>JANHGO010000044.1:8365837-8434513 GCA_024606505.1 Aquila spilogaster | reverse complement strand
TCACCTTCCCTTGGCGCCCTATCTACAGGCACAACAACACTGGGGATCAGTGCTTTCCCAGAGACAGAACATCTCATCATCCAGACCTGAGGCCCCCAGTACAAGAGTGACGCAGAGCTCTTGGAATGAGTCCAGAGGAGGGCCACTAAGATGATCAGAGGGCTGAAGCATCTTTCCTATCGAGAAAGGTTGAGGGAACTGGGTTTGTTCAGCTTGGAGAAGAAAAGGCTCTGGGGAGACCTCATTGTGGCCTTTCAGTACTTAAAAGGAGCATATAAACAGGGAGAAATGACTGTTGACATTGGTTGATAGTGATAGGACAAGGGGAAATGGTTTTAAACTAAGATGAGAGATTTAGATTAGATAGTAGGAGGAAGTTTTTCACTCAGAGGGTGGTGACACACTGGAACAGGTTGCCCAGAGAGGTTGTGGAGGTCCCATCCCTGGAGGCATTCAAGGCAAGGTTGGATGTGGCTCTGGGCAGCCTGGTCTAGTCGTTGGTGACCCTGACCCCAGCAGGGGCATTGAAACTAGATGATCTTTGAGGTCCTTTTCAATCCAGGCCATTCTATGGTTCCATGGTATACTCCTACATAAATTTCCTTTTGTATAACTAATGAATATAAATAAAAACAACACAGTAAGAGTTCTCTGGTGAATCATGTGCAGACTGCTAGTGGGCAATACAGTCATGTGGTTCAAAAGCTGTCATATTTATTATGTATTTGCATGTATTTCAAAATACATTGCATCGAGAGGAGACAGCTCTACTGAAATCCATGATTATCAAACTTAACTATAGTGCCAGTCTCAGTTCTAATTCCAGGAATTACTCAAATACGGGATTGTTTGCTATGATGACAGTAATAGAAAAGGTGGAACATGGGCTAGAGACTCTTCCACTGAGCTCAGTGCAAGGCAGATCCCACCATCAAAGCAAGATCATCTCTCATACAAAAAATACAGCCTAAAGTAGTTTGATTTTTCCCTAATCTCCACTCTACAACCTTCAACTGAATTTAGCTCCATGGAGTGATCCTCCCTCATCAGAAAGATGAGACACATCCAAAGGCACGTGCAGCCCTCATGCTATGTTCTGGAGTACTACACCATGAGAAGTCCTTAAAGGTCCTTACTCTGGAGTGTTCTCCTTCCTACCTTCTAATATATAATGGCAGTCCAGCTCTCTTCCTCTAAAGCTTCTACTTAATAGATATACTCAGTGGAACTTAGATAAATACATATTCCCTTAAAATAATTATTTGTTCTTTTTTCACATTGACGTTTTCTTTTTTCCAGTAAGCCTTATCTGGATCTATACTTCCTGTTTTTCAGCTTTCTGAAATTAGTCAGCTATCATTTGGCAAGAATCAGCAAAAGATCTGTAATTAATGCAATAGGTTTTTAGCAATTTTGTTACTTTTATAAGAAAAAGACTGGTTTTCATGAAAGCCAGCACTGCTGAATAGGGGCATTGAAGTAGTTGAAGTACGGCAGGAAAAAATACTTGGCAGTAAAAGAAAATGAAGATTATAATATACCAGATCAAAACTGCATAGGTATTCAAATACACAGCATACACCAACTTGCATTTAAAATGATTTGTCTAAAACAAGGCAACCAAGTCATAATAGCGTGAAATCCTTTTTAAGAACAAAAGATGTATTGAAAGAAAATCTTTTGCATTTCTCTGTAGGTAGTAAAAGATCCTCCTCTGATCAGGAAAGTGCTGAACGTATAACAAAGAGTACTACAGCCATTATGTTCATAAGTATTCTATGTAGCAAAATCAACTCACAAATCTGACAACTATAAACTCAAATTTTCTACAGAAACTCAACATCTACATCAATCAAAAAGACTGACTTGTAAAATGCACACATTTACCAGTATAAGTGAAATAGGTTACACTCCAGAGCATTTAGTATTGCTTGCCCACCTGATATGCAGCAATTCTCTCTTTGTAGATAAAGGTAAATATTAAAAGTATTAGACAATATAAGAATCACAACAATGCTGAGAAGCCTCATCTCCTTCACATGACTATTGTAGCCAAATTACTAAGAATCAAAACTACTACAAAAGCTGAGGGAAGAGTAAAGAACTAAAAAATAGCAATCAACTCTCTCAAATCTTGTCTTTAAACTCAGTGAGTTTTGTTTAAAGAAATTTAAAGCAACACCATAATTTAAGGCCATGAAAATGATTAAAGCACTGGAGCACATGTCTTATGAGGAGAAGCTGCAAGGGCTGAAACTTCAGCTTTGAGGAGAGAAGGCTCAGGAGGCAATCTTAACAATGTGTAAAAATAAAGGGTATAAAGAAATTGGAATCTGGCTCTTCTCAGGGCTGTCAACAAGCAAGAAGCAAAATTTGAAATAAAAGAAACTGTTTAATCTTGAGGAAAACAAACTAAAAGAAAAAAGTCCAAAAGCACTCACAGTTTTTTATTTTTTAATCTTTTTCCCCACCAGACAGGTTGTGGAGTCTCCATCTTTGGAAATATTCAAAACCCAACTGCATAGCAACCTGAACAACCTGCTCCAGTTAGCTCTGCTTTGAGCAGGAGAAGTGAACTAGATGGTCTTCAGAGATTCCTTTTCACATCAAAGGTCCTGTGAAATCTCTTCCCAAAAATTATCAACAGGTTCATGTCACTGAAGTATTGCTGATTGTATACCTTGATCTTAATTAAGAATTAATTCAATGTTTTTAGGCTCCTAAAAAAAATCAAAACACTTTTAACATGAACTAAATTTTAAATATCATAGAATCATAAAACAGTTTGAGTTGGAAGGGACATTGAAGATAACCTAATTCCAACACCTTAGCCGTAGGCAAAGATGCCTTCCATTGCAGCATTAAGTATTTAACTGTATGTTAATAGTTAATATAAAAAAACATATGACAACATGTTTACGGTTAATAACAGTATATCAAAGCCAACATGCCCAGGTGCTAAATTTGATTGGCAATAGTTAGGAATGTCCTACTTTTCAGGCACAAAAATAACCAAATACAAATGCTTTATTTTTCATTCCACAACCATTTTGTACTATCTACTAAGCATTAAAAGTGAACATAACCACAAATACGTAATTCCTGGAAATGTGCAGAACACATTTAGACAGCTCCTGAATGGAAATTATGCTGTATTACTAAGCAGTTCACATTCATATGTATTCCTTAGGGAATTTTCAATACAAGCTTCCGTTGTCAGAGTAGCAACTCCCATCTTTTGTTTTATATCTAACAACCTGCCAGGATAACTAAACCAAGAACTCAGCATGTCTCAGTGACTACAGAATCTCCCGGACTGACATCTGAAGAATGACATGGCAGCAACTCATGTCTCTTTAGAGAAGAGGAGAAAATCTTCAGCTGCAGAGATGTCCAGTTAATCCAGGCTCAGAGGAAAGAGGAAAAAAAAAGGAAAAAAGGAAAAAAGAGGACTATTGAACATCTATTTAAGACCAAATCCACAAATAAATGCAAAAAGAAAGTATTTAAACATAGCAGCCTTCTTTTCAACCCTTGTGGTCCTCACAGAAATGACCTGGAGCTCACTATGAGGGTGTCCACACAGCAACATGATTCTATTGTAAAAGTGCATTGTTATTTCACCATATTTAAAGGGGTCTTCTGTTAAATGAGTTATGTGCAGCCCAAATACTACACCTGCAGAAATCACAAAGTCTATCTTATAAATTAATTTAGACACTAGACCCTCTCTTTAGAAGTGTCAAGTAAGCATATGTTTATACTGATAGATGCCCACACCTCAGATCTTCTTATCTGGTCAGTGCTGTAGTTTATAATTAAGTACACGAAAATTCTTATACCATCGGTTCCAGCCACATGAGGAGGTCAAATATTCTAAAACAATGATATTTTACAAATCTCAGAGAATAAGAATTTGGCTGAACAGTTAAGAGTTTGTTTTTTTTTTTTAAATAGATAATCAGGACACAGGCAAGGAAACATTTCAAAAGCATCTGCTAGCACATCTCTGTCCAACATTCCAGTTTGAAAGTACTCAAGAAAGAGGATATCTATTTTCACTTCCTTCAACTCATCTGAAACACGTATTTTGACTCAGTTCTTTCATGCTTATCATTATCCAAGAATAAGTCAACTGGATTCTCAAGAGCTTTTTGAAAAATCTCACTGAAACTGTTTTATTGTGTATAATTACCAACAGTTAAGAATTTGCTCCACCTGCCTTTTCCCAGACTTCTCCTTGGCACTTCAGAAGGACTACTCTAGGTACTTCCCACTGAGACTGTTGGCGTCTGCCAATTCCATATGTGGAACACAATATCCACAAAATATTTTACGGCAGTATCATTTTTTAATTTGACTATATACTCTTTTAGCACTAAGCTAAACTGGAAATAAAAAATATTTGTCAGTTCACTGTACAAAGCACATACAAGGCAACTCACTTTTCTCCATCGGAAAGTCTGAAAAAAACTGCAGCTGAATTTTAGGAACATGCCCTTCATGCAGTGCAAAAGTGTACTTAAAATATGTGGTGTTAAGTATGTACAATATGGACAGACTTTAAAGCCAGAAAACCTCAGCCTCATTATACAGCCTGAACTTGGTACTATAAGATTGGACAGAACGCCAAGAAATCTTTTTCTGAGTGTTTGGATATTTTCTTTAAAAGACACTAAAAGTTTCAGTAGTAGGAGACTGGCCAAAGTTCTCATCCATACTAATAGAAAAAAATATGCAAAGTTATCCTATCCCTCTGCATATGATTGCCTGAAGTAATCTGAAGGAGACTTTAAACACACGCTCACTGAAAGTAGAACAGAAAATGGACTAAAAGTTACAGAAAAACAGATACTGGGAGATATGAAAGGTCCATATCAGATAATTTTCTGCTGTTTGACTTTCACCCTAGGACCCACATTCAGGAGGAAAGCATAACTAAATTGAATTTAAGCTGCTTTTGCATCTTCTTAATTCTGGGACCCAAACATCCCAGGACAGACTACAGGATTTAAATTGTCTATACAGAGCTGTTATAATTCACAGACTCTTTCTAAAGATAAACATAATTTACTGTTCCATTCTAGCAAATAACAGCTCCTGGACCAAGACCACTTCGGAGTCCTTATGTAGCACTCCCTATTCTAGCCAGCACAGAGCATCACAGACTACTATAGGAATGCTAGTGCTACTTAGAACCAAGGTAGGCAGTAGCCATCTTCTTCTGCAATGCATATGAGGAAGTTCTAGTGCCCTCAGAGATGAGGAATGTTTTCCTCATGAGGGGGAAAGAAGTATTTCAGATTTCATACTCTGAATAAAAAGTAAGGTACAAATCTTATTTCTGAACTAGTAAAATATGGCAGATGATATTTAGGAAAAAGTTTCAAAAGCAAACAAGCACATTATTTCAATATTTACTGTAAAGAATTCTTATTTCTAGTTTTCCAGGACAGATATGTAGTTCTACTCACTTAAGCTTTGTCCATTTAATAGAAGAGTCAGAAGATAGATGAAAATCTATTTGATTTTGACTATGTGAATTGCTCAATAGCATTATAGTAACAGCAAAAAAATTTGAGTGCTTTGATGGCAAGATGCCACATTTCTGAACCAATGTGTCCTAAAGGTCCCATTAAGTCGTAACTGATTTTTCAGTGTTCTGAACTTCTTTAAAAGTCTTTCATCCATTATTTCACGGACACTAAAGTCAGAAAAGTATGTTGGAAATAGCTGCAGAGTCAAATTATCATCCAATATATTCACTTGATCTCCTAATCTTCTCAATGATAACAGGACAGAAAGGAAAAATACTATAATACAGATCAAATCCTAGCTCTCATCACAACAAAAATTGAAAACAGTGAAAAAGCTATTCTGATTTTAAGGAGCATCCACTAACTGCATCAAAAATAAGAAAGAAACCAAATTTCCATTATAGCAAGGCATATCCACTACAGTTTGGTAGGTCAGCATCTTATGATGCAAGCACTCATATTTTGTGCCACAGAAGGCCACAGTCATAACAAAGAAGTGCTATTCTCTTTCCTTCGAGCTTGAAGAGGTCTTTCTTAGAGGACAAATGATACATAGCTAATTTTAATTATAAACTCTGAATATTTTGTTAATTCAAACATGTTTTCTAAAACAAGAAAAAATTCAGAAAATTATGTAGAATATTACAATAAAAATAAAATTAAAGGTTAGGAAAAAGGTGAAAGATATTAAAGGGCTTTTTTTGTTGTTATTTTTTGTTTTTATGTGGCTTTAATTTAAAGGAGTCTGCTGGTCTTGAATGTTTTCCCTCACCTTTTAACTGCCACAAGAAGCTTTTGCTGTGCAACCTTTTAAAATACTGCAAGTTTTAACTGCATCCTTACATATGGAT
Organism: Aquila spilogaster; assembly: GCA_024606505.1. Classification (NCBI taxonomy): domain Eukaryota; kingdom Metazoa; phylum Chordata; class Aves; order Accipitriformes; family Accipitridae; genus Aquila; species Aquila spilogaster. The sequence continues at coordinate 8,428,125 of JANHGO010000044.1, read as the reverse complement.
TGTTTTAAAACTAATTAGATTTTTATAGAAGGAATTGATTCAGTAAAGTACTTAAGCAATCAAGTGATCATACTGTCAGATCTGACTTTTCCCATGAGATGCATCTTCCAGCTAAAAAAAAATGTTTACAATATTTTACTTCATAATCATTATTCAAACATAACGTACATTAGTTTAAGTAAGACTACTTGTATCTGATCAACTACTGTGAAAGTATTTAATATCTCCTTCATGAGCACAAATCTGTATATACCAATGGTAAGGGACTAATGCCATATCACTTGAAGATATGCAATTAAATATATACATTACTTCACCACAAAAATACTAAGACAGACAGTTTGTATTAACTGCTATGTATACAACTTGTATCTTTCAGTGGGAGAAGAAAAAACATTTAAGTAAAACTATTTACACAAAGTACACACACAAATATATATAATACACATATTGCTCCCTTAGGCATGAAATACAACATCCTACAAATCTATTCCAAACATATCCCTTGATAAACATCTCTATTTCAAGAGACTGGCATACAAAGCTACTTTTACTTTACAACAATTGTGCTGTTTAATGCTTTTACAGTATTATAATTCTGATGATGTCATCAAACTAATAAGACGAAACTACTCTGTAGGGTATCTACCATCATGATTCTTATCTGGGGTAGGACTTCAGTCCAGTGTTTCTAGAAAAAAGGAAGGTAGGAAGATATTCACCTCTACATAAAAACAGTTTTAGTTCTGAAGAAATAACAACTTATTTTTACCATAATCTAAATGCCAATTATATTTGTATTCACATAGTGAAGAGATCCAGCTGAAAGTCAGTACACTCCAAAATACTCTGTCAACTACTGCCCACCAGGGTTAGTGCATTGGAAAGGATGAGAACACGGGGAGAATGATGCTGCATATCTCCCTTAGCTTTACTAATCATGTAATGACTCCACAAATTATAGGTATGAAAATCCATATACTACAAATAAACTCTGCAAATCTGAAAGTGACTTTCATTTCCCTGCTAAGGTCAGACATTTAACAATCAAGGTAGGATGTGTTAATCAGTATGTTTTCAAAATATTAGTAAATCCTGTTCAATCATTCTCCAAAGAGGTGATAAGAAAGACATGCACTTTTGCCAACATGTAAAAATAACCAAATAACCACAAAGATACGGAGTGGGGAGTCTGGCAAAAGCTATAAGAATATTCTTATTCTTACAATTTTATAACTCAGACAGGATGTTTTTAATTTGAATTTTTTTTATAGCCCAAGAAGAACTGTTCAAGAACATACAGTGACCAAAGCCCTTTTAAAAACATTTATTAGTACCTGGCATGTACCCATAAATATGTAATAAGTAAACATTACTGGATACATATTTTTATACTAGCATTGTGTGTTCGAGGATAAAAAAATAAAGTTACGTAGAATTTCATTTCCTATAAAAATGAAAAAAAGAAAAATCTGTAGCTATGAATGTGAAAGCAGACAAAATAACTTCCATAAAATAGTACTACAATCTCAGCCAACATAAACTGATAAGAAGCAGGAGTAATGCCACTGAAGAAATTAAACATTCAATTCAGTATCTTAGAAAAAAATAAATTCACAGTGAGAGAAGCCTCAGAGTACTTGCTCTTAAGCAAAGAATCATGCTCCTTTAGAAATATATTCACATTACAGACTTATATAAATCAGGTGTACTTAAACTCTGCGTTCTCCTACTATCACTGACTAGAGTTAAAATCTGGAATATTAGTTATGCTTTCTGAATTCAAATCCTAGGTATTTTGGCAATAGATACATTTGGCATATTTGCATATGCTGAACACACTTTCAATCACTTTTACTGTTAAATACCATACAGTAACAGAATCTAAAGAGCTATTTTATGATAGAATCCACCAGCATTACACCAACACTTTTTTTCAGTGAAGCACATCTACTGATATTAAATGCACACTACTAGATTAGACCAGAACTACCACACATATTCTGGGCCAGTTTTAATTTGTTCTCTGCTGGAGTCTTCATCGAAAGCTATTTGTTTGATTTAACTGAATGCCTTTCAATTTTCTTCTTGCATCTTTTTAAATATGTGATGTTTGCCTGCATACTTGCTCAGTAAGCGTAAATGACCATGTAGTAGGCTTTTGTATAAAGTCTGATTTCATTTTCCAAAATAATTTGCAACTTTTGTCTTCAGTGAAAGTTTTTAAGAAATGAACATTCTGCTACATAATTTCAACTATCACTAATTTTGTTCTCTTATGCATGTAATTATTTTAATTTTTATTATCTTCAAAAAAACAGAAGATACCACTTCCTGTATTCCTATTACAAAATGCTTGTTTTTTCCCTCTGGAATTCTACTTAACAAATGTAAATGAGATGAACACACCAACAATTGAGAAAAGTTGCTGCGTTCAAAATATTTGAAACTTTATAGAAGGCAAAAGTGTCATACAAAATAAAAAGTATGCAAATCTGATGAATTCTCTTACAGTAAGAAGACTAACACGTATATATATATGCGAAAAGATCTTGCCTGTAGCTACTTATTTCCATTGTTAAACATAAAACTTACTGAAAAAAGCAAGGAACAGTTTCTGGCTCATAAAGAGGCTCGGCAACTTCCATATTTAGCAACAGACTCAAGTCATTTAAAATGATACATTTTTATAGTAGTTATGTTATTTTGCTGCATTGTATTTATGGTGCAGAATTTTCTCTGCATGGGTTCATATTTGGAAACAAAGCGATAACTGGTCAAAGTTGCATTATGCAGAAAATATTAGATCCTTTCACTCTCAGGGGAGAATGACAGCAATCAATATATGGAGTGAGAGAAGGGAGAGCACTGGGAGCACACAAGAAAACATTTCATGAATACTTAAATTCTACTAGGGAAGATGACATCTGAAAGAAAGAAAATTCTGGTAGAAATTCAAATGCAGTTTCAAACCCATTAAGAGCTGTTTTATTTTTGCTTTCCATAAATGTATAAATTCAACACATCTCAACAAATATAACGCTACATTTACTTATTTGTCATAACTGCATTTTTAACTTGGTCATTGATGTCTGGATCACAACTCAGTGAAATTTGAGGTCTTTGTAAGTGGACAGTATGAACTGGTGTAAGAACAGGATAATTACAAACCGGAAGTTTTAGCTACCTGCTCTTCAGCCACTTCTAAGAACCTATGCTTTTAAGGTTTATTAGCAAGTAACCACCTTATAAAATTAAATGGCCAGCTCAGCATTACCATTTTGTTCAGTAGAAAAGTAACATTTAGATTCAATTTCTGAAATGATGGTAGATTGGCAAAATAATACAAAGTGAAGGCCACTGATAAAATACTAATTAGCCATGATTCAGGATGTTGACTTACATTTGAAGGTAGATTAATCTAGAATAGTTCAGCATTATTCTTCTCAGCTATCCACACTTTTCAATGATTAGTGTTACTCCACAAGGGACAAATGAGGATCAAGGAATGTAAACTGCGACAACTTTGTTGGTAATCTAGCATATAATTATGAACTGAAATTGGCAGCACTTTGCACTGACATAGCTGCTGGTTATAGTGCCATCCTCAGTTACCTGTTTCTTTCCTCCAGGTTCTGGACTTTTTCATTTTTGGTTATCCAGTAGTTTAATGAAAATGTAAATTCTGATGTATGCTTTTGTTCTCTCAGTTTTTTTGTCATTATTATTTTTCTACTGGCATTACTTGGTCGTAAAAGGAATAAGTAAAATATTTTCTGAGATTCAGCATTGTGTAAATCATGTAAGAACATGCTATAAGGCAGGATTCAAAATGACTTTCTGATTTGCTAAGGTACAAAAAGTTGGAGATTTCTGTGATGTTTTTACAAATATTTTGCAAGTACTGAAGTCTGGACTTCCACGGGAAGTCAATATATTACTAGCTAGATTTTGCTAGATTAATTTGTCCATCAACAGGATAAAAATTGTTTCTTGTATTACAGTTCCATCCTCATCTTTACTATTGCAGTCCTTACTCTCTTAACATAATTCCCAACAAAGAAACTTGTGGGATAGCGATTAGACTTGAAAAATTATTTTTAAAGAATGAATACCTATTACTACTGAACAGGGTCCACAATTGCAACTAATTTAAACTCAGCATCTTGAAAACAAATACCTTGTTTTGCATTGGAATTAAACTGGCAACGAAGAAAGACAGCTCATGCAAAGCAGTCACTGGACCTTGTCTGAATCTTCATAACCGATTTGTCAATTTTTAATCATTCTCCTCATTCCACTGCCCTGTGTGACCACTGCTCACATTCTATTTCTATCCCAGAAAAAAAAAAAAAAACTCTTATTTAGCAGTTTCATGAAGCTATTAGGACCTATAATAGACACTCTCCTACTTTTATTATTCTGCTATTCTTTTATTTCATATTCTGCAATTATATTCTAGATTTTAACAAGTATCTCCTTACACAGGTCTAAGAAGCAAGAAGTACAGGTCAGTTAGCATGCTACCAAATCCATTTATTTTCAAAACAGTTCTTTAGAGACATTTCAAATGAGAAAAATCTTCGTAGCATGCGTAAAACATCAAAAGAGGGTTCAAAGAACAAGACAAAATGCAGAACCAGATATTTCAAAAAAAACCATATAAGCCTATTAGGTAATAGCACTAAAAGTGTAAACACATACATATTCTAGTTAATCTTAATGCTCAAAAGCCAACAGGGCCAAAGCTCACAACTTACTAAGGGATGCAGTAACACAGCTGGCAGGTGCTGGCCAGAGACCAATTATGCAGTACCTGCACAGAGCACAGCAGGTTTATCCAAGAACACTGATCTTCTGGCAAGTACACAGTGATGAAGCAAAGCCATGGTGAAGACAGGAAGTGAGCCTATGAGTCATGCTTTCATCACTGAGGGTGTGCTCAGCTGGGCAAAAGCAGATCACTGCAATCAAAGCTTATTAGTGTACCTACAGCCCTAACAATAGCTCTATTATTTCTTGAAGATATAGGCATCGGAACACTTCACAAATCAAAACCCAAGCATAATTTTTAAAGTGATCTAACAATTAACACATAATCTACATGAAGACTCAAAATACTAACACATAACTGGCAATCTGCTCCAGCTGCAGTTATTCATTTGTTCCCATCTGCGAAGGACAAGATTACAGAACAACATACAAAATCCTTCCAGAGCAGATAAAAGTGAAATAAATATTCCATATTTGTATCACAGCATTGAAAGCCAGGCAAAGATAACTACTACTAAGGAATTACAAAATGAGACAGAAAACAGAAAATGGGAAACCCCAGTATTAAAATAATTGGCTCTCTCCCAGTCTACAAATAGTAACCAGTTTGAACAGAACCAGTTTGCTTTCCCATGAAAAAAAATCTCAGCTGAATTTCTTTACTAAAAAAAAAAAAGATCAAGGAGGGGGAAAAAATCAATAAAACTATAATGAGCATACTTAAAATAATAATATAAAATATATTTTTCTTTGAATAGTTAAAAGTTGGACATTCCTGTCTTGAAACATAAGTGAATCCAAGAAATAAGAAAGACTCAAAAAAATTAATTAGACACTGGAAATAATGAGACTATTTCCAAAATTACAAAATGTTTTTCCTATCTCTTAAAAAGGAGTGAAACTTGTAATACAAGGTATAGGTCAACGACTAACGAAGAAGATGAAGGATAAATATTTTTAGAGAGACTCAAGCAGCCATTGGCAAGGAGCAAAAAGGAAATGGCAAGCCTCTTAACCTTTGCTGTTTTAGCTCATGATTAATCTGGTAGGAGATAAGAGGCCTATAATCCTTTTATGGGTTTTATCAGAAATAAGCTAACACTTATAAAATGCATATGCAAACTACTGTATACTAAGCTTATTATAGATGAAACAATGAAGTGAAAGAAGATCACAACTGAAGTATCCCATAGCAGATGCTTAGAGAAAGCACACAAGAAACAGGGCAAGTAAAGAACAAACTTCCACTGTGATTCATTCCCTGCAAGGTATAATCTCTAATTTCAGAACTCCTACATTAGGGAAAATTATTTTCAACTGCTAACTGTGTATCTACATTGCGCAAGAAATCTGTACAATCCTTTTTTGAATCTATTTATAACTTGATTTCTGCAACAACCAATGCGAAGACTTCCAGTTTATTTATACCTTGCATGAAGATTTGTTTTTCCTTAAACCTCTGCATGACAAATATATTGAGCTTGAGATTAGCACTTAAACAGAACAGAGTTTAAATGGCATAAGTGCTAGGGACAAAAGTACTTAAGAATAATCAATAGTACCTATACCAAAAGAATAATTGAATTACAGTAGTTTGCCAGAAGATAAGAGACAAAAAGATGCGACAATATTATAACAGTCATCAGGAAAATAGAAGGCTGTTGAAAAGAGGAATCGAACAGTCTGTTCCAGAGTGAATAAGCGATAGGTTTAAACTGTAGTAAGGAAGCTTAGATCTGGATATTAAGGGGAAAAAAACACCATCCTAATAGTTAATGAAAAGAACTGGTTGGGATAGTTGTATTGTCCCTCTAATAGGAAGCCGGAAGAGAATCTCTCCAAAATGACATGGATCTATTCATCCAATCTTAGTAAAGAGGACTGCATTAAGTGATCTATGATGTCCCTTCTAGTCAAATACCATACAATTAGAAGGAAAAGAAGTAAAAAGCCAGCCAGGGCAGTGGTTTATATCACCCTCTTACTTGTTCTTGTGTTCAGTTTCTGACTTTATATTGCTGGATTCAATTTTTCAATTTTATTCAATTTTCTCTCCCACACAGAAAAAAAAAATACACAGTATTTTGATTACCTGAAATATAACATAGTAACTAGATAGTGGAGGTGTACAGAGTTTATGATGGTGTTTACACCCAGCCATATGACTGCACTGAGTTTACTTCTGTGTTGGATGGTTTTCAGATACTACAATAGCATCTGATAGAAAACAGCTTTCCATACTCTAAATTCAAAATACAAATTAGAGAACAATTATCTAGCTTTTTGACAGATATAAGCTTTTGTCTTTTGGACAACATAATATTCATTGTGATAGAAACTACAGTTCTCCATGGGAAAAAAAAATATTTAAAACTAAAGACACAGTTCCATATAAATCTAAATTCCTTGCTGTCTTACATTAAGTTCAAGGAATAGAAACAAATGAAACTGCATATTTTCAGCCAAGTATATAAGAAAATAGTTTTTTTTTTTTTTAGCATTTATACCAAGCATATTGAAGAGAATAAGATAATTCTTTATAAAACAGAATTCATTTTAAATGGATACCTCTAGTTAAAGCTTTTTGATCACAGTAAAAAAAAGGAAAAAAAAGAATATAATCTAGATAAGTTGGTTTGGTTTTCATTTCTGCCTATAAGATATCTCTGATGCCAAAATTGTTTAGGGAACTAGTTAAATGTAAATGTTTTATACCATTGGTATAAATTACTGATTTAATGAAACAGCTAAAATGAAAAAAGAATTGGCAGGAGATTTCATCTCATATTTTCATGTGAGCATCATCTTTGCATGTGCTGATAGTCACACAAACAATTCTATTGATTTAATCACAGTAAAACTATAGATACAAGTACACAGTAAATTTCATAATTCTCATGATAGATGCTTTATATATTTTCCAAAATGTTATTGTTTCCCAAATCTTCCTGACTTGGAAATTCATTAAACAATTACACTGAGAATCTTGAAAGAATTGGAGTACAATCCAAAGGGACATATAATCATCTAATTCATAAACCTTTAAAGGGACTATATTCTGAAAACAGTTTTTCTTCTTATTTTACCACAGAGAAGGGGTACTTGTGGAAATGCAGAACACATTTAGTGTACTTCAATTTTCAAACTCAAACTATGAAAATAAATGTTTTTTACTGTTTCTAATACAAAGACACTAGTCTTTGTGATACTAAATCTATGTTGTATATCTGGTTATCCATTCTGATACAGATACAGTTGCCCTCCTTTTTGATATCTCTAAAGAAGGCGATACAGAACATCCAACTAGGATTTGGTCTTCAAAAGAAGAAATGAGCAACCTGAGCAAATGAGCACAAACAAATACAAGTCTGTAATCCACATTTTATTACAACATGAGCTTCAAGAACATTTATATAACGGTTTAGAAGAATAACATCTTTGATACTGAACTTCAGTAAAGTCTTTCATGTTAGCTACCACACATTATCCTTTTACTGAGGTAAGACATACTTCAAGGTAGATTTAAAGGACCTGAAAGTCACTGGACTTTGGACAAATTATGTTAATAGATACACTGAAATAGTAGGGCATGAATCCCATTCTAGTACCAGAGATTATCTGGATGGATGAACCTGGAATGAGAAGTAACTCTGTCGTAAAAACTAATCTGTGTTTTCAGTGCACAGAGGCCCAAAGATAACTTCTATCAATTACCGCATCTAGTTTCATGTACAGGTAGGTAATGAGATCCGCACTGGAGAATACTCTAGTTTTCAACCACTGATTTACATAACCTAAATTACTCTTGTTTTTTCCTTTAGGATAAGAAGAATTAATTACAGTATTCATTCATGACCATGTTAAGTATCGTGAGGCACCAAGCACATGAGCTCAGCATTTAATTAGCTTCAAATAATTCACCTCCCAGCAGTGCAAAGCTTAGATGGGCAAGCAAGTGGCTGAAAGAATATGAGTCTGTCTGAACTGGTCCTACAACCAGTAGCCAGTAACCTAGAAATATGTTATGTTTTGGTGACAATGGAGATTTGAGTGGCACAGAAAAAAGCAGATGCCTACCTGAGGAATAGAAAGCTCTACTCTGAAGTCAGAGGAGCTAAATGGAACTTGAAAATGAAATTCAGGCCAATTTCCAAAGCTGTTTTACATTGTGTATGACAAAAGCAGTGCCACCTTCCACCATAGTTAGCTGCCTGTTCTAGAACTAGTGCTGTCCCCTTCCTTGCAAAAGTATTTATGGGACAGTGCCCCATTCTCCCCTCACAAGGCTGCATTGGGGTACTAATCAAGCATAGAGGTAGCCCAACAAAAAAAATCACTGGCATTCCCATCTCTCCCCATAAAAGCAGACAAGTTCTAAACTGGCACAACATTTGTGCCACCACAATGAGGAAACAAAAATAAGTACGAGCGAGCAGGATAGGGCTGCTACCTTCAGCAGCTTCCTTCAGCAGTATGGCCATACTTGGGACATCACAGTCCTGAGGGCAGGCTGTATAGTGACAAAAGCCTTGTACCTTTCCCTCCACTACTGACAAATATACCTTGTGGAAAAGATACATTAAATCACGTAGAGAAGAAAGCATAATTCCCTACAGCAATAAAGCCGAGCAAATGTGTACTTTTGTTTGAAAATACCTACTCTGAAGTACTGAATATCCACTTTGTCCAATGGCCTTAGTATCTCCTTGTCTACCAGTTATGCATTTATTCATTATACGTTATTTCCTTTGTTAATTTCTTCATTAATTGTCCTGCATTTGTTTTCATTTGTATACTCTATCACAACAAATTCCTAATATTTCAGTGGCCCAATTAGTTACTTCCATATCTTAATCACATCAAGACTCCCTATTCAGCCATAAATATAATTTTATTACTGCTGTTTCAATGACTGTTATAATAACTATTTTACATAAAATAATTTCTCATAGAACTTTCTCCATTTTGTTCACTTCTCCGTAATTCATGGCATCTCTCATCATATTATTTATTTTCTTCAGTAGATCTTATTCATCCTAAAATGTTTCCTGTTCTAAGAACTAATTACCTGGTGAGGAGGCAAACTTCCACTTTGTTTCACGATAAACAAAGATCAAGCATTGAAGTATTTCCTTTGATTTTATCAGGCTGTCCTAAAGTTACTAAATGCAACCTAAAAATCAAAGACAGGTACAATCTTCACACTGAAGGGCGTAAACTTGTGATAAACATAAAAATACAGCTCAGACAGGCATTATACATATAGCAAACAGTTTTTTTTTTACTGTGAATATCACCATTAGAAAATATGTTTTAGTAACACGTGAAATCATTACTTCTGAAATTGGTATACAGCCTAACTCTCAACTTTAATTTCTATAATAGCTTATATTGGAAATATAATAGTTAATATTTATTTCCAGCTTCTAAAAACCTTAGTAATTTCAGACAAATCATTAAGTTCCATAAGACCCAAAATGCTAACTATCAAATAAGATAGAAGGAAAGTCAAGAAGTCAAAATAGATAGATCTGACTCTATGCAAACTATTAGAATAATTTGTATTCTAATTGTTCACATTTTGTGAGCTGTAAAAGTATTCGTCCACCAAATCCATACTATTATGGAATTCTGACATGCATCTTAACAGCACTCATCAAAAAAGTTACAGATTACTGTATTTCACATAAGAAGTGCATGAGGTGCCTTTTGCTTCTATTTCATAATTGTATTTATGCAGTAATTGATATTATTCCACACACGAAGATAGTAAAATTACTATTATTTCAAAAATAGAGTTAAAAGATGCACTCATCCAATGCTTAGAGTACCCTTGTCTCTCTGTACAACATGTTCCTCAGAGCACAATAGTATTTAAGAGTTGAAAGTATGCTTGTACTCTTCCGTCAACAGGAGTACAATATAAAATGGAAACAATGGAAACATATTAATATTGATTTAGGAATGAAACGCTGACTTTGCTGATATATTTACTGTGAAAGGCAGTGAGCTGTTCGAAGAAATGAAAATAGATCCAAGTTTGTTTCTAAACATTCTTTGTTTCTGAAAGGAATAAACTTTATCCTAAATCTACACCTCTACCAACCTCAAAGTACTTCACACATTTTGAACATAAAAACATATAATAAACATAATCCTAGATGAGAAGTAGAACCCATAAAACTAAGGGAATATATCTTGTCTATTCACAGAGTCCTTCAAAACACTTTCTAAAGTCAACTCTTCTAGTCATACCATTAATTTTCTATTGTTGTGGATTCTCTACACAATAGCAGCTATTTTAAGGTAACAAACCTTGAAGTATGTATTCTAGGGAACTAAAGTTATTTATCAGCAGTCTATACTACTGTGGAGTCTTGAGAGTCTTGAAGGAGCTACCCATGAGTTTGGGTGCCAGGCACTAGCCTGTACAAGTGATGCCTGTTTGCAGTAAACAACAATAACAAATGATGGCAATGGAAAATAATTACACCAAACTTGTTACAGCACTATCTTATTTCTAACTGCAAGGAGTCAATTCCTTCGTGAGATTGTGTTTCAGTGTTTATAAGATAACAAACAGTGCTGGTTGGGTAGAAACAATAAGGTTATAGAAATTTCTGGACCAAGCCTAGGTAAATATGGCCCTTGTATTTCCACTATAGACATCTAGACACTTCCAGCTGTTGAAATTATTGCTAAATATATTTACAGTCTTTGCACAATAAAAAGCTTTATTACTTTTACTACGGGCAGAAGAAAAAAGCTTTAAATCTTCAGTTCTGAAGCAATATCTCCTGTCTTAAAAGCAATGAAGCCTTTCAAGGAAAAAAAACAGCACACTAAAAAAGGTGGTTTATGATGTTGTATCTTTGTTGCAATTTGGTTCATATATTTTTATTAAGTGTAACCTTTATATGTAAATGAAATGATTATCTAACACAAAGTACTGTTTTCATAAAGTAAGAGTAGGTTTTACGTCCTAAAAGATAAAGCAGCATAAACCAGTCAGGCAGCTCATCATGTATTTGATGGCTGTGAAATGAACTATTTGATTTCCTATTACAGCCTTAACACTCTGCGCTGTACCATGGCCACCAAACCCATGTGATTAGGCAGCTAACCTTTCATCAGGGAGTCAAATAGTATATCGCAAGTTTTGTATTGCTAATGAGTAAAAGATCTCATTTAAAAATCTATGCTTGGAAATAACCCTTCCACTGTGAAATTTAGAGACAGAAATGGAGATCATATTCTCAAAACCCAGAGAGAGATGAACATATTTAGGGCAAATGAAAAGCTTCTAGATCAAATATGCTTAGTTTACACGTAAGATATATATATTTTATTCTCTCCCTTTGCTTCAAGTGCAGCAGGCCACACCTAAACCTAGAAAGGAAACTCACTGGACTGTGAGACAGAACACAGAACTCTGCTCTTTGGCTGACAGACAGATGTAAGGATGCATCAAGTCCTTCCATGAATCAAGACATGAGATTTCTGCTATGTTAATCTGTCTGACAACACTAGTGTTGAGTCAAAGGTCTTTACACAGTCAAGAGAATTAAAGGGAATCATAGAATAATAAAAATCAAAAAGTAAAATTTGAAGACTATAACTGAAATCATCAGTTCAATAACATAACATGAAAGTATTTTGAAGGGAAAAAGATGACAGATACATTTTTTCTAATACTTAGCATAACATAAAGCACAGCATAAGCCTTCCTCACTTAAATCTGAAAGCTGGGTGGAGGCTATCAAATAATGGTATAGGTCTATCCTCATTTGTACAAAAACTGGAAAATACAGTATTTTCCAAGAGACTTATAGAAAATGGGAGAATTAGTTCTCAAATGTAAATATATATATATTGCTGTCTTTATTTTTCAGTAGATTTCCTCTTTAGTTCAAGTGCTTACAGAAGAGTAAAGCTTAATTCACGAAGGGATCTTCTGGAGAACCTATGGAGGTCTCTTTTTTAACAGGAGCAGAAGTGACTAAGATAATTCAGTCTGCTCCAAACCCAGCTGCCAAATTGAAACTGACACTAAACAGCTTTTTGGATAAGTGAATGCCTTAAAAAATTATTAATAAATTGATTAGTAAAAGTCTTCTGCTTCTAAGTAAGGTTTTCTACTTCTAAATCAACAACTCTTAAAAATGTTGAGAATTTTTTCCCACAGAAAGTCTAGCTATTTGTTATATAAATCTGCATACTCAATTTATTATCTCTTTATTGTCTTATTAAGGAGTTGTGCAGTTCGGAGTACAATTACATCTCATTAGATCCTCTCAAATGCTACAGAAATAAGAAAAATCCCGATACATTTTAAAGACAATCTACTGTTTTACTCTTTTTTAATATTTTGTAATCTCAGCCATTCTTTAAATTTGTCATCATGAAAGATTCTGTCAATAGACAGAGTTATGAAAACAAAATGGGGTTGGAGGAAAAAATATATAGATTTTTACCTTGGGTGATTAAATTCTCACTGACATTAACATATGACAACCTGTTAGAATGATTTGTAAGTCTTTACAGTTATTTATAAATAGCTTTATCTCTTCATTCCACATGAGGAAAACAGCAAAGTATTATTTATTGTACCTTTCTACCACCACAGCATGGAATATTTCAAAGACTTATTTTAAGTTTTGTGGAAGTCTCTTGATATTAAAGGACTGCAGATACAAGATGACGAAACTGCCTTTATATCTTCTGCCCCCCTGCTGTACATGTTGTTACAAACTCTTTTGTAAAAGAACTAGCTTTAATCCACACAAAGAAAATACTTTCCTTTTATTGTCATGCAGTTGTAAAGCTAAAGCAAACCATCATAATTTCATTAAATCATGCTGTATTACTCAGAGATGCTGAGAGTAATTTGTAATACATGTTTGCTTTACTAATGGTTTGAATATTTGTAACATTTAGTTTATACCATGCTATTTGTCTTTAAAAAAATGATATATTTGTTTTTGTTTTCTTAGTAGAACATAAGGCAAATTATATTAATTAGGCCATTTATATGATTTCCTAACTTGAAGCAGTGATACTTGCCTTTAGCTACCAAATAATTGGAATTACAATTGCTGGAAATATCACAAGTTTTTTAATTATATCAAGCCCCATCAAGATCTGGTAGGACATTAATAGTTACTTCACTTTGCTGCCAGTGTTTTTTTCTCCCCACTAAGGCATTCCAGCGTACTCAAAAGCAATAAAACAGAAATACATGACAAGAAACAGTAATCTTCCAATTTTATTCCCTAGACTTCAGGTCTACTGGTATATTCCTTTGGGAACATAATGACAGAGCTTGTCTTTCATAAAGACACTGAAAATAGATTGTAGTATAAAGTTACCATATGATTTCGGATAAGCAGGCAGTTTTGTTTGAAATAAACTATAAAAAATACAAAAATAGCTAATATATAACACAGGCATTTCAGCGCTGTAGAAAAATCGTCCTAAGATGAATTTTTTTTTCTGCCTTTTGTAAATAAGAGGGGGAAGCTTGTTAATTCAGCATTTCCTTAATTCAACACAGAAAATTTAATTCAACACAATAGTTTCTCTAACAAGTAGAATTGTGACGTTCTCTGATAAGATTTTAAATCAGTTGTAACTATTGCATACTTTTGCTAAGACTGTGAATAAACTTTCTATTTTCCAGTATTTCCAATATGACTCCAAGAACTTTAGATAGAAGCCTTCAGAGACAGAAAATTAGCCTGGTTCCAAATGATCACCATCATGAAAAAAAAAGAGCTATATAGAGATTATCCTTTCAAGCAAAAGGCTCCTTGATCTGGAAAGGTTTTCCAGTGTCTGTTTACTTCAAACCTGTAGTTAGTCATACAGAAGACAGAAAATGCATACAGAATTCAAGTCAAAATAATTCTTACCCCACTGGATAGAAGACAAAATGTAAACCGGCACACCAGAAAGTCAACAGTATCACTCACCAGAAAGCGTTACAAGCTAAACACTTGATGACTGATGAAAGAGCAGTGTGGATAAGTGCTTAGGATTTTGCCTGTTTCTCTTTACTACACTTTTTTTTTTTCTCCATTTAGTCCCAGCTCCTGTGCTTAGATAAATACGTAAGCTTTAGATTGCTTGGAATTGTGTTCTCTTTATTTTTTTTTTTTAGATTATATTCCTAGTCAACACTAATAGGTGGGACAAAAACTGAAAAAAGTATGTATATCTGTAAGAGTTAAACACTAATTATCAAATAATAACAAAGTCATTTCTTGTTTTAGAACATGATAATCCCTGATACAAACTGAAGAAAAACCAGAGTATATGGAACAGGCTGGCCAGGGAGGCTGTGGATTCGCCTTCTCTGGAGATATTCACGATCTGCCTGGACGCCTACCTGTGCAGGCTGCTGCAGGGAGCCTGCTTTGCAGGGGAGTTGAACTAGATAACCTCTAGAGGTCCCTTCCAACCCCTACAATTCTGTAATTCTGTGATCCTGTTTCCTTTAAAGATATGCAAATTGAAATGCCCTTTCCTAGAGCATTACCTGCTAATTACCTGCCAATACATCTGCATCTTCAAGAAATTCACAGTTCACCACCTAGAGCATTGGCAATCTCTGATTTCATATTCCATTGATCTATATATCCCTTGAGAACCTTATTTTCTCTGTCAAAATATCACACAGTTCCCAAACTACCCCCCATGATTTGCACTGAGTATAAGTGAGTAGCAAGTATAGAAGTGTCTTTTTTTGTTGTTGTTTGTTTTTACGTAGGAGAGGTTGTGACATTTTTTGGTCAAAACATTCCTCTAGCAATGTCAGGAAACAATAGCCACTGCTAAATCCAAATATCTGTGAAGAATATCTTACAGCTATTGGATGTTGATGAATAAAGATGAATAAACTTATGCAGCCAGTACTGAATGTTCAAAACTTTTCTATTTCTCAGATATCAGGTAACTGTTTAAAGCTTGGAGTTGGGCCGGACTGACTACTTCATGAAACATATGGATTATGAGAAAAATTGAGCAAAACTCCAGTAAACATTTTAAAGACTTCTGTTTGGTGAACCGAAAATTCACTTAACCTCTCAGGAGTTACTGTGCAAAGTTTGGAGATTAAATTCAATTATAGGCTGAAATGGGCATTTTTATTTCTACTTCAAGTGCAAATTGCAACACATCACTGAAGATAAAGCTGTTTCCAAAGCTTCTACTACAATTTTTAAGGAGAAAAATAACTGCTGAAGTTTTCAGTATTCGTTGAAGAATACAAGTGGCTCAGAAGGAGTTAATGAAACGGGGACCTAACCATGAGGCAAGCCACCCACTGAAATGGAATACAAACCCAGGCATGTGAGTGCACAGGAGCAAAATTCAGTTTATCCCTCCCAGCCCTTATAAAACCTGTACCTGTCCATTTAGATACAGTAAGTTGCTTCCAAAGAGCAGCGCTTCATTTTGAATGATATAATACAAAACTCTTGTTTCCAGACATCACTTATAACTGTTCTTCCTTTTTGCAACATTGCAGCAACATTTATTTTTTTTTTTTTTAAATCTACCTCCTTAGATTTGCCTGTTCTTTATCCCTGTCACTAACACTGGGTTAAAAGAGAAGCTCTGCAAAACAGTACAGAAACTATAAGGGAGTTGTGGAAGCCAAATGACAAGATAATATTAAACTAGAAAGAAATACTGCCGAGAATGACTGTAAGTGGACAATTTAAGAACTGTACAATGTGACAGAACTTTGAGATAGGTGGCTTACAGGCAGTGGTGTTCAAACGAGATATAGTTAAGCATCTATACGTCTGCATGCCAACAGCTGTGGCTCCAGGCAGTGGGATGAATTGCAGATGCATTGCCCCAAACAGATTGCAGCTCAGCCACTGCTACAGATAGACCATAACATCAGAGGTTATTTAAGGCACACTGGCAACTTACGTAGAAGAGGAAGTTTTCTCTAGCTTGCAAATGGGAAAGTTTACTTACAAAAAGGCTGAAGCTTAAAATTTTAAAGTGCTCATGAATTGTCAGTACCTAGTCACCAAGTGCTGGACCCAGATGTCACACAGGCATGCTCCAATGACCAGGTGCCTCAACAGCCAGCACTGTGCTGCCTGTACCTTCCCCTTGCAAGCATCAAAGGAGTTTTGGGACTAACACACTGCATTTTAATAGTACAGAAATTAGAACAAAGTAGCTCGATAAAAAAAAGATATACGGAATGAAATAACTGCAGAAGATCTGAGTGCATACCGACCTTCTGCCCTTCTCTCTGCTCCAGGGGTTTCAGTCTTCCCCTCACTCAGCAGCCTTCAGTCATGTCCATGCCGCAAAACCTGTCAGACAGCCTTCCTCAGCTGCTCTGGGAACTCTCCTCCTCATTTTCTCATGGCTGGGCAGTTGTCACCAGCAGGCCCCTACTCCTCAGAGCTTCAGCCCCTGCCCACATGTGTTACCCTCCAGAGGCCCGCACCAAAGCAGGGCCTCTGCCACTACCCCCAGCCTGCACCGGTCAGGGGAGCCACCAGCACCCCACGGGAGGAAGCCGGCCCTGGAGGTTGCAGCAGCTTCTTCACAGAGAGCAGGAGAGCTTCTGGCAGCTCTCGGTGTGAGCTTTGGTGTTTAACCACTGAGCAGAAGTCAGGGATACAAGCTGCATGGAAGCAGGGCCGGCAGGGCCTCAGTTATACATCACTTTGAGGGCAAAAATGGGATATCAAAGAGAAGTCTTTGCTTTCCTGTGGCAATCTGGAGATCTGTGCCCTTGTTTGAGCTTGAAAGGGTGAAAATGGGAACGAACACTTGACCACCTGACTCCAGAAGGTGATTTGGGAGAAAAGAGACTTTTAACTCCAGGCAATTTGCTGTAGATACAAGCTGTTTCTTATCGTATTGAGTTAATCAGCAATTTCTTTGTTTTTAAGGATTACAGACACTGATTAAAACAAATCTCTGCTTTTTCTCTGGCAGTCTCACCATTCAGCCATGAAAACATTATGACAGAAGCATTTCTATGAAACAGCACCTTCCCACGGGTGCAATCTCATTTCAAAATCGAGGTAGGAGCCCCAAATGTGCCCACCTTTCCCAAACATGCATGGAAGCCTTTAGTGCAGGATTAATTTTTAAAAGACTGAACAGAGCAAAATGAGGTCTGCTTTTCTTGTTTCCAGCTCTCAACAAGATTGTTCAATACTTATGTTTTAATAAGAGATTTTTAAGAAGAAATTTAAAATTATTATGTTATCTGATATTCTTTCCTCTGGGAAATAAAGCTAGCAATGATACACTTGTTCAAACATCTATGTGTTTCATCCTCATTAAGTGAGCTGTGCTGTATTCTGTGCATGTATCTTGCTGAAATTAGACTTTTGGTGAGCTATGACCTTTGTTTCTCTTATCATTGGGAAAAAAAATCAATGTATTTTCTGCCTTCATGCATGCATGTAAAGAAGTTGAGCACTAGGTATTCTGATGCAATCATTTCACTATGAGTTGAAACATAAATTCAAGATATTACTAAACTGATGAATAGAATTTAGTAAATAAAGAAACAACTCCAATAGAAATATACCTGTTGTAGCATCTCAGTCACCAAACTCATACAAGTTATGAAAAAGTCAGCATTTATGTAGTATAATATTTCAGTTTGAAATTTTTACCTTGAACAAGGAGACCACTCGTATGATAAATTTTGAGAAACACAGAAGTAAATTTTTGGACCCATTTCAGTAAAAACACGACAAACTAGAAGAAGAACCAGGCCCCATCTAAGGGGATCACCAGGGACTGTATCTGAATGATACCAGCAAGAACGAGAAAATAAGGGCATCTATAAAGGAACAGCCTCGTATTCAGCGTATTGACTAGGTATTGTGGACGAAACCTTCATTATATCCGAAGCCTTCCCATTTTTACTAAAGAATCCACATGCAAAATGAAACAAGTCACCAAGTTTCTCTGTTCCCCAGACCACATCTGAAACATATCCCTTTACCACCACAGCAAGAGGCTGTTAGCAAGGGCATCGGTATTAAATGAACAGAGAAGGAAGAATAAGGAATACATATGCCACAAGAATAAAAAAAGCTAAATTCTGACAAGAAGTTTTGAGTACAATTTATACTATGAGTACTCAATAAAACAGAGAAAAGGAACGTGTTAAATAGGGAGAAAAAAAATTCTTTTATCTGGCATGTTTCTCTGGCTGTGAAAAGAAATAAATCTGATATGGCTAGAACTAGTCCTGACATTTTTGCCCCTTCTGCAGTCTGATGCTGCTTTGCCAATTTAATTAAAGAGGTGTTGAAGAATCTACTTGCCTTCATACTGGGAATAAGGAATAACTGCTTATACAATCTAACAGCTGGAAACATGCAAAATAAACATAAGCAAACCTGCTGAAATCACTGATCCTTTTAAAGAAAAAGACTAATCTGTCAATCAAAACAAATCTACACTCCGTATAGCCCTAAACTAAAAGTAAGGAAGAATAATCAGGACTGTATTGTATTTTGGGAAGGTAATAGATTAGAAAAATACATTATTTTAGATCAGTCATCAGCTAAAGGAGTGGCAATTCTTTAATAACACCAGAATTGGCTTTGTAAGTGAATAGGCAAGCAAAAAGCTGGCTGGGTACAATAGTAATCTTCAAAGCTTGATTGCTTTTTCTGATAGCTTCAGAAAATTAGTGGATGAAAGCATGTGTAATATATCTGGTCTGAGTAAAACACTTGATGTAGTGTCTTACAAAATCTTTACTTGCAAAATTAATTCAAATTGGCTTGGACATAGAGTACTGTCGCTTGGATTTAAAAATGGCTGGCTGAGTGCAAATAAAGGGTAATGAAAAATGGCAATGCATCAAGTTGGTGGGAGGTGTCTTGTGGAGCTCTACAGGGATCACTGTTTGGTCCTGTTTATTTAACATCTTCATTAACAATCAGGAAGAGGGAGTGAAACAGCATGTTAATTAAACTGACACATAATAATAAATCAGGAAATGCTTCTAATGCCAGCAGTAATACTTGACAAAATGCAGTGTACTACAGAGGTTTCAAGGAAGGTTAACAATGTCAATAACAAAGACTTAGCTGAGATGTTATAATCGCTTTCTACCTTTTAAATAAAATAGTCCAAAATATACACAAGGGGGGGGAGCCAGAAGCTTACTAACAATCCAGTAGTTCAGAACATGATTGCACAGTATATAGCAGATCAATAGGAAAAAAAGTATGTAAACTGATGTTCCCCTGATTAATGTTAGATTTGGTGTTACAGACTGAGTCTGTTGAGTTCAGTAACCTCATGGAAAACCAGCATTTGGTGGATAGGGAGGCCATTAAGTCAGTTTTCTGTTGTTCCTACATGTGATTGACTGCTAAATATAATGTAAAGGAAGTGAAAAATGGACAAAAAAATTGCGATAAGACCACATCTTTTAGTATTACTCACAGCTGAAAGAAGTTGGGTGTAACAAACCACACCCTTAAGAATAGTTCAGTAGTTCCATGTGAAGTCAAAATTGAACATTTTAGAGTATCAATACAATGGCAATACAGTAGTCAAATGCTATTATGTGCTGGCTTTAATTATGAATACATCTAAAAAACCTCAAATACATGAGTAAATATTAAGTTCTTCAGTGAACAGCGATTAAAATTGATCAAATATTACTGTGAGATCTCAAAAATAGACTGGAATGACACACATTCTTTTGTTCTACAAATATACAAACTAAGAGTAACACAGATCTTAAATACTAGTGTTATTTTCTCTCCAATTTGAATGATTCACAGCAGCTTTTCCTGGCCCTAGGGCATCAGTACTGCACTGAATCAGAAATGTAAAACCATTTTAAGAGGGCAGTTGATGTTACTTCCTAAAAGGCAGGAAGAAGGAAGAGAACATTTTACATGAATCTGTGAAGTCCCCAGAAAACTCAAGAGTAGTTTAAAGACTCTCATGGCTCTCTCACAGTCAATTAAAGCCTTCCTACAGTAGCATGAAAAGAAAATAAAATAATCAGGAAAATAAAGCTTTGCAATCACCATGCAAAATATTATATCTTGCTAGCTTGTTCCTGCAGCTTTTGGAATGTAAAACTCTACAATCAAACGAGCAACTCCATTTGTCCTTCAGAGCTTCTCTGCCGAGCAGAGCTCTAGGACATTTCTCATTTGCACTGAAGTTGTCTCTTTTTTTTTTTTTTTTAAATGACTGTAAAGCTATTAGGAGATCTAGGTTATCAAATGCACTGTTTTAGTGTTGCATTCATCAGGTAGGTAACTTTCTATTCACAAACTAGGCACTGACCTGTCCTTTACAGGTGTAAAACCTAACTGTCTGAAGCCAACAGTTACACTGATGTAAATGACAACAGAGAAACCCAAATTAATTAGCCAATACATAATAAAATAAGATTATTTTATGAAACTGTTCAATGAACTTCAGCAGAAATAAATTCCCTTAGCAGCTGGTATGTAATACCATCCTAAAGGTCTCTTACAAAGGGCTAGTGAAAAAACACAAAAACATTAAGAGTTGTTTAGGTGTCAGCTACTATTATTCCACTTTTCTCAACTAATTTATTCTCCATGGTCTTGATTTGAATGCTACTATCCATTAATGGCACCAGGTTTGTTTCATTTTTTTTTTTTTTAATCCTCTCAAGGATTTTTTTTTTTAATTTCTTTTTTTTTTCTCCTCTCCAGTCCAGTAATTTGTGAAGCAGCTGCATTGGTCATGAACTATTTGCATTTTATTATACCTATGTAGATTTTAAAATGAAAGAATCTGCTCATGGGAACGCTAATCCTTCCATTATAGAAACAATTAAGCTCTTTTACTTGCAAGACGACAGTCTTTTGGGGACATTTGAAAAGCTAGAGAAGAATAATTTTTTCTTCAGAAAAATAAGAGGAAAATTATGTAAACAGACCTGTTACTGTGTGTTAAACTGCAGCATATGGAAAGGCATACAAACATTTAAAGCTTTATCAGGATTTCCTCAATCTTGGCTCAGGTAAAAAGGATTTCTTTACAAAAATATCATGGTATGCTCTCACTAAGTCTTTTTTAATCCTTTCAGTATTAGTGCTTTTCCTTTCTTCTATGGTAAATGTTAACCCAAATTTTGCCATCTTAGCCTTAAGAAAGCTATTCCATAGTTAAATATGTACTTGTTTACAAAATACACTTTCCACTTCCTAAACAAAGCTGTGTTAGATTTGTATTTAATTTTCTTTAGTTTTTCCTTGTATTGATGCATGTAATATGTACCAACTTCTGTTCCTAATCTTCCTACGTATAGTATTTTGTTCTATATGCTGCAGTAATCTTTACACATGTGGGATCTAATATTTTTTTGAAAACATAATGGCATGAAAGTGCTGTCAAGTCAGCAGATTTTGGCTTATAAGAGTGAAAGAAACATTGGAATATTCCTTCACTGGTCATGCTTGGCAACAATGGCACAAGGGGAAGGGAACAGCTGAGGTTATTAATTTGTGAGAGAGGAGTGTTTGGAGGACAAAAAGCAGAAGCCATGAGAAAACAGTTTCGATTTTTTCTCCTGCTCATCAGAAAAGTTCCTTTATATGTGTTTGGCTTGGGGCAGGTGAAAGTGAAAGAAGTACTAGCCACTTAAAGCAGTATTATCTAAATGGAGAAAAAAAAAATGTGTATTAAGTCCAGGTAAGAGGAACAGGAAAGTAGAGAAGAGTTTGATGTGCAAGCTGAAAATGAAGTTCTCCTGCAGCTGTCTTAGAGACTTAAATCTTGTTGTAGTGCTCCTTTTCTCATAAAAGTTCAGCTGGAAGAGGGAGAAGAAGCATTGACTGGCATGTTAGAAAAAGGATGCCATCCTCCACACTTGTCTGGCAGGCATTACTTTGAACCACCAATGTCTCTGTCATAGCAGCACTTCATGAGTCCTGCTGAAGATGGGGGAAAAGAAACAAAGACAATGATCTGCTTCAGATCTGCTTTTCAGATCTCATAGAGGAGTTTTCTACCTTACAGTGCTACCTTCCCTCCTTCACATTAGTTTTGGAGAGCATTATGAAACAAATATAGATTTACAAGTGTTTCTAGAGTTTACTGTTCCTTTCACATAAAGCAAATATACTATTTGTGTTTTTTTTAGTAGATAAGGGCACTTCAATTAATCTCTCTCCTGTCAATGTCTGAAACAGACACAGTGACTAAGTATGCATAAAAGTCTTTTAAGAAGGAATATATAATATCATCCTCATTTTTTTTTTCTAGGAAATGATCTGTTATCATATGATGATCAATTGATTTCCTAGCCCTCTGGACTTTTTTTTTCCCCTGATGTCTGCTTCAGTTGCTGAGGAAGTTTCTGTGCACAGTACTCAACAGGACTACTCTAAAGAATAAATGACTTTGAAGAAGTTGCCATCTGTGTTATGTACCAGAAACTATCAGGGCCAGAACCTATGTGGCAAGGAAAAAAAATGACAATCCATTTCATTTGGAAAAATAAAAATAATAAAAAAATTACTGTTCTAATACCATACTCTGAAACCTCAAAGCCTAGTCACAGCAGATAATGATTATTAATAGTAGACCTAACATAGGCTTAGTTCTTTTTTCTATATTTCACAGCATAGCTACATGAAGAATACATAATAGCCTGAAGCTTGGAATAGCATTGTTTCTAGAAAGAGTTGACAGAATTCATTCAGAATTAAACTGCAGTTAGCTTTAGGAAATGTATTCAGCTTGTGGAGCATAGCTAAATACAAAACAAGACTTGAGAAAGCATTTTATAAACTCTGAGTAATAAATACCTGTAACTCAACAATAAAAATTGAAGCCTAACAGTTCAATTCCATAAATTCATAGTTCAAAATGAAAGATTCATAAATTTAGAATGGCAAATAAAATTAGTTAAAAAGTTCATAGTATCTTCTCTACCAACTCTGTACAGTTCCCAAATAAGGACAGAGATGCTGAAGATGAAGACTGTAACAAAAGTCTTCGACAAGATCCATTACTAGTCTTCTAAAAAAAGCCTTTTGAGTGTGCTTGGGCATCTAGGTCAGGTTTTACCATGGAAGAGGAATCTGTTCTGGATACTATATTCAGATATGAACTGAATACATTACAACATTATAGTACATTACTGGTATACATATTCCTCCACATAGATACTATTGGCCCCTGCTTACAGACAGGAAGGAACAACAACAACAAAAAAACAAAAGAGCAAAAGTTAAGATGCACAACATAATTACTCACCACCAGACAACAAATGCTTATGTACTCCCAAGCACCAGCAACCGTCCCAACCAACTCCTGCCAGTTTTATGAGCATGACCCCCTTTAGCCAGTGGGGGTCAGCTGTCCCAGCTATGCCCCTCTCAGCTTCTTGCACACCCTTGCTGCCTCTTTGCTGGAAAGACAGCATAAAAAAACTGTAGAAGCCTTGACTCCAGTGTAAGCACTAGTCAGCAGTGATATCAGTGTGTTATCAACATCATTTTCAACCAAAATTCAAAACACAGTACCATAACAACTCACATGACAAAAGAAAATGATGACAGTGCCTTCAAATGGTATACAGACACTACAGAACAATAACAGGCAATAACAAAGGAAAATTGACTCACCCCTCTCAACAACAAACAACAGCTCAAGAGAAATACAATCTCTATCCAAAACACTGCTACCCCTCAGGCTGCTAACCCTTAAATCTCTTAAATGAGGGTGAGGAGGAGTGGATTCAGGCTCCACCCCTTCAGGGCACTCAGGTTCATTGGTTGCACCTGAGCTCTGTGAGTTAGCCACATCTTCTCACCTGGTGCTCAACCATTGGTTCAGGCTGTGTCCTGGCAATTCCACTGCACAGCTAGTATGAAGAAAACAAACTTCTATCCCAACAAAAACCAGGATGCAATGTGAAGTAATAAAAATCAAGTAATTAAATATTAATGCTAAATAAAATGTTGGATTTTGTTCTTTTTTGTATGTGAACTTCACCAGTTAAGTCATTTAAACTACTACACAATTAAAATACAAATATATATATGTATATATATATATGTCTGTTCTGGAAACAAATACAAGAGTACAGGAAACTTTATGACAGTATTTCCTGTCAGCATAACTGATATTTTTTCATATCCTGGCTAAAAATTAGAGAGGAAAAAATATTAATTAAAATAATATAGGCTTATTATAAAAACTTCTATTTGATTTCTCTTTACCTTTTTTCCTGAATTAGAGCAGAGGGGAGAGTTCCAGATGTGAGGCTGCTGATCATGGCAGTTAACAAGCAATTCTGCTGTTATTCTTCTCTTAAGAGTTTGTTTGTATTCCAACCTACAAAGCATCCAACATCTCATTTAACACATGCTTATTAAATATAATTATTTGCTCTCTATGTAAGTTAGTCTTGTATTCAAATGCTAATTTGGTTGTTAGAAATCAAGTTAAACTTCAGCTTCCAAGTGAGTTATGAACTCAGTAAAAATAGGATATACTTCTGCAAATACTGACCTAACAGCTGTTAATCCTTTTGCAGGGAAGATTCACCAGTTCTCAGTGCATATAACTGCTGCATTCCACTTTTGCAGTTCCATTAATAATCTATTTACAGGCTGAAAAAATAAAGAGGAATGAGAGTTGTTCTGAAGTCACATATGAGAATTTGTCCAGTTGTCCAATCATCTGTGGTTAATTGTAATAGGCTACTTTGAGAACATTTGAGAAAGATCATCTTAGCAGATACACCAAGTGATTTTTTCTATGCTGCTCTTAAAATCTTTGTGTCAGGGTTCCTCAGAAGTAATTCTATGATGAAAAGCTATCAAAAGAGAAAAAATAAGAGCTTATTGGCACATAAGACAAATTATTTCTTTATGATCACTGTCACATGATGCCTAAAATACAGTAACTGGTTGATGAACACGCTTCTGATATACAGCAGATCTGAAGTTGCATCGAAACAGAATGTATGGCACAAAGCTGAAAAGTGATTTGTCTAACAACGGGACTGTTTGTGATACTTGTTTGCTTGGCAAGAAGATTTTCCTACCGAAAATTATAAGCAACCAGACATGATTTTTTTTGAGGAGGAGTGACTTGCAGCAAGCTTTTCTGTGCTTAACTGATTTTACTATTCTTGGAAGGCAGATGAGAGTTTCAAAGGGATAGTAGTAGAAATAATAGCAGCTACAGTGTTTTTCGATCATAAACTAAACATTATCTTGACTGCTGTAACAGAGTACATTCACAGCCCTGTCATAACTCAAGAAGAAATAAAAAAATTGTTCTTCCTAGAATTCTTTCCAGTCCTTTAGTATTCAGTGATGGCCCTCTAGACATCCTATAGAGATCTTGTGAGGGATATACTGAGGAAATTACTAAATTCTAGCAGAGGACTTTTGCAAAACATTATTTTATCAGCCAAAATATTTAAACAATTTATGGTAAACTAATACAGTGTATGCTGCTACATTTAGTGTTATGGTATGTTGATCTATGAAGACAGCTACCAGTGATACCTGTAATATCCTGGGGCAAATGTGCCTGTACATGGAATTTCCAAGGTGCCATAACAAGAAAATGTTATGTTTAATTTAATTAAAATATGTTCTAATAAACAGCAGTTTGGAAGAAGCTGACATAAAAAGATAGTCAAGTGTAAAAGCAGAATTCATTGGCTTTAGGCAAAATTCAGTATCAAGTGGTACCCAACAGGCAAGGGATAGCAATGTCAAATTAGCTGGAAGAGCCTTAGTACTTAGAAAGCTTTGTTTCCGTTGCATATTTGGCCAAGTAAGTATCTGATAAAGGAAGTCTTTATTGTTTGAATTGTGCAGGACTACATACGTTCCAAAACCCAATATTTTTGCATTCCCCTGAAAAGCCAACAGTCATTTCTCTTTATATTTTTTTATGGGGTGCACATTCCCACAGAAAAGCTGCACGCTTCCTTCCTGCTCCACATCTAAAGAAGGATGGGTCTGACTGAAATGTTCAGCTGTTCAATTTGTACTATCTATACATGTTCCATCAGATGTGCTTTCTGGCTTGTTAAAGTAATTTCTGGACACAGTCAAGTTTTTTATTTTTATCGAAGAGTGCCTTAAAAAAAGGGGGAGAAAGCTGAATAGAATGTCTCTCTGAATATTTATCTTCCTTTCCATTTCTTTCACATGGTGCACTTGACATACAGAAAATAGTCTAATCTTATATTTCTGCTACTAAGATCAGACATGTTCTCCATGCAATTCAATGTGGTCCAGAACCAATTAATAAGAGAGCCTAATGTTTTTGTGATCACTAATATAGACTGAAACTTTGTCTGATATGAAAGAGGATAGTAATTTGCAGAGATTAATATGCACACTGGCTAAATGGAAGATAATGTAGCTGTATAAGAATTGAATTTAGTATCTAGAATTTCTGGAATCACAGGCTCAAGAGCAGATACTATCCACTTGCCCTTTTATCTGCCTCAATTTAATGCTAACTAACTAAGGTTAACATTTGTACTTTACTACAACACAAAACAATACCAAGGAGCTTAAAAAAACAGACACACAAAAAAACAGATATGTCACATGTATGTCACATGATCCTTTTTGTCAATTTGGGATCAAAGGTTCTCTGTGAACATTCTTTCAGTCTTCCATTTTAATTCGTGAAAGCACGATACTGGATCCATTCTTGACATCTGTCCAAGGATTATCATTATCATTTCTGAAAAATTTGAGTATTTAGTATAAATGCTTTCTATCTAAAACGTAAGGCATTCACTTTCAAAGTAAAGACTGTTATGCCTTTAGTAGATGGCAACTACTGGGAAGCCTAGGAATAAATAGCATCAAGGTTTGCAAATTCAGAACTTACTTTTTTTTTGTGTGACTTAATACTGCTTTAAGAAGAAAAAGTAGCTTTTTTTCCTATTAGTAACATTCAGCTCTGGATATTCTCATTGACCTGTATGTTACTGCCAGGATGCATGAGCTGCTTTACATTTAGCTTTTCTTTAGCCTTTAAACATGCTGTGTGAAATGGAATTGAAGCCTAATTATTCATTTGGTCCTTCTGGCATACTGGATCATCTTGTCAGCTTTGCTTGCATGATAGCTGAGCAGTCTTTTGGAATAATGAGAGCATCAGAAAAATCTAAATTTTCTTTTGTGTTGTTAATACCTGTATCTAAGCATTTTCATTAAAAATTGAATGACAATAACAAATAGGGAAGAGAACGAATCCTTGTTTGATATGAACATTTACTCAGTCAAATCTGTATTTAACTTTGACTTTTCCCTCTGTATGTTCAGATAAAGCCTTGAAAAAATGATGATTTGCATGAATATTGTACTTCATGGTATTGTAGAGCAGATCACAGCAGAGGATTTCAAATACATTCTTGATAATGTATAAAATATAAAGTGTTTGCTCTACCTGTTCCTTTTTTATGTGTAAAAATGAGCAAAAATACTTTTCTTAGTTTGATATTCATGTGGAGTTGAATCATCTTTGCCTGACTGCATTTAACATCAGCTTTGAGCCAGTGGTTCACATAGATAAAATGCATCTCTATTTAGCCATAGTAACTTATAGTTTGAGGTGACCGTAAGTACATAAATTGGCAGGATCTACAAGGGGTTGCTTGTTCAATTTCATCAAATGCATTCTTTCCCTTTTAAGGGGAAGAAGAATTAGAATGATTTTGACTGGTGGATCTAGGATAGCCATTGCCTCAAACAAGGGCGGGATGTATGAAGTAAAGGCTCATGGCTGTTTGAATTTGCAGACCACATTTAACAGATTATCTGACATAGCGGCCAGTTACTGATGAGTGTACAGAATCTTTTTCTTTATGAAGCAGCAGTTAGGAATAAAAGAAAGAAGTTCTCAGTTGGTACCCATCACTTGTCTTAATATAATAACAATACTATTCAAAATGAAGAAACAGGGCACTCAGAATTTAAATGAGAGGCAAATGTTGACAGAGTAGAGCTATTGTAGTTGAAAAATAGCAATAATAATGGATTATAAAATCATTTTTGGTCATTTGATCAATGATAACATTTGATTTAAGGACAATTTTATCCAAAGACTATAGTAGAAAAAGCATCATTGTTAAAATAATTGAGTTCAAGAGCTGTCATAAAATGAGGTGCACATGCACACAATAATAAAAATATTAGAAATGTCTTCATTACTATGTGTTTCACATGAATGATTCTTCAAGTTTTTCCTCCTAATTTTTAAAGAAAACATCAGTATAGCCATCCCTGGTTTTTAAACATATATTTACATTTTTTGTCTGATAAAATTGCGTAAAGAAAAAATATTTAACCAGAAGGAGACAAAAATTTCAAGCTGGACAGACGGCTTCAAGAAGCATATATTTTACCCTATTATGCACCCTTCTTGCTGAACAGTCATGAAATGTTAGTCCACAGAAACTACATTTTCACCAAATGATGAAGTGAAATAAGACCTTTGTCACGTATACGGGTCATCACTGTATCTCTTCTGTCTGGAGTGTGCTGCAGGGCTGAATAAAAGATTTAGAAATGTGTCATAATTATAGGAGGAAGAGGTAAATAGAACAAAGCTCAAGGAGACCTTATATGCCTGTTAAATGACTGCTCTTCATTTACTTGCCTGCGTTACTGGTTAAGTAGCATCTGCTTAATGTGAGACTGAGAATTTGGGGCATAGTAATTAAAATTCTGAATGAAACGTGCATGCACAATGCAGTACTTTATACTTTGCTGCCTGCAGGCATATAGGTACGAATGTGAAAGAACTAGGTAAGCTGATTTGGAATTTGCTATCACTATGAAAAAAATGAGTTTGTTCCTGACTATCTGTTGCCCGACTGGAATTCTGCCAACTCCATAACTTTATAAGAAATAAAGTTCTAATCATGAACCAACACTGAAATGATCCATTATATTTCTGCACTGAGAATCATCACTCTCACTTAACTAGTCTTTCTAGACTTCTGTAAACAAACAACATAGCAAATCTTTGATTTGAAGGAAAGAATAGGCAGAAATCATTCTAAGTGAAGCAACTCTTTATTTTTATTTTTATTTTTATTTTTTGCTTACTTGTTTGTTTTAAGAAGTCATAACTTATCTGTGGGACATTACATTTAATGGTTGCTTTTTTTGTAGGGTGTTTTGTTGTTGTTGTTATTCGCTTTTGTTCCATTCATTTTTATGTATGACAGAGGTGTAATGCTTGCTGTCAGCTCCCCTCAGAAGTCCACAGTTAATAAATCATGAAGCATTTATGTGCAACTCTAAATGAGATATCTCAGACAGACAATGGATACACATTCCCATATTATTTGGTATTTGATTGTGCTATGCAAGGCCTGTGCTGATGCTTCCACCCACTGCAAACCAGCCATAGTTACCCCTAGATCAAGGTAACTTAGGCAGAGGTTGCTAAATCACTGTGCTGATAACAAGAACCCAGATTTTAGGCACTGTCCTTTCTAAACTGTAGCTGTCACAAGAGTCAGAGACTGACGGGGTGTGGAATTAGATAGTGTATTTTCCAGATTACACAGTAACTATCTACATATTTGGTTAATTAAAAATATAAAAATAAAAATTCTACACTTAAATACAGAGGAAAGATATTGAATACGAGGTTAAGTCTGGCATGCATAGTTCTCTCTCTAGGACAGATTAAATATGAAGAGCAGTAAAATTCTGTACAAATGTGAAAAATCTTCCTAAATAATCACGAGGAAAACTACTGCTATTAGCAAAATGACATTGTGGCAAATTAAACTCTTGATTTGACTTTCCTTGAAGTTGTTCAGCTGTGAAGAATAGGTTTTTTTAAATGCAGAAACTTGGAATTTTCATAATGTATATTTCAGTGTCAGCCTATCAACCGGGTATTGATTGCAGACCAACAAAATCCAGGTAGTTCTCACTTCAAAAGTAGTTATTTATCATGTTTGCACAGAGCTTATATATATGTTTATATATGTATATACACATACATATATATATATATATGTATAAAATCGGGCAAATGCCTTGAAGTGATGCAAGTCAGGTAACAAAAAGCCAGATGTTCAACAAAATGACTATATCTGAAACTTCTCCAAAATCAGAAAAGTCTAATGCTATGATTATAACTAAATGTCACATAGGAATAACAGTTAGCGTTCCAGAGGATCAGAGAGATGTAGAGATTAGAAATAACACTTTTCTATTAAAAAAATCTTTGGCAGTCAGAAAGGACTGCTTTTCTGCTTTCACCTGTAGACGAGAGGATTGGTTCAATTTGCGTGAGGGGATAAAGTTAAGGAGCTGAGAATGTGAAAATGTAACATTCACAAAATTTTAATTTGATAAACTCCTTGGTTTATCTTTCTACAGCAGAATGATAAGGAAAATTAACATAGTGCAGCAGAGTGCAGGTCAGTGAATTCCTTCTTGCAATGGAGAAAATGAATCTGAGTTTGTTCATAAAGTATATGCCTTCCCCAAGGCTAGTGTTAAGAATAACAATAATAAATTCTTTGGTCTGAGAGTTTCATGAGAAAAAGAAAGTTGCATTTATCTGGATAGTACACAGGGAAGGAGAAAGCACGAAGACTTTTATATTCACAGCAAATGGATAGGAAGACATCTTGGCCAGAAAAATAAAATGCAAGAAAAATTTGGATTTAAGATTAAGAACTTCCAGAAAGAAAGTTAATATTTATATTAATATTGGAATGGTAAATTCAATTTCAGGGATTTTGAAGCAGCAATGAAAATAGCTAAGTTTAATATTAATAAAAGCAGTATGCCAGAGGGAGGAAAAATACAACGACAAATGGAAATATTCAAAACATTTTATCAGCATGGTTCAAATTGACAGACATTAGGTGAGAGAAGAAGAGGGTGCTTCCTACCCCATGAAAACATGTCTGTAATTGAGTTGTAAGGGAATTCAGGTTATTGTGACTTTCCAACCAAAGGACTGTACAGATAGTCCTAGCAGGAATAATTCAATGTCCTGTTAATGAGAAACTGTATTTGTCAAAGTAAAACATCCAAGTTTTAATACTTTGAATGATCTATTCATTTTGTTTATGATCAACACAGTTTTTAATTGTGTTTATTATTATTTATTTGAAGTATTGCTGCTGATCACTGGTACGGATGTTTCAGGACACAGTCTTAAGCAGTAAACTATCACTCGTTGCTTGAAATGCTAAGTATCCCCCTCAGCAAATGTAACAGCTGGCCCTTTTGAATATGAATGTGGGCTAACTTAGTTGCCCCATATAGCTCATTTATTATGATCTCATAGCATTAATGTACGGGTGAAATTTCTTATGTCTACAGTGCAGGTTCTGAGGTTATGATAAGAGGTAGTTCAAAATGAAGCTTTCTAAAGTTTGCCTAATGTACACAGCTGATAACAGTTTTCTTGAAATGTTTCATATACTAGGCAAGCTTGAGATCAGTTACAGACTTATACACAAAGCTCCTGCAATACCTGTTCTATATTGTGTCTAAATGTTCTTTGGATATGTAAGTAATGGATTTTTTCTCCTAGACAGTCTCATTCACACTGTTCTAGTGTGCAGCAATAAGCTGTTCAACAGAAGTTACTAGTGAATATTCCAGAGCATAGAAATGGGAGCTTATTATTTCTTATTGTTTATAAAAAGAAGGCAGCAGAGCTTTTTGAAAATGAGGAATTTTTATTTATATTTTATTTATTCCTCATATTCTTTAGTGTATTCTTTATGTTTACTCAGTTGTAACATTACCAGAATGATAACATTTTTGTATTAAATAATTGAAAAAAGCTGGTGACTGACATCTTAAAAGCTTGGAGAAGGTTCTTTCACTTGTAGAAAACTGGTTCTTATTATAGAATCTATAGATTATATAATCTATAAGTGAATGAACAGAAGCAAACAAAGAAACCCAACACTATTTCTCTCACAGTGATTTTGCAATTTTATCCTACAACATTCATCACTGCTAAATCAGTATTATGCTTTTTTATTATTAAAAATAGTTTGTATTAATTCAGGAAATCCTACCATAATATTAAAGTAATATCTAAAGTGATTATATTTTATAGCAGTTGGTTGTACTTCAAATATAACATTTTTTTCTTGCACCAGAATACATTTTACAGACAATTGTTCAGCATTTTCATTCCTGAGTAGTCACTTCTGACTTTTCCATAATATATTATTTTCACTGTTGTTTACCTGTTATGTGTAATATATACTCTAACCTAATGTCAGACCTGTGTTCTATCAAAGAATACAAACACAATCTAGGAGATTCTGTTCAGCTACCAAAACATCTTCTGATGCTAAAGTAAAAAAGTGAAAGGGAAATGTCTGAGAAAACCTGAAAGTACAGTTCTGAAAGTACAGTTGCAGAAACTGTAGAACTCAGTTTTTTCTCTGTAGTGAAAACTGAAAAATATTGCCAATTGCTGTCTTAATTCATATCCAGATACTCATTTCTATGAATTACTAGAATGGTTTAGTCAAGGAGTATTATATTTTTACATGAACAAACAATAAGCAAAATGTCAATTGTATGGTTGGCCCATTTTAAATATCTCAGGGAACTGCTAAAATATGTAGATGATTAACTGTATAAAATATTATTAATATATTAACGATATTATGTAATGTATAATATAAACAAGTTAATTGAGAAGTACCAGTTTATTTGCTGGCTGTTCACAAATATATTCTATTACTTCTATTATTAAACAGAGTCTGTATAATGATTGTATATTGGTGTACAATTATATCAAACATTACATTAGATAGTTAAAGTATTTAGGAAATCTTTAAGTAATCACTGAGTCACTTCATAACTGTTTTTCTTTTGATGAGATTTTATTGAGGGAAGGGCAAGGCCCTGTTCTTCAGATCAGGTCAGTAAGAGGAGTCTTAAAAGAAAATAATGCAATGAATAATTGCTAAATATGAATAGGACAGGGAAAGATATTCTGCATGAGAAGCAATACTGAAAAAAAAAAAAGGAATTTGGTGAAAATATTAGAATATATAAAAGAGCACATATGAGAGGAAGACATGTCTGGAGTATGCTGTAAGAAAGACAAGCAATACATGGCAGCATAATCTAGAAGTCTCAGTCATAATAAATAAACAATAAAGGTTTGGAGGGAGATTTTTGTGGCTTAATCTGTTTGCCCATTTGCGTTTATCTTTATCTTTCTTTATGTATCTTTCAGTATGATATCAGATATAGAAACCTAAAAGAATTAGCAAACAAACACTGCTTCTTTCTTTGGTACAAATTGCAGATATTCTCTATAATAATTATAGCTTCTAAGGCTCAAAAGCCCTTGAACTCTGAATCATCTCACTTGAATAACATTTTCACGAGGAAACCTGCAAAGCAACAGAGTTTGGGGACTATTTCACACGTTGTAAATCGTTTCATTTATTGCACCACATTAGAGGTCAGTCACAGTTAGTTTTGGTCTCCTCAATCTTGGTTTTATATTATCCTCACATGTGGCATTTCAATATTATCACCACTGAGTTTTCCCAATAGGAACTCTCTACTCACATTATTAGGTTCCCAATATAAGAGAAAAATCAGAGATCACATACTGCCTTATAGACCCCGTCAAGAAGAAGTGAAGATTGTCTAAAATAAAAATGCTGTTCTATTTCATCAGAATTCTACTTCAACAGCTGCCTGGCAATGCTTTAATGCTTTCCACAAGGTTCATGTTTGTAACTTTGCTGACCGCGGGAGCCCCTGGTTACATCAGACCCACAAAATAACTTTGCAAAGAAGTCCAAAAATCTACTTCACCTTTTGTACCATTAGAACATATAAAAAAAGTAACAGTACTTGTAACATTATTGTGTCTGAGGATTTCTGTGGATGATACAGAGATTAAAAAAAAAAAAAGCAGTAAGTGACATGAAGATGCAGTAACATTTCAGCTGACGTTTTGTGCATAATTTATGCTTTGCCCACTACTCTGATTATGGACCTGTCAAACTAACTTAGCCTGGAAGCAGGAACAAGTGGAAAAGGCATGTGTCTCCTGACCTTGAGCTTTCCTTCGGGTGACATTGCAACAGTTTTCTACACTCTTGACAAGAAGCAAATGAAAAAGTTTAAAACAAACAATAAATGTAGTAGTTGATATAAAGACAGAATTTAAATGAAAAAAAATATATATCAGTTGAAAAAAGACTTTTGGAATTTCTTTTTTTTTTTTTTTTGTCAACTTACTGAGAGAACTATTCTAAAAAACAAAGGCAGTAGAACTCAGAATTACTATTCAGCCATTTTACCTCTACAGAGAAACACTGATCTGTTATAGCAGGATTGTTTAGATGCCCTGTTTCTGGTTTTGCTTGTTTATTTTTTTAGACTATTGGATACTGATCTGAAGAATGAAGTCAAAAGTTCACTTGTATTTGGTAGGGAAACATATTGAAGTCTGGCATCAGTTAATCTTTGCATGGCTTGTTAAAATGACCAAAAAAGAGGATTTTAATAATAATAATAATAATGATGATATGGATAAAAAGATGAAAAAACAGTCCTGTTAGCACAATATATTTTTCTGTTCTGAAAGGGAATAAAGTTTTCTAAACTTACAGTCTGACCAACAGAAGTCATGCCAAGTGAGGTCATTTACTCAGGTTAGAGGAGACAAATATTTTTCATCTTAACTAGCATAAACACATAGTCCTATTTGCTAAATATCAAAGCACCCAGCAGAGAAAGTCAGGAAAGGACAATGATGATTGTCTCCCATAAGACTGCCTGTAGTCAAAAGCCACGCAAATTTCAGGTGAAAAGAAACACTCTTCTGACAAGGTGAAGCTTCTAACAGCACGGATGCAAGCCAAATCAAAAGGATGGAAAATTTTCACATGTATTGCTGGAAGGAACAGTGAATAGTTGTTCTGTACATCCAGTTATTATCAAAGGCCTATGAAGAGGAAGTAACTGAACTAGAAACTTTTCCTCATTTAGATCAAAGCAAAAAAACAGCAGTAAAATAAATAAATGAATAAATAAATGAATTGAATCCCCTCCCCAAATACAACAGACAACACATCAGCAGAGCTGCTAAAAGCACCAAACTAAAATAAATCCATGTTCTCCACACTATCTCTGGATGCATAAAACAAAGCATTAAAATCATGCCATTTTTGGAGCAAAGTTATGTTATGTTCTTTTGCTGTAAAGGATTCTTTGAGATCTATTATGGTGAGAAAAACAACCAAACAAACGAAAAAAAAACCACACCAAAAACAAACCGAAAAACAACACATGCATGGTAGAACTCTGTAGTTCTATCATAAACATGCATTCAAGTTAGAGTTTGTATTTATGAACAAACAGAAAAAGATCTTTCTTACCAAATGAGTTCATCTAGATTCGTTTTAATCCATCATAGGTTCAATTAGAAAGTTTACTTCAATTCAAAGTTTGACTTCGTAGAGGGGAGACGGTTTTGGACTTGCATTAAACACATATTTAGCTACTTCCTCATATCTTTCAGGATTCTGAAATTTTAAACTAATCTGGAATTTCTTTAGAAGTCTCTAAGTATATTTTGGTAACACTATTAATAGAGTGTCACTAATTACTGGGTGCTTTCAGTATAATTATGGAAATGTTCTTGGTACACAGTATTAATTTCTTCCAGTACTTATAAATTTGTGCACTGATGTATAACACATTCTAATGCTATCCCAAAATGCAACCAAAAGTGGAATGAAAGCATGAATGTTTTTAAAAGAGAAAGATGTTTAGCTGCATGCTTTCTCCAGCTTAAAAAACATCCAGTTAATGCAATTACTGCTGGCTTATTTATACAGTAGTCTCCATCAATCTTTTGGAATGTTTTCCACTCCACACTTGCTATTGGAAGACAGAGAAGATGTGGCAAATGTTCATTTACATTTAATGATAAATAGAATCTAATAATAGCGTGATACTGTCCTAGTTCCTGTAGATATTCTGGAAATATTTTTTTATCAATTGTGAATTTGATACAAATATGAATACCTCTTTTTAGGGTAGCAGTTCCCTCTAATTTTTATCTAAAGCTTTATTATTTCTTATTCACAGAGGCAAAATAAGATGCTTCTGATGCTTAGCATGTTTCTGAAAAGCCACCATTATACCATTCAAAGAAGTTGTTTACATCCTGAGTTTCAGCTCTGAAAGAATTGTCAAGTTTGTGATTGCTTATTCTGCTTTAGGAAAAGAAGATTGTAAATGCACACTAGTCTTAATGAATAACTGAAATAAGACTTCTAACACAATTATCGTAGGAGTTTTTACCTGTTCTGTGCACAAAAGAAAAAATGTTTTTCATTTCAGAACAGAAAGAAAATAGAAGAGTGAATACATTTCTATAAAGGGAAACAATATATTAGTCTCTGTATTAATGATAAGAAAATATTGACTCTTGATCCTAATTTCTAGAGAAAATAGGAAAAAATATAAGAAAACAACTTTGTATTTTTCTGCATTTATACTGCTTTTTTCTTTTTTTTTTCTTTTTCTTCTTTCAAATTCACAATAGACTACTGGATAGAAAAAAAAAAGATGACTGGAATAGCAGCCATTCACTTGGATTGTGCAGATCCTAATACTTCAAACCAACTGAGTAATTTTGCACATGAACTCAGATTAGTACATATTTGAGGAGACGTGCAGGACAGTTACTCCTGAGTCAAGTCCCATAAATGGGAGACAATGACAGAATTGTTAATAGAAAGTTTTAAGGAAGAGCCTGTCTTCTCAGTAAATTGTGTGACTACATCATTGTTCTTAAAATTAATACTACATCTAAGCAAATACGACAAAAGAATTCTGTGATCAGTTCTCCTCAGTAGCATTTACACAGTTTTCAGACTCAGATTTATCAGATATTTAGCTGAGCAGCTTTTCTCACAGTATGTGACTGTTCTATAAATTCATTACCATAACTTCACAAGTATCTGCCTACCAAATTAGCAGAGGAGTTGAACTAGATGACTTTTAAGAGTCCCTTCCAATTCAAAAGACTCTATGATTGCATGGTACATTATTAGAGTATGTAGATAGTAAAAAACAGTTTCACATCAAAACCTTGAGCCACTTTCATGGTGATTTAAACCATGCATTTTAATTTGCAAAAGCTGTATATGTGCTCTATTACTTTTGTTATGTGTAATTATTCATTAGGATACAGGAATATGGTAACTTTGCATTGCTGATAGGGCTGCGAGATTGAGCACATGTTGAATATTAATATATTTTTTTTGTTTAGTTTTTAATAAAAGCTTCAAGTATTGCACAGGATACAGCTAGAGAAAGAATACAAAAAGAACAGATTGGAGGCTGAATCAGATGGACTCTTATTTCACCTGCATACTGATATAATTGTTAAAGCAGTCAGTTAACTGACAACTTCTGCACCATCAGAAAGTTCTAAGGTGGTTGTGTGGGCTTTTCTGATCACTGAGGGGGGAACAAAAACAAAATAACAATCTACAGATTTATGACTAATTCTGCTTAGGCTGAATCTACACTATGGGTCAGAGATGCGCCATTGCAGACCATAGAGCCTTACCCCTCTCTGCTCAACTCCATGAAAGCTCTAGGTCAGGAAGAGATATGTGTACACCATTCTGGCATGAGAACAGGGGTAAATGGTGTAGTGCTCCAGCAGGTTCCCTGATGGGGATGACCAAAGGGCTGGGCAGTTTGCATCTCCACTGCAAGTAGACACTGGTAAGAAACACCTTGGAGCTACAGTAGTGGCACAGTGGGCTGCCATGGCAGTAGCTGAGAATTTTGAAAATAAATAATAATGTATATTTTAAAAAACCCTGGAAAATAAATTGATGAAATATATATATATATACATATTGAAATTTTTTGTCATCTCTGCTTAACAGTTTTATTGCTTTGAAATGCAACTTTTTTTTGGTCCACACACAGAGGCACAGCAGTACAGATTTCCCTCTGCTGCGAAGTTAATCTGATATTTTAGAGAATTACTTTTAACCCGACCCCCAAATCAACTGTTATGATCTATAAAAGCAAGAAAATTTCCTTATCTTTGGGAGAGTTTAATTAATAGGAAATGTTTTAACTTAAACAGATTGTATATAATTAATAATTCCAACTAAGGTGGACAAAGAAGAAAGAGGCAGTGGTCTTTGTACATCCTTAAAAGCATTTAATACGCTATTTATCTAAAATTAGTAATCAAATTGTGTAGTGTAAGTATTAAAAAAGCTCAAATGATAGCACTGATTGTATTTCTATTCTCTCATTCTCAATGAAAGAATTGTTTAAGTGGCTGTCTATGGGCTCTCACTGAGTTTGAATTACTTTTTTTTTAATTGAGAGCTACACTGTCATGCCTAAGAAATATGTTGGTCACAGATTCTTTTCTTGCCATTCCTAAGTATACTGACAAAGAGCAAATAATTAATATATTAAAGACTCAAAAATCTGACGAATCTTGTCCAGAAAAGCTATTTAAAGGTAAAAAGTATGCCTGTAAGATGGATTTTTCAAAGATTCAAGATTTGGAAGATGTTATGTAGAACTACAAGATTCTTGTTGGAGTATGGATGAATGATAGAGACATGTTCACAGAGAGGACAGGAAAACAAACTGACTCAGTCTCACTGTATCCCATTCATTGTATTATAGGAATACTTCAGCAACAGTTCTCTAATTGCAGAAGTCCTCTGCTGGAGTAGTAAATATGCAAATATTATGTTCAAAACAGCCTGAAGAAAAACTCTGAAGGTGTATGAATTGACAGAATATAACTCAGAAAACAGAGATCAAACGGAAAATTATGGTTAAGTCTGACATTTAAACTCATCCTTGACAGAAACATGTTGCTTGTACACATTCGAATTCTAACCTATTATTACAGCAAGGTCATATTCATAGAAACATTTTCCAGCTCATGGGAAACATGGTGCTATGATTCTGAGTCAGTACCACTATCTATACATATATGAATTTTTAAATAAATCTCATGGACTTTAGAATGACACTTCCTCCCCGCAAGCACAAACAAATGAAGAAAATACTTTAAATACAAAAAAAAAAAAAAAAAAAAAAAAAAAGACAATGAAGGAGAAAAAAAATCCCTCCAAGGATCTGATCCAGAACCAAGCTAAGTTAGAGGATTTAAACTACTAACCTTTTCTTTCTGAAAGAATAATTTTAGAACTTGCTTTCTTCAAAGAGCCAGAAGCACTGGCTTTCCAGAGACCTCAAATCAAAGTAAGTGCTTGGTGAGGTAAAGCCTTACAGTGGAAATATTGTGATGAAAATATATATATACCAGTTAAATTAAACTGTAACTATCAGGGAAAAAGCAAGAAACTTGAGGAGAAGGGAGAGCAACATAGAGAAACACAGAGGTATTAGTGTCAGGTGACAGAAAGAGCAAGTTATCCTTTTAAATAATTTCTCCAGTACTATACTGAGTGTTTGTTTTATTTGAATCTGTGATAGTGAGTGGAGCTAAATCCAGCTAGTGACCAGTCATAGGCTGGGTTCCCAAGGGGGTACTATTGGGCCAGAACTAATCAGTAAACAACAGTGTTCCCTAGGGGTCAATACTGGGGCCAGTCTTGTTTTATATCTTTATTGATGATCTGGACAGTCAGGAGTTGAGTGCACCATCAGTAAGTCTGTATATGACTCCAAGCTGGAAAGATGTACCTGAATGTAGGAAGGCACTACAGAGACATCTGGATAGTCTGCATTCATGGTGCGTGGCCAATTATAGGAGCTTTAACAAGACTAAGTATTGGGTCCTGTACTTTGGTCACAGAAACTCCGTGACACTCTACAGGTTTGGGCCAGAGTGGCTGAAAAGCTCAGTGGAAGAAAAGGATCTGGGGGTGTTAGCTGACTGCCTGCTGAACATGAGCCAGCAGTGTGCCCAGGAAGGCCAATGGCATCCTGGCTCGTATCAGAAACAGTGCAGCCAGCAGGAGCATGGAGGTGATCACCTCTCTGTACTTGGCACTGGTGAGGTCACACCTCAAGTGCTGTGCTCAGTTTTGGGCCCCTCACTATGAGAAAGACATTGAGGCCTCAGAGCGTGTACAGAGAAGGACAATGAAGCTGTGAGGGGTCTGGAGTACCAGTCTTACAGGGAGTGGCTGAGGGAACTGGGATGGTTCAGCTTGGAAAAAAGGAAGCTCAGGGGAGATCTTATAGATCTCTACAACTTCCTGAAAGAAGGTTGTGATGAGGTGGAGGTCAGCCTCTTCTCCTATGTAACATCAATAGGATGAGAGGTAATGGACTCAAGTTGTGCCAAGAGAAGTTCAGGTTGGATAATAGGAAAAATTTCTTCTCAGAAAGAGTGGTAATGTAGTAATGCAGATAATAAAGTCTACTCAGGGAGGTGGTAGAGTCACCATCCATGGAGGTGTTCAAATGTGGCACTCAGAGACATGGTGTAATGAACATGGTGGTGGTGGGTTGTTGGTTGGACTTGATGATCTCAGAGGTCTTATCCAACCTTAGCGATTCTATGATTCGTTTGCTAGACCGGAGCTTCAACAATATACCAGCACATATAAGACAGGGGACTGCTACTTTGGACAATGCTGGATACCAAAAAGAACATTTAAACTGTCACTTCCAAAACCATATACACTTCACTCCAGCTGTGATTTACTGTAAGTAATATTGTTATATTGATATACTGTTAATGCGATCTATAAATGCAATCCTAAGTTTCATGTTTTTGGATCTGTCTGTTCAACTCAATTCATGAATAACTCCGGTGTTCCACTTACTATATTATGTGAGATTTGGGGCAGAGAAGGGAGACACTTTCATTTTTTGGGAAATACAATCAAAGTGCGCTGTATCATAAATAAAAGATGGAAGAACAACAACTAGACTTGCAAATTCCTTCTACATGCATCCCTTAAGACAGACCTTTTGACTTTGTCATCAAGTTAAATGAGTTCAGATCTTTAATCAAATCTTTAAAAAAAGATAATTATAAAAACTGATTTAGAATTCCAGTTTAGTAACAAGATGTCTGCAGACTCAAAACTTAGACTTTATCTAAATGCTTTCTGATTATCTTCTTCGTTCTACACAGTTTTTCACATTTCTAAACTTTTTCCAACACTAATATCTATTCAGCAGT
Source organism: Aquila spilogaster (assembly GCA_024606505.1). NCBI lineage: Eukaryota > Metazoa > Chordata > Aves > Accipitriformes > Accipitridae > Aquila > Aquila spilogaster. The sequence continues at coordinate 8,386,149 of JANHGO010000044.1, read as the reverse complement.
TGAAATATTGATTTGAAAATTTCCTCAAAGGTGCAATGAACTTTAATTGATTATTTAAAAGAAGATTCAGGTACTTAGAAGAAAGGTGTTACAGAAGGCAAAAATCACATGAGAAATCTAACACTCTGTATGATTTTATCAAACCATTGAAGAAACACACATCTGATATTTTCTTTGATTATCTTCAGAGGACTCAATGGATTTATAGATGTGGAAATTTCAGCTTCCTTTATGTATTTGATACTAATGGATTAAACTCACTTTTTAAACCTAAGTAAGTAAAATCCTTCACTGAAACTAAAGATTCTTAGAAAAAAAAAACAGAAATAAGTTCCTGTTTTTTCGGTAAGATCTGCACTTTTTTCCCTATCACGTATGTCCTCTGAATTGAAAACTTAATGAAGTACAAATTACTGAAATGAAACAACCATAGAAAGTCTTTTTGTATGATTTGTCTTTCCTATTACTACTTTGCTTTTATAAGACCATGTATAAATTCTGTTTTTTCAACAACTTTTTCTGTTTGTTGGATTTTTTTGCCTGCTTAAACCAAATATTCAACAGTATTTTTCCTTTTTGAGTTTCAGTGAAAAATTTTAATCAATGCATTCTCATTCAAAAACCTCCTTACATCAGCTCAACAATTTGCTGATCTGCTGTTGACCAGGAACCAGTTGTACCCAATTTGAATTGCTCTGGATTCAACTCTTCCTGCTCCATCAGATTAGTGTTTTATGTTCTGGTGTATTTTGTTCTTTAGTTAAGATTCAGGTTTGGGATATAGCTATACTAAAGAATTATAATAACTACAAAGAGCAGAGCACAGCTCCCAGATCCCAGAAGTGCTAGAGACATAGATCTGTAATCTCACAGGGAGGAATATAATACATGTATTTCCTCACATGCTACCAAAAGAGGTGCTGAGTCATTGGATACTGGCCCCTTCCTTTTGAACAGCAACTATTTACATATTTACAGAGTACATCTGGTGTAAAAGTCTCTTCTCACTAGTAATTATGTGCCATGCTTTTATTGATTCTTCTTCCTTCTCCTCCTGGAGTTGTAATGCAGTGAGTCAGACTTAACGGCTTTTGAATTGATAACAGGGAGCAAATTAAATATACACAGTACTATAGTTTACAGCTTAATCCATCCATGGATGATTTGTGGACTTTCTATGAAGGGGAAGAACAAAGGCTTGACAACAGAAGGTGAGTGCTCATCCAAACATGAAACAGACTAAAGGTAAAGCAAGCAGCAACTACAGTTGTGACTCATAACCAAAATATGGAAGGAGAAAAGAAGGTTCAATTTTGTTCTGCAGAATTTATCGATCTTAGATCTATAAAATGAAAGGATTCACGTACACAATTTTATGACGGTTTGCTGCCACCTACTCTAAGTAATGAGGCGTGATGGTGTAAATTAGTTAAGTTAAAATCCTTGTCCTGAAAATGTCAGATTATACATAATACAAACTCAGCAAGTCTTGTCACTGTCTACTTTTCCTCCATCTGATGCAAAGCCTTAAAAATATGTATAAACTGAAACACGGAGGCATATTTTAAAACATATGCTAAATTTTTTCTTTTTACTAAACAAGAGTCATAGAGTCTTGGAAGGAAAATTGGAAGGTTTTCTAAACATTTTGATATTTCTATATGTAACAAATTCATTCACAGAGAAAGGAGTAACATGGAGTATGTCTGAGTAACCCTTTCCCTAAACATCTCTGAAACAGATGCCTGAGAACTTTAAAAATAGAAGTTTTAAGACACCTCATTTGATTCTTTGTACAAATGATATAAGAACTCAAGACAAGAAACAAAGTCTGAGGACATAAATATAATGATATGCTTACCAATTTGCTTTTTTATTCTCAAAGTTGAGCTGAAATTTAGATTCAGGTTTACTTCTACTTTCTTGTGAACAGCAGCAGAGAAAAGACAAGCAACAAATACTGTAAGAAGCAAAGCCAGCAAAATTTGATCTTTTATGAGTATGAATCATGTTTGATTCATTCAGCTCTATCGCATCTCTGGAACCAATGCCTTTACAATCTCTCGAGCTCCAGTTTCTTACTTTTTCAGTCTTTTTCCTAAACTCTCATTCCCTTCCATATATACTAACAGATTTTTTTTAGCCTGCTGAGTGGTACCTGCTATGTTTTACTTTGCAGCTTGACAAAAATTGACTGGTTAGCTGGCTGCTGCTTCTTGAATGCATACCTTGGTATTTACTTCTCTGTATTATTATTACTTTTTTTTTTTTAAGTTCTATGATTCTCTCCATATCAAGGAAAGTAACATATATATAGGCTATTTTCAATATATACAGTGTTTAGACTGTATAAATTATATATACTTCTATATAAAGACTCCTTTCAGGCAAGTACTCGAGTTTAACATCAATTTCCTTAAACTGTGATATGTGATGGAATCACCCAAGCCAGTAGGACTCAACTGCGAATTGAGAGGTATGCTTGTAGGGTAAAATACATCATCCTCTAAGTGACGGTGACATTGTCAATGCTTTCATAAGTTGATACCTTGATCAGGTAATAGAAATCTTGAAGCCTATTAAAAGAAATCATTGGTCCTGAAATATAAGTTTTTCTAGGTATTTGACTTTGGCCAGAAAGTTGCTGTTAACTTCTATGTAGTTCAGTGTTTATGATTTCAGACTGATTTTCTTTTCATTAGTGTTTTTTTTTTTTCCCCAGAGAGAATTACAGACAACGCAGATTTTTCTTTATGCTTATATTCTTGATAAGGTTATTCAACTAAAATTACAATCAAGTCCAATAGACTTTTTAATGAAAGACACTATATCAGATGTAAAATCTGTAAAAGTGATTGTCAGTTGAACAACTGTTCTGTTCAAAGTGGTTTGAATTTCTCATCTGCGAACTCGCAGATCTATTTTATACTAGCACTGTTTTACAAAAATTTTCAGTATTTTTGTATTTACTAACATTCTAGCAGCATTATACTACTAGTTCCTAAACATTATCTGAATGAGCACCCACTTGTGCTATTGAACTTAAGGGACAGAAATACATGATTGTACCTTAAAGTCAATGAAAAATAATGCATGAATAAATAGAATGTGATTAGAATACAGAAATAATATTTTAATATTTTCTTGCTGATGTACTGAGCTGGAAAAACTCTCTTTTGATTAAAAGCATTTCGGTATATTCAGGAGGCACTGAAGAAGGCAAGAACTAGTCCCATTACACTGACTAAAGAGACCTGAGAAGTCTGTTAAGACAGGGAGGTGCAAATGTAATTTTTCCAACACCAGAGACACAAATTGTTGTATTCTGTGTAATGGTAATGAGCAACCCAGCAACCAGACACAAGGCAGTTTCACCAAATTGTGATGTAAATCCACTTTGTCTTCCCACAAGATTCATAGCATATGAATTAGAACAATTAGTGCATAACTTCAACTACGAAATTAGCAACAATCAGGAAATGTCCCAGGTAGTCTCTTTCCTCCTTTTTTCCTTCCCCATTGCTACCTTATCTGTCCAGATGTACTAGAGCGGAAATAATTATATATATGCATACTTCAAAACAAAGTTTTTTTCATATCTGAAACTACATTTCAAGCTATTCATTTCAAAGAAAAGAAAGAGGAAATAGAATAATGAATTTTCTGTATTTGAATTGGTCAGAGTGGGATGTAAATATCCACTCAGAGGAGTAGATGCAGATATTTCACTTCAGGATCACATAAAAAACTACTCTCAAAGCATTCTGTGATAACAAACAAATGAATTTTTTATTCATATACAACAGAAAACTACACATATACCAACAGTTTAACAGTAGCAATAGAAACAATTTATTAAACTTACCTTGAAAAAGAAAAAATCCTTCACAAAGAAAATGAGAGCTTAGGAGTGTCTGTGATCTGTGGAAGCCTTTTTACTCAAATTTCTATGTAAATTAAGAACAAAAAAAAAAGTCAACAAAAAATATGAAACAGAACCTGAAAATATCTTTCAGTGCTTTGGTAATAATTCATCTACAGTGATTTTAATATTAACTGAATTTGCTCTGTTTTTAACAGCTTTAATTCAATCTATTTCAATTTTCTCTGTGCTCTAAATGCGGATTGTTGGGTGGTGTAAAAGGGAGTTAATTAGCTATAAATACCAAACAGCACCCAAATAAAAAAGCTCATTATGAGCATACAGTGAACAGCTGTGCCATTTGATGAATCACTTTTGTTTCTAGTAGTGCTTCTATCCATTTCCTAGACTGGAGAAGGCTTATCTCTTTACATGAGTGTTTTCCATGAAAACTAAATCTGCTCTGCACGTGAAAGGCCATGAAAGTCCAGATAAAATTAGAAGAGGTTGTATGAAAAAAAAGGAAAACACTAAAAACAAAAACCATGAAGGTTAACATTTTCAGGAATATCACATACTAGTCTAACCTCTGTATTCAGAAGTGACTGATCATGTAGAAATCTGATGCTAACCTGAAATCAATAAAATACAAACAGTCCCATAAATAAAAAGCAGAAGCTTAAATCAATATAAAAGAATCTATCATAGCTTTAATTTCATATGCTTACCAATATTCTTGGTTCCTAAAATTTCATCATGGAGATCCTACTAATGAGACTTAGGCTACTGAAATCATACCCCAAATCCAGACTTTATATAAGAAATCACATAAACAGGTGTCAAAATAAACAGAAATCACAGATCCAATTAACTGCCAGATGTTCCAAGTCATAATAACTCTGCCTACTTCAAATCCACCAACAGTATTCAAAACTTATTAAAGATTAGTTTCAATCCTACTTGATAAACCACTTGAAGATTGGCTTTTTGTGATGTAGGCATTAAATTATCTAGAATTGAATGAAATATTGCAGATAGTATAAATGAATAAGGACTAGATTTTCAAGTCTTTCATCTACAGCTACTGGCTTGGACTATGAAAGTGAGTATAAACTTCTCTTTTGTATACTCAAATTCTTATCACATCAATCATAACTTTTTCTGTCTTTAGTTCCAAACTGACTTAGAATATCAAAAGAGTGAATTATGAATAAAGGTATGTACATTAAATTAAAAACTGTACTATAAACACAAAACATGGAGATTTTTACCTACATTATTCCATTGAGTAATTAGTCCATACTTGCGCTGCAAAAATCACATACACCTACTCATTGATATGCTAGGCAATGCTTCTCTAATTTTCAAAAAAAAACTTCAGCAAGACTGTGATAGGAAATGAAAGCAAAATAAAAAATCATCATATTCACTTGGACGTCAGCTGTCATAACAGATAAATTGGGGACTTATTCATATGGAAGTTTTCTACTTTTGTACCTGAGTTAGCTTTTTCAATTTACAGGAAGTATTTTCAGACAAGGAAAGTTCTTATTGCTGGGTCTTTCTCAGCAAAATTAGTACTAGATTGTTTAAAATTATTCTTAATTTATATGATTATAAGGGTATAAAACATAATCTCTTATGCATTATCTCTATTTGATATTTGTAGTGAACATATATGAGAATATGAGGACAATTTCAGTGTAACTCAGATCTCAGTTGATTAGTAAAATATGTAAAGTGTAAAGGGTTTCTGTCATATGTCTAATTACAGACTTAATGGACACTTTTGACATTTTTTTCGTTGACAGAGAAAAGTGTTCATCATTTCACTATTAATGGTGAGATTTACCCGAACTGATCTCATCTTTGAGATGTGAGCAATTTGCCCTTTAGAATAAACATGCTAAATGCTAATATTGTCCATACGTGGGATCTTACTGTAGAGCCCTCACAAAAACAAAGTGGAAGTCGAACCAACCAACCAGGAACTGGATAAACATTGCTTTGATTTTCCCCTTCCAGCTATTTTCTTTCCTACAACAAATTAACATTCAGGTACTAGGGGGAGGGCACATGTCAAGTTTCAACATCCCCAAACCATAATACTGTAAAGGAAGATAAATTCAGGGCAGAAGTCCAGAGAATATAGTATTTTTTTAGATGGACAGTAGTACTCTCAAGATTCTTATACTGAAGGTATACTTTTCATTTTCTTGTGCTATATTTGTTCAGTTATGTATGTTTCTGTATGAAATATTACGATTTTAAGACGGATTCCTGGTACTCATTTCCCTTTATCTGATACTAACAATATTCTAAAGGCTTCAAGATGTATAAAATGCCTATAGAATTGAGGGAGGCATGATTACATTTCTTACTGAAATAATTTCAGATACGAAGGCAAGAGTTATGATTTTAGAAGTGTGCTATGAAATTATTCTTTTCCTAGGCTGGTATTTGATTTTTGAAGCCTAGCAGGGCTAAAAAAAGGAGATTACTAATAAATGACTTTCAGGAATGTACAATCTTGAAGATACTCAGGACACAGTATGATGCTCACCTTTTAATTCGAATGCTTAATTACTCATTGTATTATTACTTAAATTTCAGAATTATAGACTTGAAATGTAGTCTTAAAAAGCTGTAATTGTGCTATAGCTCTTTGAGTAATCTATCTGTTATTGCACCATTAATGAAAAGTCCAGCAGTTAAAACTGATGAAAATATGATTTGGGAATGAGAGAAGAACTTCGTTCCTTGAATCAAGCTGTATTAGATGTGCAGTGTTGACAGGGAGATGTGCAAATAGTACATAAGGAGTCATGAGCAACAACTGCAAAGTAGGCAAGTATGTTTCATTTTCTTGACCCCCAACTGCACTTTATTCTGTGGCATTTTGATAGCACAGTAGGTTAGACAGAAACTAAGCATGGGAAAGTTTTTCCCAAGGCAAAAACCATTTGAAAGACCAGAATACGAAAGGTAAGGAAAAGTTTTCAGCCTTATTAATAATTATTAGAGGACAGAGGTAGACAACAAAGGGAAAAATAAAATGTCTGCTGCTGAGGCACAGCATAAAATAGCATGATGTTTCCTACAAGGCACTGATGGCAATGACATCAGCTTTTTTTCAACAATTTGTCGATCCAATGCACCATCCTACAAATAGCTTTACAGCAAAGGTAAGTAATAATTCATCTATTGGTATTTCAATAGATGTTTTTTTTCAAGACGATATAAAGGAATTAGAGATCTTTTTTACACAATAGATGTAGTATCAAAATTATCTTTATTTTAAATAACAGAGACTGGAAGACTCCTCACTTACCTGTGGATCAGAGAAATGTAGTACTCATTAGTTCCTATTAAGAAAATGGGAGGATTGGTAATATTTCCTTTTCCCTTACTATTATAATGCAAGAAAATACTCAACAGCTTTCTGCAATCAGGGAAGAATCTGTACAAGAGTTACAGAACTGTTACAAATAAAGCTGTCTACAGAGTTCTGACAATTTTCAGCCCTTCTAGGATTATTAAGATAGGGCTTGTGTCTTGTATCTTGGTGAAACATAACTTTCCTCTACTCCTGAGAGTATTTCTAAAATATTTCAAATCCGTTTTATACTGTATAAACTCTGTATGCAATGTGGAAACTTGTATTTATAGCTAACTTTGAAAAGAATCAAAGTTTCTTCTGGGGACTCTACAAAACTTGACCATCTTTCCAGCTTCAAGGGATTACTTACAGATATATTAAAAAAAAAAAAAAAAAAAAAAAAAAAAGCAATGATATTTTTAATGAAATATTTCTTTTTGCTTTTCTGCTTTAATAAAAACTTTAAAGAATGTTCTTGACTATTTTTGTGTTCCATGCAAAATATCCTTCAACTTTATAAAGGAATTTTACAGTTTAAGAGATGATGGTGTATATGGGAATGGTTCATAAAAGAACTCTTCTAAGAAATATTGGATACCCACAGAACAAAACTAAGAGCACCCTCAAGTGAAATTAAAAAGAAATAAATTCAAGTCTTTTTACAACTCATTCTTTTCCTATTTTATTTCTTATTCAGTATATCAGCAGTCCATGAATTTTCACCTGAAAAATACTGCTGTCGGAAATTGCTCAATATGAATCATAAAGGGAACAGTTTAGTTAATTAAAAGTTTGACTAAGTAACAAGTTACATAGAAGGCTAAATCCCAAATTCAAAATAATTTATCCACTTAGTCAGCCTCATGAAAAATTAATGGAAGAGTCATGTAGGCTTTAAATCACATTTGAAGATATGGCTTAGTTGGTTTTAAATGTGCTTTATCAAAAGACATTTGATATTTTAAATTAAAAAAAAAAGCCCTGTATCCAAAGGCTAAGATTAAGTTACCATATTCTGAGCTGTTCCATGGTTATCATCAAAAATAGAATATGACAAGGGACAGCTTAATGGTAGATTCTAGTGAATATTGGTGTATCTGCAACCTTGTTAACAGCAACATAGTACTCAATTTCTTGATTACAGGTGTCATATAAAATATGAAAAAGTTTATCTCCCTTGCAAAGAGTCAGTTTTATTAATGCAATGTGTGTATAAATCTTACTAGAAAAATGGAAAGCTCAAACAACTCTTTGCATTCATATTTAAATTTACTATATAATGAACTTTTGTATAGATTTTACACTTGGTACTTTTGTAATATTATGACAGTGATCTTTTGGAAGAAAAAAATTATGGGAAATTAAAGCTTCTTAAAATTATAGACAGCAACTTAATATGTTCAGTAAGCCAGAAAGTCATAGAACAACAATGGCCAAAGTTCACATCAGAAGCAAATCTTTCTGCAAAATTGTAATGCTGATGGTTTGATCAGCAAATGAATCTGTATCTGCTCTACTGCTCCACTGTAAGAAATTCTAAAATTAGTCTAGAAATACAGATAAATGTTTGCGTTTTAGATATATATCTAAAAATTGATAACTAAAGCTTGGGAAATAAAGAAATAACTACCTTTGTAGTTTTTAAAGAAGGAGAAATATAATTTCTTTCAAAAAAGTGTATCTAAACTATAATCAATATTCTAGCTATATATCCTATAAAATAGGGAAGTGACCCACGAAAAAATACATCTCATCCCAAAAGCTTGTTCCTTTTTCTTCTGTATCAGATGATTGATAATACATACTTTCTCTCCGTAGAAATCTTGCCTTATCTTTTAAAGCTCTAACCTACCTTCTGTTTAGAGCATCTTTATGCCTCTGCAGAAGTCATCGCTTGGTTTAGCTCTCTACCTCAGAAGTCAAATTACTGTTTTGGTTAAAGCAGCAGCTCAGTATTACCTTTATGCTAATGATATGCTTTTTTTTTCTTTTTTTTTTTTTCTTCCAGACAGTATGCACTGCTGCTGAACACAATAAAGGAAGGAAGATCATGGTCTAGGAAAGGGACGGGAAAGGCAAAGGTCTTGTGAAACTGGCTACCGGACAGGGTAGGTAGAAGCCAGGCTGACTATAGCAGCATGGAGCAGGACATGAAACCACTATAATCCCATAAATAAACATGTCTACATCTAATGATTTTTGTATAATGTGTTTAGAATCATGTTGCTACCGTGGCATTAAAAGGATGCCGCCCCTTCTTTAAGAATATATTTGGTTGATGATGGTGTTACGGTTTACCTCCAATTTGGACATACTTTTTCACTTGGTAACTTCCAACTGTTAACATTAGGACTTCCACTTGCAGCTCATGAGAACTCTATCTCTGTTTGGAAGAAACTGCACAGGTCTCTTTGAGCCCTTTATTAGGGCTCTGAAGCTGTAAGGATGACCCAACAGCTTTTGATCAAGTAGAATCTGTGATCGAGAAGTCTCTCCATGTGTTTGTGTCCAAAATGTATATATATCTTCCAATTCATTTCTGTGCAGTATACAACTCACTTCACATTTTTGGAAAAAGAAGAATCATAATTGGCTTACTTTTATTGGTTTAACTGAAAACTGTAATACAGTTCTTGGAGTCAGTGTTTTCCTTCTGGAAGACATCCACTGCTTACATTGAAATGCTCTGCAGGCTTTCTCCAGTTTGTCACACTTTCTGAAAGCTTAACAGGTTTATTTTTCACTCCAAATACTTTCTAGTTATTCTCCTGTTCATTTGTGGTGTTTAGTTTGGAATGCAGAATTATTCTTGAATGAAAAAGGTCCCAAACAGGAAGGCTCACTATTTCAGATGTGCTATGTAGTAGAAGCAGGGTCAAAGAAACACTATTTGAAAAAGGCAACTACTTGTATTTTGTATATGTACATCTACACTTGTAAAGTAGATATTAATCCAAAGAAACTGCCATCTGCACAAAACTGTCTGAAACAAATTGGTTTCCTAAAACTGACTTTTAAAGACTCCTCATTGTGACCTTACTGACTTAGTGTAGATACTTGAAATTGGAATTATGTTATTACAAAGACAAAAGGCAAAAAAAGAAGCAAGAAAATTTGTATGGAAAAGTGAAAATGTACTCAGAGAAAATAGCAAAACATTATGCACAATCTATAAAAATATGCAGTGTATGTGTTTAATTCCTCCAATAGGAGAAACAATGTCTTATTGGTAAAATTCAGTGTAATGTAGGATTTTGTTATTAAAAAAAAAATTGCTAAATTAATGGTTCATTCAATATCTAGGCAGTGTCCCATTAAAAAACAAAACCAAAATCCAACAACAGAAAAACTCACCTACTTCTATGTTGTCTCTGTTTAGCTCATATGTAGCAACCTGGATGCTACCACGTATCAGAAGGGAGAGCAATAAAATGAGAATAAACTCAGCACAAATTACTCTGCAAAAGCACAATTTACAGTAGAATGTATGACCTCAGGGTGTGAATGTACAGTTTAGAAAACACAGCCAGATTCACAGAGGTTTATATGCGCACAATGATAAAAGACTGAGAAGCAAACACCCATGAAGTTTCAAGAGAAATTTCAAGAGAAACTTTAGGATGTGTTTCTAATTTTCTTAAAAATATTAAACCAATGTAAAGAACAGAGTTCAGCATACAGAATACTTCAAAACAGAAAACACTTCTCATTTTGCAGATCAACCTTGAAAACATGAAGAGTTCAATCATACTCAGAGCAGGAAAAATAATCATGGGAGATTAGCATTAACATCAGAATACAAGATAAAATAAAAAAGTTACCATCTTTGAAAGCAATAACTCACTCCACACTTTATGATGTCGTCTGAGCCAAGGCCACAAATGCAATAAGATTCATATTCCATCCTTTGAATGTCTCCTATCATTTAAAAGCTTGTTAATCTCCTTTGTGAGATAACAAACATCTACAATAGCTGGGTCTTCCTGTAAAATTCATTTGATTTTCTTTGACCTAAGCTTAATTTAATGAAGGTCTGCAAGGAATCATCAAAACAAGTTTCTGTGAATGCTGTCATAAATTGAAATGAACTCTCTTTGTTTCCAGAATGTCCCAGATATAATAAAAACATTTGGGATACAATTGCATTGCACAAGAACATACATAATATCTCAGCCATATCTAAGTAGTTAATCTTTATTTTCAGCAGATGACAGTTGCTGGCAAAAAAAAGCAGAATTTCCGCCACAGTTCTGTCTCTCAAAACAGTATGAAACTAGAGGAGAGGGCAGCCGAAATTCCCTTTCATCACTCAGTACTCATAGATGGACATACGGAGAAACAGAATTTCACACTCTAGGTTAGTGTGTCGTGATATTCACTGATACTAAAAAACTAAAATGCATTTAAGTGGCTCATTAAGCTGTGTGATTACAAAGAAGGGATATTGTTCTTTGGCTCCAACCACAACAATCAAAGAAGAGTAGGTTCCAAACGTAATTTTAAAAGATTAACACGTTAAAAAGTGTTAATGACTTTTGAACATACATTCAAAGACTAAGAATTTGAACATCTTTACTAAGTCTGGGAGAGATGGAGCTGGTTTTCGTAATAGCAGTCTGTGTAGTGCTGTGGTTTAGAATCTGACTGAAAAAGTGTTTGTAACACACCAGTGCTTTAGCTATTGCTGAACAATGCTTGCACAGAATCAAGCTCTTCTGTTTCTCACTCTGTCTCCAAAAAAATTAAAAAATACCAGGGCCAAATGTAGAGTCAGAAGTAACTGAATATCCAAATACACTACTAAAAGGATAGCATTAATTGATGTTGTTTGTAGAAACATATTTATTAAATACATTTATTTAAAATGTTTTACCAGGAAATTGCAATCAAGATTAAAAGAAATACACTTAGCCTATAGCAACAAGATATTAACAGCTTCAGTATCTAAAGGCAAATCATTTAAATGAGGGATTAAACCAAGCATACTGGATATTAGTAAGCAAGAAGTGATGGGGATGTCATTGGAAAGAAAACATTTATTATGGATGTTAGGAGGAGAGCTTTCTGACATGTAAAAAATGAGGCAAAAGAAAAGAGTATTCACAACGCAAAACAAAGATACTATCAGAAAATGTCTCCAAAGAAAATTATCGTCAAGTACATGAAGATACAATGCGAAGCCTTTTGACTACTTTAGTGACATTAACACATCTGTTTTAAGCAAAAATGGAATTGATGAGGAAGGTCACTTAGAATGCAGCCCAGCATCTTTAGTTAAATCTTCAATCTTGGAAAGATAATTTCCTCAATGAATCTGTTTTCCTCATGGAATGTATGTGCCACTCCTGTGCCACCCCTCATGGCTAATCCCAGCATGTCATGTAGCACAGCAAATCATCAGGAATTCAACAGAAATGTTGGCAATTACTGACAAGCCTTCTTAAAATGCCAATAATATTCAGACTGGTGTTTGTCTCAGCTCTCAGGGGATTAAATGATTATTACTGTAAAAAAAACACATCAAGAAATTTAGATATATAATAACATAGCTTTAAACTATTTCTGCTCATTTGTCTACAGTTCCTTAACACTGCAATTATCTTCAAAATATGGCAAATTCTGAGCTCTCACTGAAGTCAATAGGAATTTTACAGTGAGTCAAAAGCAAAGGATCAGCCTTCCTCTTCCTACAAAACCTTTGTAAAACATATCAAACACAATTCTGCTAGAATATTCACTAAAAATACTTCAGTTTTCATACAGGCCAATAAAGGTTTCTGATCCAAGTGTGGTATGACACCAGTCTCTAAGGTTTGTGCTTTATATTTCAACTAACATAGAGGTTTACAATTTTCCAAATACTGTTTACAGTTTACCATTGCGCTTTAATATATTGATGTTAATTTAACTGCAAATACAACCACCTCATATTCAGTTACTTTTTGACTGCTTGTCATGTGCTTAGTAAGAGTAGGATTCACAAAGTATTTTCTACGTTTTTCACTAAATTTTCTTTATCACTTGAGGAGGCATCTTGTTCATTAAAACTAAACTATATATGTGCTAATTGGCACAGTTCTTCATAAGCTAGATAACGACCTGCCTCATTTCACCACTACCACCCTAGGGCGTGTTGAACACACAACACTTTTCTGTAACAAAACAGACAAATCCCAATTTAAACATAGCTATTAATTATAAAGTAGCACTGGTGTAGCACATCATTTTTCTGAGAGTGCTTCCAAATGATTTAAATCACTTTAAAGTACCTTTTTTCTACCAATTCTGTTTACACTGCCTACATTCATTTAATTGCAACACAATCCTGTATTCAGATCATTTAAAAATTCTGTATTTCAGCTCTCACAATGGGCAATGGAATGAACAGACTGCATACAGGTTTTGACATCTGCTTTTAGTACATTTCTAAGCATAAAACTTAATTATCCTATATGGGAATACTTGACACTTAATAAAAGTATTACAGGTTATACACATTGTTCTGGACACGTTTCAGTCTAGCTTTAAGAAAATTCTACCTACTAAAATCTTGTAAATTCTACTTTATCTCACAATGTCATCCAAAGAACTGAGAGAATAGTGAGAAACTTGGTAGGGAGCTTGTAAGAAGAAATTGAATTTCTAATTTAAAACTAGAATCAAAACCATTATTCAATGCTGTATTATTTTATTCTTTTGGAGAAGGGCAAATCTTTCCATCTCTTAAGCTATATATGGTTTTCTACTTCCCCTTTCTATGAAAAATAGGTTAGTTGAGACAATTTCTCTTCATTAAAGGTTTTGCACTTGACACTGTAATGCAACCACTGTTCAAATTACCCTTTAGGAGAGCACATTTCAATTCAAGGTAACCAGGATGATTTGCATTTATCGCTTCAGTTGAACATAGTTCTTCTTCCTCCCTTTTTACATTCCATGTTTCTCATACTATGTGATTCCAGGTCAGGCAAGAAAACAAAACAGCGTTCTGGATGTTTTCTGTTACTAAACTAGAATATAGAGGGAAGAATTTTTCCTTTAAGAGTGGACCAATTGCAGCTCCCATAGGCAATGTTGCCGATTAGTACATATAGAAGCCAGGACCGTAATGTATAACACACAATGTTTCTGAAAGGAGCTATGCTTGTAATGTTATAAAAAAAAAAAAAAAAAAAAAAAGCTCTGAAATAAAATTGTGAAAAAGAGAAAGTAAATGGAGAGATTTCCTAAAAATTTATATATTCCCCACGAGAGTATTAACACCAGAGCTGATAGTCTCTCTCATGGCATACTGGATGACCTAACTGTGCCAACAGATCCAGTTGTTTGACACTAAAAATAAACTCTTATTAAGACATGACTACAAAAGCACAACTTACCCTCTAATGATTAGTAGCTAAAACCTTATTTCTTTGAATTTGTTTTCTCTCAATTTTGACTCAAAGTAATTTCTGTTCTGTTTGCTAACAGGCAAGGAAAGCCAAATTTTAGCTAGCAGAAGCTGGAGAGAGGCATTTGACCTGGTTCTTCTCGCTGGGAGAAAAGAAAGGACAGGGTATAGCTCCATAGAAAGAGCTAACAGGACATAGGTTCAAGAAGGGGAAATGGTTGTAGAAGTTTAGTTGTGATGGTTAGAGACACTTTGACTTGAAGGCCTAAATTTGAGTTCTGTCTGTTTCAGTTCCTACTGTAAACTGTCCGAACCTTTACTTCCCATCTCCCAGGAGAGGCCACTCTCTTTTTTGATTGGATTCTTACCTATAAATTGAGCAGCATCTGAAATAAGTAAGAAATGTATGGAGTTTAGTTTTTCAACAACTTGACAACTTTCAAAGAAGTCAATGAAACTTTAAATGCTTAACACCAATAGAAGGAGTAGCCTTTTTTTCTTAACAGGAATGTGAAGAGAAAGCTACAGGTGCCTTGGTCTTTTGAAATATGACTCTCACTCAGAGGAAGAGCAAAGCAGCAGAATCTTGCTTCATCTTGCTATGACTTTCCTAAAAAAGTGCTTCTGGCAGGAAACAATTCATTGTCCTTTACACAAAAGTAGCAGTGTGGGTAGCCACTGAAAATATTAGTCCAAAGGTCATCTAGATCCTCATTGCTCAGAAATGATGCCAATGTTCTTAAGGGATACCTGTGTCCTTTAAAGGTACTGTCGTTTATAACGATATGCATGGAAAATTGCACTGAATATTAGAGATCTGTTCTCATCAAGCTCTCCTACAAACAACAGCCATTACTTGCAGATTTCACATATTGTATTTGCAGTACATGGATCTGACCAGACAACACAGCAGGCTAAAATCTGTGCTACCTTATGCTAAGCATATTTTATATAAAGTGAAATATTACTATTGAACTCTAACAGATAGCTCCAAGTCAGTTACAAAAGAAATACTTCCTATTAATTTTAATTGTTAAAGATCTCTGGGAAACAAATAAAAAAGTTTCCAAGGGGTAAAGTTTACTATCATTACATTCTGTTATTGTTTTTTCTCTTTGATTTCAATTGTTTTGGTTCTTCAATTTCAGTTAGCATTCCCAGCAGAGTATGAACGCACATAGCCTTGTTATTCTGTCTCTGGTCCAGCAAGAACATTTCTAGAATTTTATTTGGGGAATGCTACACAGGTAAATTACTGGATTATTTGACTATATGATGAAAGTGGTATCTTTTCCTACAATCAGAAACTATACACATTGGCACCATGAAGTCTATTGCAATTGGAAGAGTTAGGTTTACTTGTACCAGCTGAGAATCTGTATTCCTGTGAAACAAGGCAAAATTTTTTATCTCAGCTTTAACTTAGATGATAACTCAACGTTATACATAAAATCTGTAGGAGAAACATTCCCTGTTTTTTTTTGCCCTTGAGAAGACTTTTATATTGCAAATAGTATTTGCTTCTGCTGTAAGACTCTTCTCTATATTCACATTCAAGTTAAATGAAACAAAACACACTTAGTATGATTAATCTCAGAAAGTAAATTTAGCATATGTATGTGTTAATGGTATGGATCAATAGAAGAAGAAAATAACAAATCCAAGAAGAAAATAGAAATAAAGCTTAAACACCATTGAAATCCATGATGTCTTCCATTTATAAACCATTCATAAGAAAACTTGGATGTTATAACCCACGCATGAAATTCTATGTGAGTAATTTTACAAGATTGTGTGCACAACTTCAGGATGATAAGGAAAAATAATAAATTAAATTTAAGCTTCGAGCAGAATTTAAACAGGCATCTTCATAATTTCTTGAACTATTACTCCATGCATCATAGACAATTGTACGCTTTGAATATAAGAAAAAGCAGTGTTTTTAATGATCTGAAAACATATTCTTAATCATGGAAACTGATTACAATAAGAGAATCCAACTGAAATCTCTTGGCCCCCTCTCCAAATATAGATGCAGATCAGTCATTCTTTAACTAAGAATGGAAAGGGCTGAAGCACTACAATGCATAGACTATGGCCAAATCCAGTCATAAACTTTTCCAATAGATACTCTTCATAACATCTCTTAGAAGTTAAACAATCAGCATAAGTCTTTTGGCAGAGATGCATGTTTAGTAGATGACTTTTATTTTAAAGTCTGTATTTGGTAGCTAGCCATGTAAATTATTTTAAGTGTCCAGAAAGAGAGAAAAAAATGGCAATAAATATTTTGTTCTGTAGACACTCTCTAGGCTGTTAATTATAAAACAAATAATCACTATTTAATCTGGAAAGCTTTACTGATTCATCTTTGTGAACAGGTTAAATGAATCTGAAGATGCAGAAAGATTATTAACCAACATTAAATTCCCCCATTTAACAGCACAGCATCTGAAAGAGTAAATTTTACATCTTTTTGAGCAATGAACAGTCTTTAGCAGTGACAGGTAATTCAGACTTTGATTCAAAAGCTTGAGATCCTGTGTTGACAAGATCAATTATTAGAGTTATTAATGATGGTGGGAGAATTTCAACCACAATCCAACTCAAGTCTTGCCACATTCCAGTGACAGCCATGGTCTCCTAGCCTTCCAGTTTTATGTGATCAAATCCATTCAGCCCCCAAATTATTCCTTCAACCTTACTTTATAAAAGCATTAGAAAAACACTGTAGTTTAATGATCTCTTCTAAACAATTTTTTGCAACACTAATTTGTATTCTAATGCCTACTGTCAAATTGTGTTATCTCAGCTATTGAGTAATGGCTTCTGAAACATTAATTCAAGAGTAATTTCTCAAATAAGTAAACAATTTTTCTTTACATCCAGACTTCTTATCACATAAACAGGAGAAAGGTAGGTTTAAAAGACTAATTTGCAGTTCCCACATAGAATACATGAAAACCAACAAGTCCTAATATGAGATTTAGCTGAGGCCAAGACAAGGGAGAATGAGTTCCTCCACTCAAATTCCACTCCTTCATTTATGTAGAAATCTTTTACCTGAAAGTTGAGAAGAAGATGGAACAGTTTTGCTTCTGATAACATTCTTCTTGTGACCTATATCTTCTGCTAGGTAATTACAGTGGCCTTAACAAATATTAGTTAAGCAGTGTTGCCATGACAACATGTCTTTCTCCTTTCAACCATTCTACTGATATCAGAGAAATAGAGCTTGCAATATTCTTCCCACCACTAAGAGTACTGTGTTTCTTTTGACCTGTAAATTACATTAAATGCTATGGATTTTACTACATGTTCAAGCATTAATATTAACAATAAATGCATATCAACCTCTCATACATTTTTTCTGATCCTGAATAGCATAAAGTAGTAAAATATAAGATCAACATTGCTGATATTCAGTAATAAAACAACTATTTGGGTTTACTGATATTCCATTGGGGAAAAAAGTCATTCATTTTTTCTGATTGAAACACACGGATACTAAATAATGGACATACCAGGAGTTTGTATTCAGATATACAATCAGCTAGAAGAAAAATAAACAAAGAAAAAAAAAAAAAGAAAGAAAAAAAAAAAGAAAGACACAAATAATCTGACAATAGTTGCTTTAAATTTCTGAATTCATTCTTAGCTTAGTTTTATAGCCTGGGTCAGCTACCAGCTCTGTTAAACCTCAGGCTATGGGACCCGTCAGGCTTCTTCTGGACATTCCTGGTTCTGTCTGGAAATTTGTTTAGCTTGTTTTTCTCTGTAACAACTATGGGATGGTGACTTTTACTTTCTTTCTTTGCTTTCTATTATTGCATAGCTTAATACTTATTGTTACATACGTGTATTTCTGAAACAAATATCTAGTAATAGTGAACAGATACTCTGTGCAGGTTGAGCTATCAAATGTCACAAAGAGGTGAATAGGCACGGGATGACAGCAGGAGCCTTGAAATTACAATCACAGGATGACACCAGAGACCTCAGTGCTATAAGCAAGTCAGTTGACTCAGTGGTCAATTACTGATCATCGGAAACACAGCTGGACAAAAAAAAAAATTAGAGATAAGAAAGAAGAAAAAAGCAGGTGTCCAATATATGTGAAATAAACCGTATGCAATCCATTTGGATGTGACATGTAATTCCAGACTAATGAGGAGACAGAAAGATACAGAACATGTTAGCAAGATATTAAAATGGCCTAATGCAGAATCCATAATAACAAGGAAGTAAGCATCAACATCAACATCTTCCCAAGAAAGGTCTCAGGATGTTAGTGATGTTCCATACTCTGTGCCCACTCCCTAAACCAAGCCATTGACCTAAGATCCTAGGAAAAAGTGATAGGTACCAGAATACTTCTGTGCGTTCATTTTAACTGCATATAATTTGAATTGAGCCATGTTTCCTTTTTCCCATAGCAAGATTCTGCATATGAAACTGATGGAGAATTCAGGCAATTCATTAAAAAATGCAACAGATGCAACTAATTGGTAAAATCAGCAAAGGTGTTGGTACAGAATAATCTTTACTCACTTCACTAATGAAGGATACTGGAATAACACAGAGAAATGTAGTAAGATTATGAACTTGAACTGTGTTTTTTTTTCCTGCAAGGTAAGTTCTTAGTCAATTACATTTTCGACCACTTACATTACTGAAATTTCAGACCGCATTTTTTTTTTCATTATATGCATACAACTTGCAAACAAAACCTTTTCCAGTTTAATTATGGGAAGAAATTAGGTCTTTTCATTTTAACATGGAATACCATTTCCTGGCTTCAGACAATGTCTATTATAAAGCAGTGTGATATGATTTAGTGGTCTGAACTCAGCCCTGAGTCAAGAACTTCTGACTTCTAATCATAACCTTCATGAGTCATCGCCTGATCTTGGATAATTTCATGGCCTAATCTTCTATGTCAGATGAGTACAGCAATACTAATAGCAATGCCCAAGACAAAAATACCCTTTAAGGACTCTTCAGTATTTGCATAGTATTTAAAAATAATTATTTTCAGTATTGTTAAGATTGTGTCTTTATTAAACTTGTTTCATCTACTTCCTGATGAATCCAATGAGCATTATGAATCCAGAGTTACGTTTGGGCTAGTAGAACTCAAAAGATCACATAAAAAAGCAGCAAGAAAAACACTAATAGCAGACAATTACCTAGGAGGTCTTTGTTTTCAAATATCTTGATCACTGTACTGGATACCTGCAAAAAATTGTAAACAAAAATAATACAATCAATAATTCATGTTTGGCTAAAAGAGATGTATCTAATCTTTGAAATGACAAGACTGGATAAAACATTTTTTTTATTAATTGAAAACTGTTTTTACTATATATAATTCCTCAACTAATGGTCTTTCCCTGGCTTATGAAATGATGGCCAAAGTAATCATTCTGTCTATCTTATAGATACAAATTTGTGGTGGGAGTTGTAGTAATGACCGCTATAACAAACATTTCTCACTGATTTTAGCAGGACTCAGATCAGGAGTTCTTTTGCAGACTAAGAACCATCCAATTGTCAGAATCATTTCTCAGAGTAAGACCTCCAGACAAGATAGGGTTTAGTTCTGGAAGGAAGGAAGGAAAGGAAGGAAAGGAAGGAAAGGAAGGAAAGGAAGGAAAGGAAGGAAAGGAAGGAAAGGAAGG
>JANHGO010000044.1:8313411-8365737 GCA_024606505.1 Aquila spilogaster | reverse complement strand
CAAACAAAAACAATAAAAAACAAAACAAAGAAACAAAAAATTCCAACCACCATCTTTCACTCCACTCACGAAATTAACTATTATCGATAATGTGAGCCTTTACACTCCATTAGTATACTGCTTAGACAGATTTATTTATTGTATGTAATGTTTAATATTTTGATCTTGACTTAGCAATTAAAGTTTCTCTCTAGTTTTTACAGACCATGTCATAGCAAACGGACACGTATGAAGACCCTGGCACTCTCTACAAGCACCTCTCTGCAATGATGAGGACAAAATCAGTGCCAAAGACTGGGATCAAATGAAGCAGTAGTTTCTTGGTTAAGACTTTGTCTCTGCTCCTCTCAGCACAAGGATGGTGACACTGGCTGCAGTTCCCTATCGTATAACTAGAAGGAGGTAACGACAATCTACTTTAGGCATCACAATATTTTCCCACACCTTTTACAGACATTTGGGTCACTTGAAATCGTGTTCTTGGAAAATTCTGATTTTCTACTTTGGGAAACAAATAAAGCCACCACTTGAATTTAAATCACAAATAACATGAATTCAACATTGTACCCTGAATTTTTTACTGAAATGGCATTTTCAGATGTGGAAGTTGTTCATGTTCTATTTAAATACGGTGTTAATGGAGAGTTTGCTTTACATACAGTGAACTTAACACGTTTTAAGATAGAAGAATATTAACTCCCGGATTTTATTACTGAGAAAAGTTTAACGTGATATCTACTTTGAAATAATTAATATAATAATTTAATGGCTAAATCCTACTGGTTTAGCCGGAATAATTATTAGTCCTTTAGTTTCTGTACATTTCTATGAAGGCACTTCATAATAAGAGAATTATAGAGAGAAAAGCTAGAGGAGCTGGAGAGAGTTCATTCTCTTTATGAAATGTAACTTTTTGTGCACATCTGGTTTTGTTTTGCTGTCTCCACTTTTCCATTTCTTTCATTTTATTTGCACCCTACCTTTCACATTCCTTTTTTTCTTAAGTTTCCTGGGTTTTGCCCCAGCCCTTCCTTCACTGGTATCGTAAGAGTTCAACTGCACGGCATAGTGATACCATTCCTTAGTGCCCCCATTAGCAACAACATGCCAGAGGGAAAAGAAGAGAGCAAAAAGTAGTTTCTTCAGGCTAAGCCAATCATTGTCAGAAACATTTTGGCCTAAAGATCTATCATAATTTATCCACATTCTAATTCTAACCTATTATTAATAAATTCTATTAATTTTTACAGCACCGTTGTTTTCACAGAAGTATTTCTCAAGTCACATGAAACATGGCACTATGATTCTCAGTCCGTCCACTATCTCTACACATATGAATTGTTGAATAAATCTCTTGGATTTTGGAAAGCTGCTTCGTCCCCTCAAGCACAAACAAAGAAAATACTTTCAATACAGACAAAACAAGACGATGAAATAAAAAACCCAAACCACCACCCTCCAAGGATCTGATCAAGAACAAAGTGAAGTTAAGAGGATTTAAACTATTACCATTTTCTTTCTGAAAGATTAATTTTAGAACTTGCTTTCTGAAAAGAGCCAGAATCACTGGTATTCCAGAGGCCTCAAATACAAGTATTTGGTGAGGCAAAGTGTAAATAACATGATATATGTAAAAAAAAATTTTTTAAAGTTGTTTTGTGGGGTTTTTTTTTAAATATATATATATATAAGTCTAATTAGGCGCAGAAAGCAGGGAACTTGAGGGGAAAAAGCGGTGGGGGGAGAGAGAGAGAGAGAGAGAGAGAGAGAGAAAGCACAAGCATGTGCGCAGGTAAGTAATGGATTGTCCAAAATCAGATTAAGCAAACAACATTATTTTCCTTTCCCCCCCCCATCTTCATAATTTTATTTAGTCCTTTATTTTAGTTTCATTTGTTAGTCTACAACCTCAGCAACACACCACTGCATATAAGACAGAGGTCTGCTGCTTTGGCCAATACTGGATACCACAAGGACATTTAAACTGCCAGTTCCAAAACCACATAAGCTTCATTCGAGCCATGATTGACTCTACCTGACATTCTTATGTCGATAAACTGTTGAAGCAACCCATAAAACAATCCTAAATTTCAGGGGTTTGGGTCTGTCTGTTCTGGTCAGTTTGTGAACAACTTACTGTATTTATGTAAGATTTGGGGGCAGAGTGGGGAGACACTTTCATTTTTCAGGAAATAATATCAAAGTTTGCTGTTCTATGAGTAAAAGATGGAAGATGAGAACATTAACTAGAGTTGCAAATTCCTTCTCAATACATCCCTCAAGACAGTTTATTTTACTTTGTCATCAAGTTAAATGAGTTCAAAACCTTAATCTAATAGTTAAAAAAGCAGAATTATAAAACCAGATTTAGAATTCCAATTCAGTAACAAGATGCACACAGACCCAAACAGAAAGTTCAGATAAAAGTCTTCTTTTTGTCTGCTTAGTCTTTTTTTCCTAGTTTTTCTTATTTCTAACCTTACTACAGCATCAGTATCTATTAAGCAGTTAATATTGATTTGAAAATTTCCTCAAAGTTGCAACAAACTTTAATTGATTATTTAAAAGCAGATCCAGGTAGTTGGAAAAAAGGTGTCATAGAAGACAATAGCACCCGAGAAATCCAACTTCCTTATGGTTTCATCAAACCAGTCAGGAAATGCACAAGTCTGATACTTTCTTTAATTTACTTCAGTGAATTCAATGGAGGTAAAGAAGTGGAGATTTTCATCCCTCTTTACTTATTTTATACTAATGGATTACACTCACTTTTTAAGCCTGGTAACCTAAGTAAAATCCTCCACCAAAACTAAAAATTCCTAAAAAACGAAAATAAGTTCCTGTTGTTAGAGGGACCTGCACTTTTTCCATTCACGTATGTCCTCTGAACTGAAACCTTTAATAGAAACACATATTACTGAAATGAAACAGCCTTAGAATATAATTTTATAGATTTTATCTTTCCCATTACCACCTTACTCCTTACAAGACTATCTGCAAATTCCGGTAGTAGGTTTTTTCTCCTCAAATATTCTATCCCGTTTTGAATGGCAACTGGGCCAAAAGCAGATCTGTTCCAGGTCTCAGTTGAACCTCTCCTCCCAGACTTAATGTGAACCATAACATGTATATGATGTAAGTCAGAGGAATGTTGCAGAACGCTTCTATACACACACAAAAGTATTTATGAGATCAGAACATTTACTGCTCTCCTTTTTGATGGATTTATGAGAACTGCGTTCAGCAGGAATCCTATTGTTAAGTGCATGGTTGTACAAAAACACCTTGACAGTTCTCTAATTGCAAAACAACTTTCAAAATACATTGCTAAAAATAGTCCCATTGGGAACACTGTTCTGATGGAGGATTGGCCAAACAATATAACACTACCTTTCCCTTCCCCTCCCTCCACAATCTTCCTCAACATGACTATGGGAATCTGCCTGATATACACCACAGGAATAGTGACATTTAAAGCTTGCCTATATTGCCCAACATTCCTCGTTATAAGATCCTTTGCATTAGTTTATTTTTTTTACCCACTTAAACTGAAATATTCTGTGTCAGTTTTCCACTTCGAGTTTCTAGTCGAAGCAGTTAATTTGTTACACAATGAGTCTATTACAAGATTTTTCCTGAATTAAAACAACAACAAAAAAAACCAAACAAAAAAACCCCAACAACCAAAACCCACAAAAAAAAAAAAACCAAAAAAAACCAAAACTACAAAAATACCCTAAAAATCCCCAAACTTCCTGAAAGCCTCTTTTTAAGAATCTGTAGTTTGCTCATGCTCTGACAAAAGATTTGGCTGGTACTGTCACCACATCAATCCTGTCCTTTACATCATGTAGTGGAAATAACGGAAATCAACCAAAAAAGGGACCAAGTTATCAATCTTGTGAAAATGATTGGTTGTATTCATTCAGGAGAGTTTTGACAGACTTTGCAATTAACAAGGATTTCAGACCATACATGTAATTTCATTGAAGATGCAATTTTTGCCAAGCATCATAGAGCCCAGAACTGCACGGTAACCTCCCCTGTATGCTAAAGCCTTGTCCAGGTTGATGATGCAACTCATGACAGTAAACTTTCTCACCTATGTTCTCAACATTGCCCCACTGTTTGTCAGGGGTCATAAATGAGGAAGCTGCCTAATTTGAATGCTAAGTGAATGGAAAACAGACTAAGTAGAAAGGAACAAGGTACCTGGGGAGCCGGTAGGGTCTCCAAGATGAAAAGAACACTTGGAAGAAAGAAGCTAGGAGATGCAGGTTCAGAGAACGCATTATCTCTCAACTGCAATATTGGTCCATTCTCAGAAATGTATGCTATTCTCCATTAAAAACCATATTCTTTTAGGATTGATATAAATTGGGAATCACCACCTGCGATTGTGGATGATTTGCTCTAAGTGACTGATGTGGTTTATCCATTTTCATACTTGCTCATAACTTACATAATGCCAATCTGACCCCCCCACACACACACATAGATGGTATTAAAAACATTAAGTTTGCAAAACACATCTTTGGAACTGGAAAGTATAATATTACACCACAACATGCCTTCCCCCCTTCCCCTCCATGCGAGTATTGTTCCCTTTGGTCATTTATTGCATAAGGGAGACCTGCTCTGGGCTTGAATTACTTGTTCATTTTGTCTCTAAGATTTCCCTTTCATTTACAGAGCAAGTTGGAAGACATGAAGTAAATTATGTAGGGTATTGTGGGGGAAAAAACAATCCCATGGTTATAGCACTTGAGAATGGCTCTGGGAAACTGGATTCTGTGAGACTTTAAGTAAACTCCTTCATAGGAAATCAGTAGCTCTGGAGTGGTGTTTTTTTTCCCCGCAGGCTCTTGAGTTTGCATTTTTGGTTTCTGTAAAAACTCAGAGCGTTGATTTAAATACATAAAATCCAAGTTTTCCAAAATTAGCAAAAGCTTTTGATGTCAATGTCTTTGTTTTTTACTTTCCTACCCGTGAAATGGAAATAGTACCCTCCCATCTCACAGGAGCGTCACGAAAGCCCATAAATCAAATTAGTGTTTGAAAAACATTGTATTGATGAGAACTACGTAACAGACAATGAAGTGATTAACAGTTCCTTCCTCAGATCAAAGCCCTAGTGGTATCCAGTAAGCCAGTCAGGCGAACAACAATTAACGATAAGGATTAAATGAAATATTGAACCTCTGTTCATTGGGTGAATTAAATTATCTTGGTGTACAAGACAAAGCATGGAGTTTATGTTAAAAATAGCATATGTTTGTGTAATTGCACTGTATCAGAGTCTACTCACACAAGGAAGCCCAAACAAGGTTGTACTGGCAACGTTAATTTTGCTACGTAATAACTTTTATGTCCTTGCCTTTGCCACTTTCAATTATATATTGCATTTTTTTTCTGGGCATATTTAATCCAAAATTACAATTACCTTTAGTAATCACACACCGTTTTTTCTGGAATTTAGGCAGTACCCAGTTGCTATTCAACAGCTGTGATCATCTCAAATTTGTTTCATTTGTATTCCCTCTCAGAACAAAACCAGCAGTATACAATCCTAGCTTAATTACCTAAAAGGTGTTTGCACTGCCAATAGTTTCCTCTCTCCTCACATTTTTCTTCTGGTGGCACTGGACATGTGCACAGAGCAGTAGAAACAATTGATTAACGTGGTGATAGTTTCTAACAAGATGTAATCAGGAAGAGATACTGTAAGAATGAGATACTGCCTTCCACCCAACAAGTGCAATTTCATGCTGCCCAGGAACAGGCAGCGTGAAATAAAGTTGGGAATTTCTTTGGAAAATATGTAGTCCAGTATATTGCTGATAGAACAAGAGCACTCTGTATCTGAACAGTAATGTTCTCATGAGCATGCACATAACATTCTCACACAAAAGAACAGCACATGTTTCTAAATAGGCAAATCAAGTTCATGATGCATAACACCACTTAAATACTCACTATGCCCTAGTTGTCCAGAATTTATTTGGGAAACTCAGATCATCTGTCACCTCACACTTACAGACTGCAATTTATTTTCCACAAAATTAAAGAAGCGAGGGAAAGAAAATGTGTCATTATGTTTCCAGTCCTTTAGTACCAGAACTACCTCAGTCTACTTCAGTTGTTCTGAACTATTGAATAGCTTTTAGCAGCAGTACATGATGATGGCTTCCTATAGATCCAGTTTTCTATACACCGCTCTGTAAAAATGCAGTATACATCAATCATATTGCCTTTAACCCTCAGCCCGCCTGCATCCTGTGCTAAGGAAGGGCAGATTTATAGGAATAATGTAGAAGAGACTCTGAGTCAGCTGAGCATTTTGGGATTTTGCAGTGTTGGAGAGATTGAGGTAGGTTTGCGTGCCTATTTATTTTCTTCAACATTTCAGTTAATATGTTTATTCTTAGATAAAATAAAATACAGATATAATTTTATTTTCTCTGAAAAGCATAAAGATTTTAATCATAACATTATATAACTTTATGAAAGCATAGGAGTTATCTTTTTTAATTCATGCCCTAAAGTGCAGTTCATTCTTTTTTAGCACATCACGGGGAAAGCTTGCCACCTACATAGTATGTAACTTGTTAATGAATAAAACCTTCCTTGGTGTTACCACACCTATTCCATGCAGTGTTCCAAAAACATCTTTCCTCTAGTCCATACAAATTAAACCATCCACATTAAGTGAAACTGTATTTCACAATACCATAAATAAACAGAAACAGTGGTGGATGGCTTGAGTAAGCAGCATTCAAATAGCTGTAGTTGTGATACCCAAGAAGATGGTTAGATGCACAGATGATGGGTACCAACAACATCAAATGTAGTAGGAGGTATGCTCTAGAGGCAAAACTTAAGCTGTTAGGTAGGAGACATTTCTGTTACCATTAACATGTCCAATCAGAGAAGCAGAGGGGTAGATTCTATGTGACCAAAAAGAAAGTATAGATAGGATAGGGCACCACTGTGGAAACTTGGAATATAAGGGATCTGTATAGGAGAAACTGGCTTCGTACAAACCCAATTAGAGCAAAGCTTCTGGCACTTTAAACTGCAGACCAAGATGGAGGTAGTAATTGCATAAAGACCAGAAGATGCATGAAAATGGGTTGTTGCATATACCAGGCCCCTAGAAAATTTTCATCTAAGAGTTCATGAGGAACTTCTGGTATAAATATGGAACAATTCCAGTATAGCAGCAAAGTTGGATTTTGATCCTGCTTAGTCAGTAAGGCAATTTAAATATCCACCAATAAAGCAACAGGAGTATAAATAAAATAGGTTATAAAACTAGAAAGAAATTTCACATTAAAGAAAGATCCAAATAGTATCCTTGGGAGGGGTGCTATTTAAATTACACAGAACAGATGCATCCATAAAGGGGCTTTGTTTTGGTTTTGTTTTTTAATTATAAAGCATATAATGGCATGTTTCAGAAACTCCAAGAATAATTATTGCCATTTCACATCTTTGATACTTGCTGTTTCTTCAGTAGCTGAAATTTACTTATGTGCAAATTTTGACTCACAGTAATCCTTATATCAACTCACCAATTTACTAATCTACTGTTGACCAAGAACCAGATGTTCCCAATTATTCTGGACCCAACTCTCTCTGCTCCACCAAAGAATTTAGTGTTTTACGCTCTGATGTATTTTGTTCTTCAGTTAACATTAGGGCTTGGGGTATGGCTATAGCCAAAGAGTATAACAGTGAGAAAGATCAGAGCTTAGCTGCAAAACCGAGAAATGCTAAAGACAGTTCTATAATCTCACAGAAAGATTTATAAATCGTGGCTTTCCTCATATGCTATGACAAGAGACACTGAGGCAACAGATATTGGCCCTTCCCTCTGGAACAGCAACTATTTACCGTGAATAAGCCTGGTGTAAATGTCTTGTCTCACCAGCAATTACATGCCATGCTTTTATTGATGCCTCCTCCCCATCCTGGAATTGGCGTGGAGCGAGTCAGACTTCTTAGGGCTTTTGAATAGATAACAGGGGCCAAATTAGATATACACAGTACTATAGGTTATGGTTTAATCCATCCATGGATAATTTTTGGACTTTCTATGAAAGGGAAGAGCCAGGGCTTGACAGCAGAAGGTGAGCTCTCATACAGACGTGAAAGAGACTAAATAAAGGTGGAGCTAACAGCAAACACAATAGTGAGTCATAGTCATAATATGGACGAAGAAAAGAAGATTAAGTTCTGCAGAACAAAATTGATGGATCTTAGATCTACAAAATGAAGAAATCCATATATAAAATTTGAAGATGGTTTGCTGTCACATATTTTAAGTAGTGTGGCTTGATGGTGTAAATTAGTTAAGTTAAAATCCGTGTCCTGAAAATGTCAGATTATATACACTATATACTCAGCAAATCTTGTCACTGTCTACTTTTCCTCCATCTGATGCAAAGCCTTAAAAATATGTATATGCTGAAACGCACAGACATATTTTAAAACCTACACAGAATTTGCTACCAAACAAGGGTCATAGAGTCTGGAAGGAAAACCTTGGCAGCTTTTCTTAATCTGTTTTGATGTTTCTGTATCTACCAAATTCATTCACAAAGGAAGGACTAACGTAGTATGTCTGAGTAACCCTTACTCTAAACATCTCCCCCAGAAAGAGATGCCTCAGAACTCCTTTTGAAGTAGCAGTTTTAAGACAGTGCATTTGGTTCTTTTTACAAATGATATAAGAACACAAGACAATAAAGAATATCTAGTAAATATTATTCTGAAGAGATACATTAAATATACCGAGCTCCTTACGAATTTTTTTTTTATCTCCTATCTGAGTTGAAATGTAGCAATTCTTTTTTACTTCTACTTTCTTATGAACAGCAGCAAAGAAAAGGAAAGACCTGTAACTAATACTCTGAGCAGGAAAACTAACAAAACTCGGCCTTTTGTGAGCTTATGTATCACACTTGATTTATTCAGCTCCCTCACTTCTCTACAACCCATCCCTTTGCAATTCCTCAATCTCCAGCTGCCTCATTTTCTCTGTCTTCTTTTTCCTAAACTCTCATCCCATTCCATCTATACTAACAATTTCTTTTTAGCCCGCTAAGTGGCATATGCTTTGTTTTACTTTGCAGCTTGACGAACATTGACTGATTAGCTGGCTGTTGCTTCTTGATTCCTGCAGAAGCATTACCTCCAAACTAATGGCAAGCAAAACAAATAGCTTTGGAGTCTGAACACGTCTGAACCAACATCATGCAGACTTTCACAGGACCCCATGCCTCAGATCGATGCCTTCTTGTCAAACATGGCTGAAATCGGCCAACACACATAAAAGTTAGTGGTGGGCGGGAGGATAGAAAGGGACGAGGAACAAATAAGAGTGATCAGGAAGCTAAGGAAAAGATTGCATAAGATATAGAAAATCAAGCCAAAAAATAACAGTTCTTTTTCAGAAAACACACATACAGTATCTTTCTGATTCCCCAGTAATGTAAATCTACTCAGGCACATATTAAAATAGAATTAAAAAGAAAGCAATTCTTGGTATTTTTTTTTTTCCTGTATTCACTTTTTTTTCATGATTCTCCACACTTCAAAATTGCTAAATGGAAAGTAACCTTCCCCCCTCCTCCTCCAACTTCCATCTAAAGACTTCTTTCAGGCAAGTATTTGAATTTAACCTCAAATCCCTTCCACTCTGATACTCACTTGAATCACACAAGTAGGACTCAAGTATATGCTGAAAGCTATGTTTCCAAGTAAAATGTGTCGTTCTCTAAGTTAGGATAACGTTGTCAGTGCTTCCCTGAGTTGATACTTTGGTCAGATAGTAGAAATCTTTCTAGTAAAAGAAAAAATTAGTCCTGAAATAAAAATAGCAAGAGGTATTTGAAGTCCGCTGAAAATTTGCCATTGACTTCTATGTAGTTCAATGTTTACGAATTCACGTTGAGATGTTTTTTCAGAGAGAATTACAGAGATAGTACATTTTTCTTCATGCTTGTATTCTGTATAAGGGTTTTCAATTGAAGGTACAATCAAATCCAATAGACTAGCTAGTTTATAAAAGGCACTTATTTTATACATTTTCAGAACCATAAATTCTGACCAAATACCAGATGCTAAATCAGTAAAAATGCCTCTTTAATGATTGCCAGTTGAACAAGAGATCTCTTCAAAGTGGTTTCAATCTCTCATCTGCAGACTGGCTGCTCATTCTATTTGATGCTAGCACTGTATTACTAAAACCTACAGCAGTTTTCTATTTACTAAAATTCTAGCAGCATTATATTGCTAGCTCCTGAACTCTTATCAGAATTAACACCCACTTGTGCTATTAAACTTTAAGGATAGAAATATTATCTTGCCTTAAAGTCAGTGCAAATTAAATAACACACAAACAAACATGTCATTTAAATACTGAGATAACATTTTAATATTTTCTTTCCAATGTGCAGAGCTAGAAGGACTCTGTTTTGGTTAAAAACATGTTGGTATGTTCAGGGAGCACTGAAGATGACAAGAACTAATTATCTTACTAGTGCTGTGGCATTGACTGAGGGCAACTGAAAAGTCTGGCAGGACAGAGAGGTAGAAATTTAATTTTTTCCCAAATCTGAGATACACAAACTTTCCCATTCTAGACAAGGGTGGTAAGCAGCCCAACAATCAGACGCAAGGCAGTCCCACCAGATTTGTGAGGTAAATCCACTACTCAGTCTTACCACTGGATTCCTACCATATGACCATTAGTGCCTAACCTGAACTAAGAAGCCAGCAACAGGCAGGAAATCTCACAGGCAGTCAGTATCGGAAGATGTCTCTTTCTTCCTTTTTTGTTTCCCATGCCTACCTCATCTGCCCGGAGATATTACGACAGAAGTAATTGCACATGTGTACTTCAAAACTAATTTTTGAAAAAGGCTTACTGCAGATAAACCAAATAAGTAACAAGGCCTCCTGTGCATTACATCTGTTATCTATAATTGTGAGAAAGATTCATCTAAAGATTAATAAATGCTTTAAAAAAATAATGTTCCAAAACACTTATATGAAGACAGTTTTATCACACATTTTATAAATGGGAAAACTGTAAGACATCATCTAAAACCAGACTGTATAAAATATATGCAATCATTGTTGAACATTTACCCTAAAGTGACTTTTTTAAGGCCGTACAGCAAGTGAGAACTAAGAATAAAAAGAAGCAGGAAACCATCAGTCCAAAATGACCACATCAAAGAAAAATTTTAGTATTACCACCCAAAAATTGTAAGTTCTGGCAAAAATACTTGGGAAGCATCAAACGAAAATAATTAATTTTGGTTCAAAAAAGAAGTTTACTGGAAGGAAAAGAGAAAAAAAATGGTTTAGAAATGCTCAAGCATCCAAATTATCTTTTTTTTTTTTTTTTCCTGTTAGAAATTCTAAAAAGTACTCTTCATTTCCTCTAATTGGTAGTGTCCACCAAAATAGCTAGTAACTCATATTCTAAACTTGTATAAACTAAATTCCAACATTGGTGGTAGGAAGGCATGTAGAGCATATTACTGTGGAATTTAACTGGGAACTCATGCTCTGTGAACAAATATTCAGCAAGTAATTTTAAATTATTTCCATCTACACTGGAAGACTATTTCATAAGCTATCATTACCCATTTTACTACACTTAAGTGATAATGCCACAGTTCTCCACTTCCGAAACTCAGTTTCAAACTACTCACTTCAAAGCAACAGAAGAGGAAAAAAAGCAATGTATTTTCTTTACTTGAACTGGCCAGCAGCACAGTGGGAAGTAGGCTTCATTCCCTCACAAGAGTAGGTGCAGCTTTTTCAATGTGGCTTACACAAAGAACTCTGATATTCTGAGACAGTAAGCATGTGAATTTTTTTGTCCATGTAATACAAAACATTACCTGTGTATCAATAGTTCAACATTAGCAATGGAAAAAATTGCTTAATCTTACCTTTAAAACAGTCCGTTTCTTCAAAGTTAATAATGAGAAAATGAGGATATTTGCTTTTGAAGTTTCTGTAACTTGTTAAAGTCTTTATACTCAGCATTTTAAGTAAAAATTTAGAAAATAAAGATACAGTAACAGAAAAAAAAACCTGAAAATATATTTCAGTACTTTAGTAATAACTGGTCTACAGTGAATTAACTGAATTTCTTCTATGTATTCAACAGCTTCTAATTCAATCTATTTCAGTTTTCTCTGTTCTCTGAATGCAGATTGCTGAGAAAAGGGAGTTAATTAGCTATAAATACCAAACAGCACCCAAATAAAAAGGATCATTATTAACATACAGTGAACAGCTGTGCCATTTGATAAATTGGTTTTGTTTCTAACGGTGCTTTTATCCAAACATTTTCTAGACTGGAGAAGACTTTTCTTTTTACATGACTGTCTTCCATGAAAACCAAATCTGTCCTACGCATGAAGGGCCACAAAAGGCCAAAGAGGAAATTAGCTGTTTTTCTAAGGCAAAAATAAAGTTTGTATTAGGTTGCATTAATAATTATTTATTCACTAACAACAACAGAAGTAGTACTATAATTGAAAGAATTAGTGTAAGAAGTGATCATTAGATTGTGAAAGGGACTAAAAAAGTTGTCGGATGACTTTTTACTTATTATTATCACAATTTTAAAAATATGAGTTTATTTACCTCACTCACTAAACTTAGAGCTATTGAAAAATATTAGATGGATGACTGCAGAGTGTAAGACTGTCATACTTCCTCTAGCGAAACGTTGTAATCTTGAATTAGAAGAGACTGTACGAAAAAGCAAATCTTGAGAATTGAGTTTTTCAGGCATATCACATCATACCAGTTTATCTTCTATTTTCAGAAGTGATTGATCATGTAGAAATCTGATGCTAACCTGAAATTAATAAAATACCAACTGTCCCATCAATAGAAAGTGGAAGCTTAAATCAACATAAAAGAAGCTATCAGAGCTTTAATTTCCTATGCTCACTGATATCCTTCACTCCTAAAAGTTTCCTCCTGGATGTCTTACTAATGAGATCTAGCTTACACTACTGAAATTGCACCTTAAATCCAGTCATTATATAAGAAATCACATAAACAGATTTCAAAATACACTGGAGTCATAGATCCAATTAACTGCCAGATGTTCTGAGTCATAATCACTCTGCCCATTTCAAATCCACCGCCAATATCAAAACTTACTGAAGATTAGTTTCAATCCTATTTGATAAACTGCTTGAAGACTGGCTTTTTGTGGTTTAGGCATAAAACTATCTGGAATTGAATGGAACATTGCAGATTGCGTCACCAAATAGGGACCAGACTTTCAAGTCTTCCAGCTACAGCTACTGGCCTGAACTATGAAACTGAGATGTAGAAACCTCTCTGTTGTATAGCCAAATTTCTATGACATCCAGTCATAATATTTTCTGTCTTGGTGCCAAATTGACTTTGTGCATCAACAGAGTGAATTCTTGAATAAAGGGGTGTTAACTTAATTTAAAGCTACAATGTCAGCACAGAATATAGTGATTTACCTGTATTATTCTGTTAATATGAGCAATTTGTTCATATTCACAGTGCAATCGACACATACCCATAATCATTGACATGCTAGGCAATGCTTATCTAATTTACAGAAAAAAAAGATCCTGCAAGACTGTGATAGAAAATTAAAACAAAATAAAAAGTCATCATATTCACTTGGACTTCAGCTGTCATAACAGATCCTAAATTTGGGACTTATTCATATGGAAGTTTTCTGTTTCTTTTGTACCAGACTGAGCATTTTCAAGTTATGCGAATTATTTTCAGACAAGGAAAGCCCTTGTTGCTGGATTTTTCTTAGCAAAATTTGTTATTTGACTTTTTAAAGTATCCTTAAGTTATATAATTGCAGATATACAAAATAGAACCTCTTATACATTATCTCACTCTGGTATTTGTAGTAAGCATATATGTGAACATAAGGACAGGATTTCAATGTAACAGAGATCTCACTTATTAGTAAAACACGTAAAGTATAAAGGAATTGTCGTATGCCTGTTTTAATGGACATTTTTGACAATTTCCTCATTGACAGAGAAAAGATTTCATCATTCCATTAGTATTCACAGGATTTACTCACACAGCTCTCCCAGGTGAGACTGAAGGAATTTACCCTTGAGAAAAGATGTGGTAAAGGCTAATATCATCCATATGTGGGATTTTACTGTAATGCCCTTACAAAAACAAACTGTGGAGGTCAAACCAACCAACCAGGAACTGCAAAAACAATACCTCAGTTTTCTCTTCTAGCTATTTTCTTTCCAGCAAAAAATTGCCATTCAGGTACTTGGAGGGGGGGGGGGGGAGGAAA
Organism: Aquila spilogaster; assembly: GCA_024606505.1. Taxonomy (NCBI): domain Eukaryota; kingdom Metazoa; phylum Chordata; class Aves; order Accipitriformes; family Accipitridae; genus Aquila; species Aquila spilogaster. The sequence continues at coordinate 8,351,378 of JANHGO010000044.1, read as the reverse complement.
AAAAAAAAACAGTTTTAAGGAAGCATGTCAAACTTCAAAACCCCTAAACTGTAATACTGTAAAGGAAGACAAACGCAGTGCAGCAATCCAGAGGATACAATATTTTTAAGATGCTCTTGCCAATGGTACCCTCAAGATTCTCAAAATGAAGATGCATTTTTTTCATTTTTTTTGTCCCATATTTCTCCAGTTGTTACATTGTATCTGTATAAAACATTATAATTTTAAGACTGGTTCATGGCATTAATTTCCCTTCATTGACATTAACACTTTTCTAGAGGCCCCAACATGTACCAAATGACTATGGAACTGAGTAAGCTGCGATTACACTTATTACTGAAATAATTTCAGATACAACTGAAAATGTTAGTTATGGTTTTAGAAGTGCACTATGAAGTTATCCCTTTCTTAGGTTGGTATTTGATTTTTGAAACCTAGCAGAGGAAAAAAAGATGTCTAATAAATGACCTTTCTCTTTCAAATGATCTACAAAGCTTGAACCTGAAAATATTCAGGACACAGTATGAGGTTCACCTTTTAATTCAGATGTTTAATTACTCATTATATTATTACTCAACTTTCAGAATTGTAGACTTGAAACAGAATCCTAAAGATTTTTAATCAAGCTGTAGCTCTTTGATTTATGTATTATTATTTATGTATTATTATTAGGCATATGGGAATGAGAATAGAATTTCAGCCCTTGAACCAAGCTGCATTGTATGTGCGGTATTGACAGAGAAACATATGTAGATAGGACATAAGGAGTCACAAGGAACAACTGCCAAGCATGTGGATATGTTTTGCTTCCTTGACCCCCAACTGCACTTTTTTCATTGGTATTTTGATAGCAAAGTAGGTTATGCAGAAACTAAGCAGGAGAAAGTTTTGCCCAGGGCAAAACCAATTCGAAAGCTCAGAATACAAAAAGAAAATCAAAATTTTTCTGCCTTCCTAATCGTAATTATTACAGGACAGAGATGGACAACAACGGGAAAAAGAAAATGTGTCTGCTGATGAGGCACAGCATAAAAAAGCATAAAGTTTTCTACATGACACTGATAGCATCAGAATTTACAACAAGTTTTCAGTCCAACCCACCCTCCTGCAAATAGTGTTATATCAAAAGTAATCCTTCATCTACTGGCATTTCAGTAGAAACATAAACCTATATATTTTTAAGTGTAAAACTTAACTTAACTAGTACCAGCCATTTAGAATGGTTACCTTTAGTTAATTCTGAAAGAAAAATAGCACACACCCCTGGTACCTTACATATCTATCCCCTTTTTAAAATAGGACTAAGACTTTGTTGCTCAAAACAGTGGCTGGTTCGGGGATGAAGTGGGCTTCTAAATGTCGTGACGACATGGCTTCATGGGAAAATGAGCTTGCAAATTAGTCTTAGCTTTAGAAGTTAATTCCTCTTTCTTCATCTTCTAGATCCAAGACTATTAAACCACAACATGCTACATTTGCTACTTGTTATTTCAGTTACTTGAGCATGACATGAAATAAAAAGTTGTAAAGGAGCAGCATTACTGCCTCACAGAGTATTTTTTATTGAAATATGTATTTCTCAAGGCACATTTCAGAATGTATTTTGAAATTAAATTAAGATATTCAGTGCCTGGGAAAATGCTGGGGTTTGTATTTACAAATAAAAACACAGTAAAACTAATAAAGTGTGTGTTTGAAATAACGACAAAAAATTTACCGTTATGCTATCTGAAACATCTTAACTCTGAACAGACAGGGAAACCAGTGAAAAACTTATGCAGAAAGAACAAAGTCTTCAAAGAGAAACATAAAGAATATCAACATCTGAAAATTCACACTCATTCTTCCACAGCCTTTTCAGCACAAAAAGTAAGACAGAGTTTTATGACATTGCTTACTATCCTTTCTTCTTCCTGGTCTCTTTGCCTTTTTTTTCTGGCTAGTTCTGTGATTAATTTGAATCCATTAGCTCATTATAGGTTTTATGTTGCACCAACCACTTGCAAACTCTGCACAGTCGTGTTATGTTCTGTATCGTTATAAAAATGTCTATACAATTATCAGTAAATTAACAGCAAATTATGGATAAAGTATATAATAGATAAAGATGCATTTAGAAGATATAGCAAGTGCAAAAAGTAGATTAAATTTATTTGCTTGCAGATTCCACCCTGAAGAAGCAGCTCCATCTTTCTATGAAAGTAAAGTTATATATTACCTGTAAATGTGTGAATGTTCAGACATTACAGTAGTAAATGCATCAAGAAAAAAATAAGGAAAATACATCTGATGTTGCCGCTATTTGTTCTCCACTTTGTAAGGTGGGAGAATTTGGAGAATAATTTTTAAAAGTCTACTCCATTTCCATTATTGTTCATTATTCACAGCTAAGAACGTTACGTACAGTCTTTTAATTGACACAGATTAATGTTTTATTTAGTATTTCCTTGTCATAATCATGTACTACTTGCCTCATTTTCCAACCCTAAATTTAGTAATACGTCTAAATTTATTTCAACTAATAACTATTTTCAAGTCTCCAGGCAGCACTGCAATTACGAAATTAATGCAATCAAATTAAATTTCACTATTATTAAAATAATCATTTCCACGAGAAACAAAAGGTCTTGTCATTTGTCTTCATGGACTCTGCAGTACATGCTTAGGATATGCTGGTTCCAAATATATACCTGAATGTGTCATTAAACTCACGCAGCTTCTTTCGAAGTGACTGGACCACTGTACAGGCCAGGTACACAGATTCCATTCCTGGGCTGGGACTGTGCCAAATATGCGTATATCGGATGAAATGCAAATAGATAGCTATTTCCAACAAGATATCTGCAAAGTCACAGCCAACAAGTTGTTGCCGCTTGCAGAGTAGGCGCTGTTATCGAGCTCTGAAGCAGTGAAACAGGAGTGTTCCTGCCTTGACAGAAGGAAAAACTGTTTGAGCATGAGGACAGTGGAGCGCTGGATGGGGTTGCAGTGCAGTCCCCTTCCCGGCAGTTTTTCAGGATGTGGCTCGGTAAAGCCCTGAGCGACCTAGTCTGATCTCATAGCTGATGCTGCTTGGAGCAGGAGGCGGGTCTCTTTGACTAGACACCTCCTGAGATTTCTTCCTACTCAAATAATCCTATGATTTTATGATAAATGTGATAAAGATAGGTATCCCGGAAAATTATGCATATATTAAATTCTTGCATTCAGCAAATAAAAGTGATGCCTAAAGGTGAAAGGAGAAATGGGAAAACCAGCAGGATTGAAATATAGACCATTTTTAAGTAGGAAAAACCCAAGACTGAAGTATGTAAGAATTATTAGATATAACAAACTTAAATCTTTCACATCTCTCTATAAAACTCTGTATACATTTTATAAATCTGACATTTACAAAGTGATAAAAACTGGAAGCAGTCTAAACTAAATTTATTCCTGGTTGGGGATTACATACAGAAATGACAGATATTTAAAAAAAAAATACCAAAACCACAACTTAGATCTACTGTATATGTATTTTTTCTACAGAAGAACTGAAGAAAGGTTACACTGGCAATACAGGATTAAGCTGCAAAAATGAATGAATGAGTAAGTTCCTTTCTGTTACTGGATGGATATAAAATTTACAACATGATAGAAATTTCCCTATCGATGGCAACTTGTGTTCCTTTCTTTGGGGACTGTCACAAAAACGAGAGAAATTCAGATGCATCTCAAAAGCCATTTAAGAGAAAATTTTCAAGTCCAAATGCAATGTAATCTATCAGAAATACACCTCATGATAAAACAAATAAGTGGAAAACACAGGTTATCACATGAAGAGATGCTTTTATAGCCCTCTGAGCATATGAGTTTTTCTACTGCAAATAGTTCCATTACCTTAATACATATGGATTACTAACAAATGAATAGTGCTGTGCAAAATTAGATCTTATGTAGCTTAAGAACTGCGTTTGGATAATGATATATCAAGTGGGATGAACTGATCCCATTATAAAATAGCTGCCTATTTAATTAGCTGTGTTCTGAACATTTGGTGTACTTGTATTTTAGTTAAGATAATATACTCTGTAGAATCAAAATCACCTTTGTTTTAAATAACACACATGGACTAGAACATTCCTGGCTTATCTGTGGATCAGAGAGATATTTATAACAGGAGTTCCTGTGAAGTAAATGTGAGGATTGGTATTAGTTCTTTCTTCCTTACCAACCTAATGCAAGAAAATACCCAAAATAATTCAGCACGCTGGGAAGAATCAGTGCAAATGTTAGAGGATTCAGCACAAATAAGGTTGTCTACATAGAACTGACATCCTTATAGCCCTCTAGGATTATTGTTTAAGACAAGGCTGTTGTCCTGTATCTCTGTGAAATATAATTTTCCTCTACTGCTAACACCATTTCTAAAATATTTCCAATTCAGTTTATACTGTACAAACTCCATGCACAATGTGTGACAATTATATGTATATCTAACTTTTAAAAGAACCAAAATTTCTTTTTGGGAATTACAAGACTTGTTCAAACTTCTATTCTTTCAAGGGTTTCCTTCTGGATTTTTTTTTTTTTTCAATATTAGTGTTATTTTTACTAAAATAATTCTTCTTTGACATTTTAATAAAAACCTTAAAGCTGGTGCTTGAGTAGTTTTGTGTTCCATGCAGAATATTCTGCAGTTCTTTAAAATAATTTTACAGTTTAAGAGAGTGATGGTATATATGTCAATGGTTCATAAAATAACGTTTTTAAGAAAAACTGGAAACCCACAGAACAAAAAGATCATCCTCAAGTGAAATGAAAAAGCAATAAATTAAAACCTTTTTACCAGTCATTCTTTTCATATTTTATTTCTTATTCAGTAAATCAGCAATCCATGGATTTTCACCTGTAAAATACTGCTGCAGGAAATTGCTCAATATGAATTATAAAGAGAACAGTTTAGTTAATTAAAAGTTTGACTAAGTAACAAGTTACTTAGACAACTAAATCCCAAATGCAAAATAATTTATCCACTTAGGCTGACTCATGAAAAATTAATGGGAAAAGACTCATGTAGACTTTAAATCACTCTTGCAGATAAGGTATGTTTGGTTTTAAATGTGTTTTACCAAAACTCATTTGATTCTTTAAACTAAATAATACTGTATCCAAAGGCTTTTTAAGATTATGTCACCATATTCTGAATTGTTCCATGGTTATCGTCAAAGACAAAATGCGGAAAGAGACAGCCTAATGACAGCCTCTAATTAATATTGCTGTATCCAGACTCTTGTTAAACAACAACAGTACAGTCCTCCAATTCTTGAATTATCTATATCATATAAAGCCTGAAAAAACAGTTTTTCTCCACTATGAAAAGTCAATTTTATTAATGCAATGGTTATATAAAGCCTACTTATCAGAAAAATGGAAAAGTGTAACAACGCCTTGCATTCAGATTTAAATGTACAGTATGATAAAAAATAAATATTTTATTCCACCTCTTCCCCTCTGGCAGAAATTTTATATTGTGTATAGTAAACTCTTGTACAGATTTTATACTTACTAGTTTTGTAATATATGGACAGTCAACTTTTAGAAGAAAAAAGTGTTGGGAAATCAAAACTTTTTATAATTATAGACAGCAACTTAAACCGTCCAGTGAACCAGAAAATCAGTGAACAACAATGGTCAAAGTTCACCTCAGAACCAAACTGTTTGTCTGAGAAATTGTAATGCTGGGGGTTTGATCAGTCCATGAATCTGTATCTGCTCTACTGTTCCACTGTAAGAAAGACATTCTAAAAGTAGCCTAGAAATACAGATAATTCTTTGCATTTAAGCAAAAAATTATCTAAAGAATTGATAACCAAACTTTGGTAAATAGAAAAGTAACTAGCTTTGCAATTTTTAAGGAAAGTGAAATGTAACTTCTCGTAGAAATGTCTATCTAATCTATAATTAATATTTTAGTTATAAATATCTAGCCTATGAAATAGAAAAGTGACCCACAAAAAAAGACATCTCCTCCCAAAAGCTTGTCTCTTTTTTATCTCTATCAGATGATCAAATAAGACATATTACCTCTCCTTACAAATCTTGCCTCATTTATTTTTTAAAGCTCTAGCCTGCCTTCTATTTAGAGCTTCCATATGCTTCAGGAGATGTCATCAAACACTCATTTTAGTTCTCTACCATATCAGTCAATTTACTGTTTTGGTTAAAGCAACATTTGATGCATTTATGCTAATGACAAACTCTTTTTTCCCCAGACACTACTTACTGCTGCCAGCCACGCGAAGGGAAGGAGGATCATAGTTGGTAGCTCTGGGGAAGAGCTTAGCAAGGGAGAGGTCTAGTGAAGCTGGCTACCTGGCAGAGTAGGTGCAAGCCAGGATGGCTAGGGTGGCTCAGAGCATGGCATAAATCCTTTACAATACCATAAGAATGTAAGCATGTCCATATCTAGTGAGTTTGCTATCACATGTGTTTAGATACATAATGCTATTGTGGAATTAAAATAGTGCCATCCCTTCTTTAAGTGGACTTTTTGTTGCTGTTGTTACTGTCTACATTAGCTTCAGACCAGACAGATTTTTTTTTGCTTGGTAAATTCTGTTAAATCTAGGACTTCCACTTGCATCTTGTAAGGAGTCAGTCCCGGTGTGACAGAAATGTCACAGAATTCTCTGAGCCCTCCATCAGCCCTCTCCCCTCCAGCTGTTTCAGTCTTAGGCTCATCAGCTTTTAATAAGGTTTTCTCTGGTCTCCCTATCTGTTTGTATGCTAAGGGAGAATATGTATCTTCCAGTTCATTTTTATGCAGTATAGAACACTCTCAATTTTTTGTAAAAGAAACATAATTGGCTTACTTCCCTTGATTTAACTGAAAACTGCAAAACAGTGCTCGGAGACAGCATTTTACTTCTGGAAGACATCCACTACTTAGAATGAAATGCTGTGCAAGCCTTCTCCAGTTGTTCTTCACACTTCCTGAAGGCTTCACTGTTCTATTTCTCACTCAAAATAGTTCTTAGTTTGTTATTCTTCTGGCAATGTGTGATATTTCAGTTGGATTGCAGAATTACTCTCAAATAAAAAAGGTCCCAAACAGAAAGGATCACTATTTCAGACTCACTACGTAGCAGGAACAGGGGCAAAGAGAGTAAATATTATTTGAAAACTTTAAGTGCTTATATTTGTATATGTATATTTGTAAAATAGATATGAAGCCAAGGAAATTGTCATCTATACAGAACTGATTGAAGCAAACTGGTTTTCTAAAATTAACTTTTAAAGACTTTTCACTATGACCTTACTGAGTAAGTGTAGGGATTTTCTGAAACATTAATAGGAAGGGTACTTGAAATTTTAATTACAGTATTACAAAGACACAAGGCAAAAACAGAAGCCAGAAAAATAGGAAAGAAAGATGAAAAAGACATAAATTTAAGTCAGAGGAAATAGCAAAACACTGCACAATCTATAGAAATACGCAATGTAAGTGTTTAATTCCTCCAGACAGAAAAATATTTTTTTTCTTTTTGTGACATTCAGTTAAATATAGAATTTTGTTATGAAAAAAAAAAAAAAAAAAAAAAGCTTAAACTGTTGAGTCATTCCATATCTGGGCAATGGTCCCATAAAATAGAAATTATGATGTCTCTGTTTAACTCATTTGTACCAACCTGGGTTCTACCAGGATTCATAAGGAAGAGCTGTCAAATGAGGAAAAATGCAGAACAAATTACTCCACAAAAACAGAATTTACAGTAGTATGTATGACCTAGGGGCTGTGGCGTGAACATGAACGTATGGCTTACAAAACAGCGAACCTCAGAGAGATTTGCATGCACCCAAAATTGAAATACAAAGGAGCAAACATCCATAAAATTTCCATGGAAATTTTAGGGTTTGTTTCTTTTTTTTTTCTTAAAAATGTAAAAAAAGTATAAAGAAAACACTTCAGCTTAGGAAATCTTTCAAAGCAGGAAACACATCTCATTTTGCAACTTTAAAAACAAGATGACTTCAATCATATTCAAACAGAACAGGAAAAACAATCACAGTAGATCCGCATTAACATCAAACAATACCAGATAAAATTAAAAAACCCTCATAATCTCTCTCAAAACAGTAACTTGCTCCACCCTTTATGGTGTTCTTTATGCCATGGCCACAATAAGACTCATATTCCATCCTTTGATTGTCTCCTGATCATTTAAAAGCTTGTTAATCTCATTGTCTGTGAGAAAACAAACATCTACAGTAGGTGGGTCTTTGCTTAAAACCCCTTTGATTTTCTTTGACCTAAGCTTAAGTTAATGAAGGCCTGCAAGGAATCATCAAAACAAGTTTCTGTGAATACTGGCATAAATTGAAATGAAGTCTCTTTGTTTCAGGAATGTCCTAGATATAATAAAAGCATTTGTGCTACAACTACATTACACAAGAACATACGTAATATCTCAGCCATATCTAACCAGTTAATCTTTATTTTTAACAGATGAAAGGCATTGGCATAAAAGCAGAATTTCTGCCACATTTTTGTCTTTTAAAACATTCTTAAACTAGAGGAAAGCAAAGCTGAAAGTCCCTATCATGTCTCAGAGCCTATAGGTTACCATTGAGAAGAACAGCATTCTACACTCTACGGTAGTCTTTCACTGTATTCATTGATACTGCTAGAACTAAAACATGCTGATTAAAATAGATGATTACAAACAAGGCATATTCTTCTTTGCCAAATTAGGCTCCAAACATAAAAGTTAAAAAATATAGAGTCAGAAATAACTGAATATCCATTTGTACTACTGAAGTGATATGATTAATTAATATTACTTGGACAAAGTTATTTATTTAAATGTATTTATTTAAAATATTTAACCAGGAAATTACCATCAAGATTAAAAGAATTACACTTAGCCTACAGCAACAACATGCTAACATTTCCAGTATCTAAAGGCTAATAATTTACATTAGGGATAAAACTAAGCACAGTGGATATTAGCGAGCAAGGAGCAGCACGGATGTCACTGAAAAGGAAGTGTTTATTATGGATGTTTGTTAGGAGCAGAACTTCCTCACATGTGAAGAAAATAAGGCAAAGAGTATAATTCATAAGAGGGAGCAAAGGCACTAGCAGGAAATGTCTCCAAAGCAATAGTTAAATACATGAAGATACAATGCAAAGCCTTCTGGCCAGTGCCAAATGGCACAGATGAGGAAGGTGACACAGAATGCAGTATTTTAACTAGGCGTCTTGAACTTAATTAAAACTGCTATCTTGAAAAAAAGATCATTTCATCAATGAAGCCTTTTTCCTCATGGCACGTTTGTGCCCCCTCTGTGACACCCTACTGGTTAATCTCAGCATGCAAAGAAACATAGCAAGTCATCGGAAAGGCAATAGAAAGGTTGGCAAGAGCTAGCAAGCCCTTCTAAAAGGTAGGTAATGTTCAGCCTGGTGTTTGCCTCAGTGCTCACAAGATTAAAGGCATGAGTTTCTGGCTCTTCTTCTGCAGTCTGGAGAAAGACTTCATATTCACGCTGGTTAAAATATAAGTACATCATGATTGTTATGTTCCTGAATAACACAGCTTTTTGTTGTAATGCCTTGCTTATTTATCAGTTTTGAGTAGACGAGAAAAAATTTAATATTGGTATTCTTATATTAAGAGAAAAAACAAAATCAATTTCCTTTTGTTAAGGCCCCAAATTTCTTCCTTCCAGACAAATCTTGTTTGCCGTTGTCTGTACCTGGCCTTACAGACACATCCTGTATTACCCAGGAATTTCCTTCTAAGCTTTTTCATATATTGTTCAAGAACACTCTCACTGCTTACTCTGTAAATGACATTCTTCCCTTTCAAGTCACTATTAGGCCATTAAGAGTGGGTATATAGAGTACATACTTGCTATTAGACAAAACATATTTTAAGTGAAAACATAGATAGGTTCTTATCAATATCCAAATGTTGACCTAGTGGTTTTTAGCTGATACCCTGTTGAAAAATAACATTCTGCAATTTCAGCTGTGTAGAATAGACTATGTCCTCTGGAAGTATAAATGAGTGTACTGTCACTGAATGCTGTTTTACATCGTCTGGAATATCATTCAGTGACAATTCCTTCATATTAATATGAAAACAGTTTCCATGGGCTACCCATGCCGGGAAATAAATATATAAATGTAAACATAATTTTTTTCAGGAATTTATGAAATATCAGCTTTGGCTGAGGAAATGCCTGAATAATGGATTACTGGATGCTTGGAGCTTGGACCCCCACTGGCTGTGGTCTTGCACAGTTCCCCACGTATCCACCACTGTCCGCTGCAGCCTGCAGTCAGAGGGGGAGTCCTTAGGTAGATGGTCTGACACAGGATGGCTACTTTTCTGTTCAAATCTTAACAAACCCGCTAATGAGCAGTGGGATGAAAGTGGTAAGGACAGTGAAGTAATGCTGAAACACCCTTTGAAAGTGATGATAACTGGAATTGCTATGCAGGAACTCAGACGATTATGCTTTATGCAATAATATAAAACTGTAAAACCATAACACATTTTTAAGTCTTTGATAAGAATTAGCTCAGATTCAATTGTATCTTCATACAATTCATATTTTGAAATGTTTTTTCAGACTGGAAGTTTTAGACAATGAGGAGAGGGTGAAAGTCGTACACAGTGGAAGAGAGAAAGGAATACACTTAATACGTGTTACCAAATGCAAGAATGTGATTTGTAGATAACTGGTAATGAAGGACTCTGAAGTCCTGTGAACAAGATATTACTGTAAAAGGTCCATCAATAAATCTGGACACATATAAATAAAGCTTGAAACTGTTTCTGTTCATTTGGCTACAGTCTCTTAGAACTCCAAGTATATTGAAAATATGGCAAATTCAGAGCTCTCGCTGAAGTCAGTAGGAGTTTCACAGCAGCTTAGAAACAAAGGATCAGCCTCCCTCTTCTCCAAACGGTTTTGCAAAACATACAAAATACAATTCCATTAGAATATTCGCTATAAATACTTTCATTTTCATACAAGCCAACAAATGTTTCTGATCCAAGTATGTTATGATGCCAGTCTCTAAGGTTTGCACTTTTCAACTAACATCCAAGTTTACAGTCTTCTGAATACAGTTTACAATCGCAGTTTATGAAAGAGTTCACCTCTTGAGGTTAGTTCAATCGCAAATTCAAGTACACTATGTTCAGTAACTTTCCCACTGCATGTCACGTACTTCGTGTATAGTAATAGTAAGATTCAGAATGTACTTTTCTACTTCTTTCATTGTTGCCATATATAAAATAATATACTCCCTCACAGATTGCTCATGTAGAATTCACAGAATAACAAGGATAGAAACCTGGACTCTATTGCTTTTCTTTAACAAGTCATTTCAAAATAAGATAATAAATTTTACTTCTCTCTCTGTTGAGAAGATATCTTCTTCATTAAAGTTAAACTATGTAACTGTTATTTGGCACAGTTTTTCATAACCTAAATAATGACCCAACTCATTTCACCACTGCCACCCTAGGGGATGATGAACACACAACACTTCTTTTTTAAACACAGCAGAAAAATCCCGATTTAAACATAGATATAAATTATTAAGTAGCACTTGTATAGGATATAGTTTTCTGAGAGTGGTCCCGAATAATATAAATCACTTATTTTAAGAGTTTGGGGGTTTTTTTCTGCCAATTCTGTTTCCCCTGCCTGTGTTCATATAATCGTAACACAATATTGTATTCAGATAGCTTAAAAATTCCATATTTCAGCTCCTACAACAGGTAACACTAATTATGAAAAGAATAGCTTTGGCATCTGTATTTAACACATCCCTAAGCATAAAACTTAATTATCCTATATGGGGATACTTGGCATTTATTAATAAAAGCAATACAATTTATAGACATCATTCTGGACATGTTTCAGTCTAGCTTTCAGAAAATTTTACCTATTTCAATCCTGTAAATTCTGCTTTATCTCACAATGTCACCCAGAAGAATTGAGAGAGTAGTAAGAAATGGAGTAAGGAGCTCATAAGAACAAATTGGATTTCTAATTTAAAACTGGAATCAAAACCATTATTCAGTGCTATATTATTTTATTCTTTTGGAGAAGGGCAAAACCTTTCAGCTTCTAAGTTATATATAGTTTTCTACTTCCCCTCCCTACTGACAAATAGATTAGTTGAGGCAATTTCTCTCCATTAAAGGTTTTGCACTTGACACTGTAATGTAGCCACTGTTCAAATTACCCTTTAGGGGAGCACTTTTTAATTCAAGGTAACAGAAGGATTTGCATTTGTCACTTCGGTTGAACATAGTTCTTCTTCCTCCCTTCCTATGTCCCACATAACTCTCCCTATCTGATTCCAGCTCACGTTATGGATTTTTTTCTGTTAGTAAACTAAACTACAAATTTGTGCAAAATTTTTAGAAGAGCTTTGTAGGTAGAAATAAAAACTAAACACAATTTTTTTTTTTTTTTGAGGTCTGATTAAGGAAGCATCAAATTATATCAGCTCTAATGACAGACTAGGGGGCATGAAACGTGTACAGAGCATGAAATGGACATGGACAGGAGACTAACCAATAAAGTGATAAGACAGTTGTTTTTTCTTAAGAGCTGCCCAACTGCAGATTGGCATCTGTAAAAGCTAGACCCATAATATATTATATAATACACAATGAGGTTGAGAAGAATTACCCTTAGAATGATAGCTTTTTAAAAAATGGGTTTAAAATAAAAACATAAAGACAGAATTAATGTCATTAATATAGAAAGATATTCTAAAAATACATATATTCTTCATCTAAGTATTAACACCAGAACTGATATTTTCCCTCATGGCATATTGGATGACCTAACCATGCCAACCTCAGGCAACTGACCCAGTTGTTTGCCTCTAAAAAAAGGTTCTTATTAAGACTTGACTACGAAGGTATGACTTAGCCTCTAGAGATTAGCTGCCAAAACCTTATTTCTCTGAACTTGTTTTCTCTCAATTCTAACTCAGAGTAGTAATTTCCTTTCTGTTTGCTAACACCCACAGAAAGCCAAATTTTAGCTATTAGCAGCTGGAGAGAGGTGGTTGACTTGGTACTTCTTGCTGGGAGCAAATAGTGGATTGACCATGCTGAAAAATGTTGTGGTTTTTCTTTAAGATACACTTTTCAAGGTTTCTTTAAAAACAAACAAACAAAAATAAAACATACGATACTCTTGCTAAAACTACATGCCACAAGGTAGAAACGAAATAATGATTTTATCGGTAGTTAATTCCATTATTAGTTGTTAGATACATGGAAATGAGCATTTTCCTACAGAAATCTTGTGTTAGTAGAGACTTCAAAATAAGTATCATCCTAGGCCAATGAAATACACATAATGATTCTACATTATATGTAAATCTACATATAGAAAAATGTACCTGCTATATGATAGCTAGTTTAGCAATCAGGCTGCTAATCTAGAATTTGAGATACATTGGATACTCCATAGATTTCCTTCCCTTGCACAGCAGCTAACCTAGGTTCAGATGCTGAACATATATGGATAATTAATTCTCAATTATTTCAATATATATTTAGCATTAACAATCTAGATCTTCATCTTTTTATGACTCACATTCTCTGTGAAGTAGGGATAACATCTTTTTCTTGCTTCCTATGTATGACATAATTATACATAATAATATGTACGAATTAATGCATTTATGACTATAAATATCGCCATCCTTGGAAACAGAGGTCACAGAAGTACCTAGGATCAGCAGTTTTTCACTATAGACCACAGTACAGCTATGTGGATATGATTTCTTGATTGCAATTCAGAGGACGTACCTCATCCCAAAAGAACTGACTAAATATTTTCCAGTTTCTCCATAAAAAGAAATATCCAAAGATGAGATCAGAGATGCTCTCCAGTTTCTTTCAAAAGGCAGTCCAAGTTAAGAAAATGAATAATGCTTTTGTGTATCAATCTGAAATACTAACCCCAAATACACATTCTCCACAAAGCTGGTTCCTATTTCCTTCTCTGCCAGAAGAATCTTATTCCACTTGACATAGGGGTATATATTCAATAACAATGTCAAGGTTGAATTCTACCTTTGCATTAAATTAGGGTTTTGAGATTTTTATTAAAATAAATCACTGGATAAATTCACCACATAGTACAATCAGCAGGATTATGTCTTTTGTCTCTCATACAAAATTGATTACAGTGTTGATTTGTAAGAAATAATAAAGAAAACAAGTTTTGTACACCCTAAAATTACTTGTGTGGGAGTGCAATTATTATATGAGATATCACACATATCCCACACCACACTGTTGTTTACCAGTGCTATTTTGAGACTAGTAAGAACAGGTATAAAGGGAACAGTAGAATTCAAAAAAATGCAAATAACATTACAGTAATTTCATCTATATGCCAGAAAGAAAACACAATATTTAAAACACTTGACGTTTTTCTGGTATGTACAAGAAACTGCGATGTGAACAAGAAAATATCTCAGAAAAAAGTTGCATACTCAATTATTACAGGTACTTTTTGTAATTTCATTTAAAGGTCAAATGTAAGGTATGAAATGTACACCAGCTTATTGGATAAGTGCTTTCTATACCATACCCCTTTTTTCCTTTCCTAGCCCTCTTACTTATTTCATAACTATATCAATAGTTGGGAAAATACATTTCTGCCAAAAAAAATAAAATACTGATCTCAGATTTTTAAGTGAAATTAATTTTTCTTTTATAAAATGTCAAGAGACAAAATTAAATTCTGGTATCATAGCTGAAAGAGTAGCACTCATTTCTCATTAAACATAGCAATCAGCATCTACAATGAGCATTTAACTACTAATTATTAAAATCAGAAATCAACGGCAAATTGTTGAATCTTAAGTGCAATTAGATTCCTAACTTTCAATTAATTTTAAAATTATACAAAACATTATTATGTGAGTAAAGCATAGGCAGCTTGTGAGGAAGGTTCTGGAACAAACACGTTGTAGTATCCCTTTGCAAAATAATGTAAATTAAACTTGGGCTAGAAGCAAGAATAATGAAAATTTCAGCTGAAAAATATTACATAATTTAATTATTTACTTGCTGTTTAATTAGATTTTGGAACAAACAGTTTCATTACACTATTAACTCTCATGGATTTTGATGATACAGAAGTTCAAAGAATGTTAGCAACCAAGAGACATTAGAGAAGAGATATTAGAAATTCATAGGATATCAGAATGTAATTGGTGTTTACTCTATGCTAGTCAATTGCTTAGGATAAAATTTCATAATGTTCTATCTTAAAAGTCCTGATAGGTGCTTGCCTTCATTTTAAAAGTGTTTTGGAACCCCAGCTTTTGATAACTGTATACCTTCATAATTATCTCAGCCTTCATTTTACTAGAGCTGGTAAATCAAGTTTTTCTAAATGTTTGTCATGTATTACATCCCATCTTCTAACCATACTACTAGCTCTTCTTTGCACCTACTCTAGCTTGAAGTAATTTCTTCTAAAAGCTCGTGATCAGAATGGTGAATAGAAGTTCAGTTGAGTTCATCCCAATGTATATATAAATAAAAAATTTGTAGTGTCAGTATTATCCTAATACCCAGACACATCATAATATTTAATGCTGAGTTGGAAAATATTAAGTCTATTTTACAACAAAGGCACAGCAAGGTCAAATGGCAGATCATATAAAGGGCACGAGCACTGAAATTATTCAGTACAGTACATCACAAACTTTCAGTGCATTGCCTACTCTTTGGAGTGGAGTCTGAACACTGGCTGAAATATGTACGTTCCCTTTACAGGGCACAAACACCACCTCAGAGCAGGATTAAAAAAATCTCACAATATGGTACTGTCTAGACCTACCCATTGGGTCAGCCCTGAGGACAGGATGAGTCTCAGATCCTGCCCCTGGGCATCTGTTATGACTGCAGGATTCTACTCAGAAGCCTCTTTAAAGACAGAGTATAGCTTTGGAGAAATGAGCTAACAGGACACAGATTCAAGAAAAGGCAAGGGAAAATGGTGGTAGTACCAGGCTAGTTATGGGGGTGAGAGACAGTTTTAAAGACTCAAAGGCCTAATTTTGAGCTCTGTCTTACTGAAAAAGGTCCAAACCTTTACTTCCCACCTCCCAAGAGAGGCCACCCTCTTCCTCTCACTGACGTAGGGCAAATGTAAGATACATTTAGACAAAAAAATAACAGTGGAGGAATTTAAAGTCTGTACCCTATGAACCCTTTATTTAATTCTTTGCTACAAAAACCTGGATCTCTGAAATCCCCAAGTACAGTCTAAACACTGTATTCTCATTCTCTTCTGTTGGGAATTTCAACCACAAACTATGTAGAACTGGGTTGGAGTCTTGAGCCAGGAAGGCTGGGTTGGATTCTTACCTGTAATAAACTGGACAGCATCCAAAATAAATAAGAAATTTAGGGGATTTTCAACTGCTTTGAGCCAATGTAGTTCACTATAGTCAATGAAACTCTAAATGTTTAACACCAATAGAGGAAGTAGCCTTTTTTTTCTTAATAATATAAATGTAAAGTGAAAGTTACAGGTGCCTTGGTCTTCGGAAATAAGACTTTCATCTTCAAGAAGGGCAAGACAGGAGAGTTCCAGCAAGCTATTAGTGATTACATCTTTCATAAAAAGGCACTTATAGCAAGAAACAATTCATTGTCCTTTTCACAAAAATAGTGGCATGTGTAGCCACTGAAAATAGTCCAGTCAAAGGTCAGCTGGATCCTCAACATTAAGAGACACCCATGCTTTTATGGGATAACTGTGATCTTTCAGTATGGAACATTCATTCAGCTTTGGTCCTGAATCTCTTTCAATTTATTCCATTGTGAAAATCAAATTGTTATATCAATAGCAATAAGCCACAAGTCTTGTTAATGATGACAGCCAAAAAGACATCAAGCCATAAATACAAAAAACAGTAAAACATTTTAGGAACAATAAAGAAAACAAAAAAAACCCAGAAGCCCAGGTTCTTCCCAGAATTGACTGAGAATCTCAAGGCAATAGACAGTAGTGCAATGCACTAGATGGTATTGCTTTTGAGCTGATAGTTTTAAGATAACATTATTTTTTTTTCCCCAACATGCTGCAGTGGCTATTTTTTCCCCATTTGTCTCATTAACTTTTCAGGGTTGTCTTTGATTTTTATGCAGGTAGAATTGAGTCTTTGCATGGAGTTCAGGTAGGAGCTGATAGAGCAGTATAAATGAAAAAAAAAAAGTGTCCTTTAAAGGTACTGACCCTCATACAACTGTATGCATAGAGAATTGCAGGAGGTATGAAAGCCGTTTTCAGCAAGCTGTCCATTGCTTGCAGCTTTCACAGACTGTATTTGCAATACGTGGATCTGACCACACAACACAAAAGGCTAAAATCTGTGCTACCTTATTTCAAGCAAATTCAATAAAGTGGAATATTACCATTAAACACTAACAGATAACTCTGAGTCAATTACAAAAGAAACACCTCCAATGAAATTTAATTTATAAAGATGTCTGGGAAACAAATAAGATAATTTTCAATTGGTAAACTTCACTATTGTTATATTCTTTTGCTAATTGCTTTTGCTTTGTTTTAAATTGTTTTGTGTTTTCAATTTCAATTAGTATCCTCAGCAAGGTGTGAACTCAGACAGCCTTGTTATTCTGTTTCTCTGCTCCAACAAGAACATTTCTACATTTTTATTTTGAGAATGCTATTCGAATAAATTACTGGATTATTTAACTGAAAGGCTGCTGACGAGAGTGATATTCTTTCCTCCAAGCAGCAACTCTACACATTGACACTATGAAGTGGTGTAAGTCCATTGAAATTGAAGGAGTTAGGCTTAGTTATACCAACTGAGAATCTGTATTCCTGTAAAGCAAAGCAAAATTTTCCCTCTGGGCTCTGTCTTTATCAATAACTCAAAGTTATATGTAAAATCTATAATATAAGAGAAACACTTCCTAGGACTTTTCCCTTGAAAAGACCTCTGTGTTCCAAATAGTCATTCCTTCTGGTCAAAGAGTCTTCACCTTAGGCACTTTCAGGTTAAAGCCAACAAACCACACTTAGCACTATCAATCTCAGAAAATAAATTTAGCATATCTGTGCATTAATGGTATAGATCAATAGAAGCAGCATATTATAAATCCAAGAAGAAATAGAAATAAAGCTTAAATACCATTAAAATCCATAATGTCTTTGATTTACAAGCCATTTATCAGAAACAGTGAATGTTATAACCCACGTGTGAAATTCTATATGGGAAATTTTACAACACGGCGTACACAGCTTTAGGAAAGTAAAGAAAAAAATAATAAATTAAATTTAAGCTTCAACTACAATTTAAACAGGCTTCATAATGATTTCCTAAATTATTATCCAGCACTGGCGGTAATATCCCTGCCTTTAACAAAAGAAAAACAGAGGTTTTAGAATGGTCTGGAAACAGCAGCTACAGAAAATAACACTGTCAACATCATTCTTACTCACAGTTTGGAATCAGACCATGGCAAAAGAAGCCCATTTCTGCAATGACTAACACCTATTTGCCTCTTCTCCAAATATAGATGCAGCTCCGTCTTTCTTGAGGTAAGAATTGAAAGGGCTGCAGCACTAGAAGGTACAGCCAACAGCCAACATAAAGATGTAGGTCATAAGCTGTAGTGGAATCCTTTTCCAATAGATATTCCTCATAGCACCCCTTAGAAGTCAAGTAATCAGCATATGTCTTATGGCATAGAGATGCACACGCAGTAGATGACCTCTGTTTTAAAGTCTGTATTTGTTAGCTAGGCATGCAAAATATTTTAGGTGTCAAGAAAGAGAGGAGAAATACCAAGAAATACTTTGTTTTATAGCCATTCTTTAGGCTCTTAGTTATGAAATTCATTATCACTGTTTAATCTGAGAAGCTTTACTGCTCCATATTTGTAAGCAAGTTAAATGACTTTGGAGATGCAGAAAGATTATTAGCAACGACTGAATTCTCCTATTTAAAAGCATAGCATCTATAAGAGAAAAATTTCAACCTTTATATGCAATAAACAGTAATTCCGACTTTGATCAAAAAACTGAAAACCCTGTGCTGACAAGAACCATTTTTAGATGTAATAGTGATGATGGGAAACCACAGCTCATGGTTTTGAGATGTGTTAAACCGCAATCTAACACAAGCCTTGCAGCAATCCAGCAGCAACCGTGTTCTATTAGCCTTCCAGTTTTACCACATCAAATCCATTCAGCCCCCAAATGAACAAGTATTCCTTCAACCTTACTTTATAAATACAGTAGAGTACACTGTACTTCAATGATCTCTCAAAAACCCCCCATTGTTTGATGATACAATAACTTGTATTCTAATACCTGTCAGATGGTGTTGATCTTAGATATTGAGTAGTTACTTCTGTAACATGCATTCAAGAGTAATACCTCAAAGAACTAAACAATCCATTCTTTCATATCCAGACATTTTATCATGTAAATAAGAGATATGTTCAAAATAATCTGCAGTTCACATTCAGAACACATGACAACAAAACGATATTTTGCTGAGGCCAAGGCAAGAGAGAATGAGTTCCTCCAGTCACACTGCACTTCTTGATTTATCTAGAAACCTTTGGCCTAAAAGTTGAGAAGAAGATGGAGCAATTTTGCTTCTGATAACATTCTTCCTGTAACCTATGTTTTCTGCTAAGTAATTACAACAGCTTGACAAATATGAGTTAAGCAGTGTTGCCATGCCAACATATGTCCTTCTCTTTTCAAATATTCTACTGATACCAGAGACATCGAGCTTGGAATATAGTTCCCACCAGTCAAACTACTGTAGGGTTTCTTTTGACCTCAAAATTATGTTAAATGCTATGGATTTCACTTCATATGACCAAGTATAAGGATTAATAATAAATGTATTTCCACTTCTCATACAATTTTTTCTGAGGCAGAATAGCATGAAGTAGCAAATTACATGACTAACGTGGCTGATACACAGTAATAAAACAACCATTCATGTTTACTGATATTCCCATGGGAAAAAAGGTCATTCATTTTTCTGGTCAAAACATATCAATACTAAATAAGTGGTATACCAGGAATTTGTATTCAGATGATCTTTATCCAGACAAAAAATGAGCAAAAAATGAAAAACCCATGTGAAGCTTAGAATAGTTGCTTTAAATTTCTGGATTAAATCTTGTCAGTATAGCCTTGTAGCCCAGTGAATATGGTATTGCCATTCCTTGTGACATGCCACTAGCTCTGTATTAAGCCTTGTTTTAGCATGTTTATGTGTGGAAAAGCAACTATGAAAAAAGTCACTTTCACCTACTGTGTTTTAGCTTTCGTTTAGCGTTATATTATTGCAAGGTTTAATGCTTATTGTCATGTATATACATTTCTGAAACAAATATCTAGTAATAATGAACAGTTAGTCTGTGCAGACTAAACTATTTACAACTCTAGAACAATATGCCACAAACAGGAGAACAAGCGTGGGATGACAGCAGTAGCCTTGAAAGTACAATCACAGGAGGATTCCAGAGACTTCAGGGTACAAGCAACTCAATTCACTCAAAGGTCAGTTAATGATCATCAAAAATGCAACTGGACAAAACCAGTTTTAGGAATAAGAAAGAGGAAAAAAGGAAGTGTGCAATATATGCAAAACAAACCATATGTGGTAAATTTGGATGTGGTGAGGAATTCCCTTCCAATGCAGAAATAACAAGACATAGAGCTTATTAGTAAGTTGTCGTGTTTTAACCGCAGCCAGCAACAAAGCGCCACGCAGCCGCTCACTCACTTCCCCCCGCACCCAGTGGGATGGGGGAGAAAATCAGGAAAAGAAGTAAGTCTCATGGGTTGAGATAAGAACAGTTTAATAGAACAGAGAAGAAGAAACTAATAATGATAATGATAACACTAATAAAATGACAACAGTAATAATAAAAGGACTGGAATATACAAGTGATGCACAATGCAATTGCTCACACCCATCGATCGACACCCAGCTAGTCCCTGAGCAACGATCCCCCCACCCCCACTCCCCCAGTTTATATACTGGGCATGACATCACATGGTATGAAATACCCCTTTGGCCAGTTTGGGTCAGCTGTCCTGGCCGTGTCCCCTCCCAACTTCTTGTGCCTCTCCCACCTTCTTGCAAGCTGGCCATGAGAAGCTGAAAAATCCTTGACTTTAGACTAAACATTACTTAGCAACCACTGAAAACATCAGTGTATTATCAACATTCTTCTCATACCTAACTCAAAACATAGCACTATATCAGCTACTAGGAAGACAATTAACTCTATCCGAGCTGAAACCAGGACATAAGTTTAGTAAAATGACCCTGTGCAGAACCTACAGTAACAAGGAAGAAAGCATCAACATCACAGTTCTCCCAGCAAAGGTCACAGGATGCCAATGATTTTCTCTACCCTGTGCCCATAAGTGAAGCGGTTGACCTTAGGACCCAGAGGTAAAGTGGTAGGTACTGGAATGTCTGTGTGTATTAATTTTAACTGTATATCATTTGAACAATTAGTATCATCATAACTCAATTAATGATATTTTTAGAGTGTTAAGTCTTCAATTAGGCTAATAATAAAATTTTGGCTTTGCACATAAAGTGTGTTTCCTTTTTCCCATTACAAGATTCTGCATGTGAAATTGATGGAGACTTCATGCAACATATTCCATAACCTGGATCCAATAAACAGATGACACTAGCAAAGGCTATTGATTCTTTAAAAAAACCTCTTAGATAGGCAGAATCTTCAAACACATATTTTATACAGTATGTAGTATAATGCAGGCCTAATCCTCATTTCTAGTTCTTTCCTCTTTTTTAAAAAAAAGTAATAACACAGTAGAATTAATTACTGTGGAATTACAGTAGGATAACCTGCATGAGCTGTTGTTTTGGGAAAACATCACTTCCTGCAGGTGCATTAGCAGTGCTCTAACCAGCATTACCAATAATAAAAAGATACAGGAGAAATTTGAAAAGAGTGTTTCTACGGTCTAAAAATAGATCATTCTGGATTAGGTATTCACCTCCACATGTAAATAAATCAGTCTGATTTTCAGGCAGGCTTTAAAGGAAATGAGATTAAACTATTGCAAAAATAATTCATTTATTCACAAGAAGATACAATTATCATACAATCAGCATTCAAGAATCCAAATAAATCAGCATCTTCATATTTATATTTAAACAAATAAATCCATTTGCCAATGATAGAGGATTCAAATACAATTAATTTATTATAGAAAAAAGATATCATTCTGACGATTTGAAAATCAGGTACAAGGAAAGCAGGAGAACTAATAATGACTCCAACGTATGCTTTGATTGCTTTAGATAGAAATCACATTACATAAACCAAACAAAATTAAATGACAGGTCATTCTACACACTGCAGACCCACAGGAAGCCTGCTTTCATATAGATGCCTGTCTTGTAATAAAGATTTTTTGATGTCTAATAAGTTCTAAATAAAGCTTTTCTACATTGTTGTAGCATAGCAGTGCAGGAGTTGGAGCAGTTTTGGTTCATAACAGCCCTCTCCCATGTAGATTCTCTGGTGCTGTATAAACCTAGCTGATACTACAGACTTTATGTAACCTACACGACTAATAGGATCTCTCATCTCTGGTACCTAACTGCCAATTTTCACTAAAGCTGTAGCAATCATCTAATGTATTTAAGAATGTAGACACTCTTGTGATATTCTTCTGTGGACTAAAATGTGAGGGGTGGTTGCAGAAACACACACTTGTGCAAATAAAATGATCAATCAAACCTAATTTCCTTAGAATAACAAGGCTAAAATATATGTAAAATATATATATAAAAATATATATAAAACAGTTACAGGTTTTGGCTGCTTTGGTTACATTTGGTAAAAGTGGGTATGTGTGAAAAATATTTGGTAAAATTTTCATTCATTTCAGAGAAAAACAACTAGACAAAGACTACAGAGACTCTAACGAAATCTCTGTGAATGAGAATAGACAAATGAGCTAGAAAATAACCAAGGCAATCTGCAAACAGAACTCAGCACTATGTTCAGGAAAGAAACCTGTTTGGTTCCTAAAGAACTTTGACATGGATGGAGCTGGATCATATGCATCCTATAACTTGGGAAAAAACCTGTGATTTTCATAAAGGCAAATAATTGTATTAATCACATTTCTTAGCCGCTGGGAAATGTAAGTGTGTACTTAGTTGAAATTGAGTCAATTTACAACCGACAGGCTGAGTACAGCCCATTAAAGCAATTTACATGGGTCATCATCTTTTTTCCCTGACAGTCCTTCAGACAAGGCCACGTACGTGCTCTCATGTGATTGTGCCATACCGAGGTTGTTCACGTTTAGGCACTGTCCTATGAGATGATGGAGGAACCATTCCCCTGCCCTGCCCATAAGGCTTCAGGTGACTCTATAATAGGTAATGCCTTGCTGGGACCAGAAGCTTTGGGACTTGTATTACGGGTAGCATTTTGTGTTCAGAACAAACTGACAACTTATGTACACACAAAAAACCTCTACCATTTTTAATTGCTTTTCACGAAAGTACAAATCTACCTCTCCCCTACAGCAGGGATGCAGTTGCACTGGTGTTTTATACTGAAATAACTGTAGGATGTACTCACAGCAACACCTACAACAACACAATTAACTTCAGCATAAGGAAGCACTGAGAAGAATTGGCTTTGTTATTGTTCTGTAGCAATATTACAAAAAATAATATTTGAAAGGGAAGGAACTGGGGAGGAAGAGGGAGTCTGAAGATTTAATACAACAGTTTCATCGTGAAATAAAATGGCATATAAACTGATACAGTAATACTGAAACCAGTCTGAAGAAGTAATCACAGCTGAATCTCCAATGGTCTGTTTTAAAGTGGTAATAATATACTCTGGGAATGAATACACTAGACAAATATTTCCAGACCGAATGTCAGAATGTTTAACCATATATTCCCACCAATAAGCTTGTGTTTGTTAATGTAGAAAACATTCAAATATATTCCCATATATCATAGCAGATATGACTGCAGTGAGACGTATATATTCCTAGGTATCTCCCAGTATTACTCCATTCCAATAAAAGGCTACATCCTGATATGTTCCATAAAACTGGAATTCTCAGAGGAATAAGCACATTAAACTAAGAAAGTTCAGTTTAGGACAAAGATATTTTACATATTTTCTTTAAGGCCCTGGGAGGGTTTGAAAAGCCTAGTTCATGCCTGGTGTATTTTCATGATGAGTTTGATTCAAAGTGTTCATGTTTCCATAATGTAGAATACCTCCTGTTTCCATAATGTAAAATACCAGCTAAACTCAATGAGAGAGTCTATTATAATTTCTGCTTTGCTAGATAATACCAAAGACGTGGTCTACAGGATAAAATCCTTTGCAACTTCATCATATGACTGGGGTAAGTAAAAGAAAAGGTAAGCTTCAGGATTCAATAAAAAATTGAATGGCTTTTCTGAGGCAAAAAAAAAAAAAAAATTAATGAAAGATGAAAAATTATTAATATAGTTTCTAAAAAAACCCAAAAGCCTGCTTTTTGTGGAGATAACAAAAAATGTCAATAGAAGGCAAAAATACAAAACAAAGCAGTTACTTCAGTATCACCATGCACTGTCCTGAGAAGTACCTATCAACTGAAACCAATCACTGCCTTAGGAAATAATGCATCTAAATGTTGTCCATAGCCAACAGTCAAAAAAGGCATTTTTGCACATATTTTCTTAATCAGTGGTTGGTAAGTTTTATGCATAATACGTAAATAACCAATAGATACTTATGGTTACCATTGCATATTTCATGACAGTTCTGAAAATGTTTAATTTTAGATTAATATCAAGTAA
This sequence comes from Aquila spilogaster, assembly GCA_024606505.1. Lineage (NCBI taxonomy): Eukaryota > Metazoa > Chordata > Aves > Accipitriformes > Accipitridae > Aquila > Aquila spilogaster. The sequence goes on along the minus strand of JANHGO010000044.1, from coordinate 8,326,447 downwards.
TATAAAATGAATAGTTTTATAAATCTGGAAACTCTACAAATACAATTTCACATAACTGAATTCTTCAGAACACTTAGAGTGTTTTGGAATAAGATGTAAGGGAAGAATCCAGCCAGACTATTAGTTCCTTTCCTCTGTGAAGCCTGGAAACTGATAGCTTCCTCAACTTCCACACGGCTGTTGGAGTTATCCATGAGAGAAAACTCTCCTCTTGAGTATATGAGTGCTAAAGCTTTCTAGTCAAAATCAAAGCCTGAAGTTCATACAGAAAACTAATTGGCAGAAAATATTCATTACAATCCAAGGGGATGATAATTATCGTCACACAAAAGCTATTGCTTACAAAGGTAGTTGCCTTCTTTACTCCTTTCCATCTCTGAATTCTTATAGTTTATTTTTAGTTAGGCAACCTAGTTTGAGACCTATTCAATACAACGACATGATATAAGGAAGCACGGGTGAGGATTTAAGATTTTTAAATGAATCTGTGTACATTTAATATTCAGAATGAATACATTATTGTGTACAGTATCCTACTTTCCTCATCTACCATCATCTCCTGATGCAACTCAAGTGCTCTTGCCCTTACAAAAGCAACCAGTTACATTGCACAGTGTGCTGATAGATAGTGGCTACTCTTTTGTAACATAACACAATTTTTGAAAGAATTCTGGAGCCTGAGGTCAGCCGCATTGCAGTTTCCATTTTTTTTTGCCTTTGTTTTTTCCTAATGCTGAAATTTAGTAGAGAACATAAGCTCTGAGCACAGAAATTTCAGAAGAATCTGCAATGCAGAAATCTGCATGGATTTCCCCAATATATTTCCTAAACACATACTAGATTTCAGTGCATATTTTAATTTGCAAAGCTTTATGAAATAAGAAGTTGACACTATTGATTTCAATCTGCCATTTCAAACAATAATTAGATTTCAACATTAAGCAACTAAAATTTTCCCCCAGAATATATTTAGAAAGTATTGAAGTTGCTGATTTCCTCATAGGCTCTTCCATTTTCAGTGAACTAGACCCTCAGAAAAAAAAAAAAAAAAAAAAACAACTTATTTGGAAATGTTTAGCCAGTTTCAGTAATACACTATGAACACAGGAAGAGGTGCAGAGTTGCACACTGGCACCTGCATTGAAGACTCATTCTAAAAAAATAAGCTGTCTAGACACTTCCCAACTGACCACATCGCAGAGCACTGAGGAGATGGAAGAAGATGACGGCGAACATCTATCTTTGAGACCACATTGTTTCACCTAATCCTGATATAAGGCTTTGGAGTTAATATTTCCAATTTCAAAATTGAAAATTCAGTTTAAAAAAAAAAAAAATCAATTTGTTCTACAAGCCTATCTGTGTTTCTCAGTAGCACCAGGCTCAACCAATGAGAAGAGTTAGGTACATATATCTACGCCATGGCTGACGTATTAATGGCCTGCTCTGACAACAGAGAATTGGAAACTGTCATGACGCTGCTACTCCATAAATAAGTTTCAACTCGCTCTTTCTGAATTAACTGAATTTACCCGGTATACAAATACAGTCTCAAGTCTTGGGTACGACTTTATGATCCAAAGTGCAAAATTCTGCCATTGTCTCACAACAACGCCTGTCAGTCCAGTTTAATGATTATCAATATCTTTCAGCTGATCTGGAAGTCCACAGGACCATTCAGAGAGATTCAGAGAGCTTCAGGTCATTTTGGTTCTAACAAATAACTTAAAAACCCATAGACACTGGATATTTATGATTAATTGAAATCCAGATAAAGACATTGGAAGAGTGACAGTTTGGGGCCTTGAGGTTTTACAGCCATCCAAGTATGTATTTTTGCCTATATTAAGTTGTTCCTCGAAGAAACTGCTCTTTAGTAAGTGTAAGTAGTGATTTCCTCTTTATATTTCCAAGATAGGTATTAGCCTACCTTACTCTATGTGGCTAATTTTCTTCACCATTTTCATCCTTAATGATGTCTTCACCAAATAGCAAGAAATATCTCTTTATTCTTCTCCCATTTGTGAGTTTTTAAAAAAATATATAGCTATTTTAATTTTTTTTTATTATTTTTTCCCAGCTGGTATACTCCCCATTTCATGCACGTAGATTTTTCACCACTCTACAAATAAAGAGTTTACAGTACAGTTGTATGAATTACATGATCATATATATGCAATGTACATTATTACATTATGAAGTATGGCCAGTACAATCTCTACATCATTGAACTAATTGGATTAACACCCCCAACAATTACAGACCATATTTGTTAGATGTACTTCTCACTACCTATGAAAATTGCATGTCTACCAGTCAAAACAATTACAAAGTGAAACAATGTGTTGTACTATCACAAAACTACCAGGGTGTTTCAGAATAACAGAAGATCAACTTAATCCATTTTAAAAAGGGGGAGGGGAGTTAAGTTAGATGGGTCCTCCATGGGCTTTTCTCTGACTTTTTGAGCTAGACTTTTTCTTAGCTCTCAGTAGTACCAATCACCAGCATGAAGTTAAAAACTTGTGCATGTATTTGCAAGACAGGGGCCTAAGGAAGCACATCTAGTAGTCAAACAGGACAAGTTATTCCCTTTTTATTTTTTAAATTGAAATGTTTATTTTTAGTAAGCATTTTAATTTCTGTATCACTGCAAAGCAATGGGAGCTTAAAATATTTGTTGTTACAATAAAATAGAATTTATGATAATTACTGTAGTTTGTCATAGTGTTCTCTATAAAGTAATTAGCTTTTTTTGTCTTTAAGAGTCTGATATTTCCGATAGTAGCTTTCATGACATCCATGTATTTCTTTGGGACTGGCCTGTGTTTCGAATATTATTAAAATACTTATTAATCAATCAGAAATGCTGAACTAATTCCAGTTAGTGCAAGATAGATTAAAAAAGCATTTTGCAGGCAACTGGGAGACAACTCTGGGCATGTGGTTTTTTTCAGCCAGCTGAGTCTGACACCAGGGTATTTCATCTGATTCTCCTGAGAGTAAAGGACCCAGCTGTGCTTCTCATAGAGCACTTTCTGCCAGATGATCCTAAAGAGTGGCAATTCCAGAGAGACTGAATGCTTGCCTTTTCCTTGACTATGAAGTGTTAAAGTTATACCATGCCTATTCCAGCACAAGGTGTATCTTTTTATTGCCACTTATTCATTATTTATTATTAAGAAACAATTGTACCATAGTTTGAAAGGCTGTTATTAGAGAGTCAGAAAATTCCCATAATTTTGTTTGGTTTTCTCTCCTTTTCTCTAGTGTAAATGGTAATTAGAAATGTGCATGAGAAAGAGGCAGATAGTTCAAATGGCTTCACCATCACACTATCGCTGAACAAAAGAAATAGACTCCATTCTTCCTCCATCTCCCTATTAAATTTTTTTTTTCAAACCACCAGACACAAAGAACATAGGTTCGTCATTGATCATGACAATACTCATCTGAATTTGCAGTCTTCATTTGGTGTCCTAAAAATAGGTGATCTTCAGGCAATTCTTTTCAAAATTTGAACCTATATGAAACTAATATTGCACAGCTAAACCAGAGGTGCAAAAAATGTTTGGGTAAAACCAAATAAGGAAAAAATTCTCATCAAATGAGGATTTTAAAGGAAAAGAAATTAAGTCAATTCAAACTTTCCATCTGAACCTAAATGAAAAAATGCCTTTTGAGCACCTGTTAGAAGAGAAAACAAGGGACTAGATTCATAAGACTGGTATTGATGGCATGTCTTTTCTATCAGCTCACCCCGTAGAGTTATTTCCCAGGCAGTAAGAGACTCAGCCTCAGTGCAGACCTCTGCCTGCACAGAGCTGAGCTCACATTTACTATTTCTGGAGAAAGTGCCCTAGATGGACTATTGTGGCATGCTTTCCTTATTATCTTATACAGAGTTATTCCACCCTGCATAAATCTTTAAGACTTGGAGAAGAGACTGGTAGCTGTGTGCCCCATTTTCCCAGGTGAGTTACCAAGTTAGTGACTTACTCCCTCTCTGGCTTGGAGATTATATAAATATTTTATACAAATATATTTGCTGCCTCCAGCTATAAAAATTCAGAAAAATCCATTTGAAATTACTTACAACTTCTTTAACTGGGAAGTGGAATATACACATAAAAATCCACCCTCCATCTGGTTCAGAGAGGGGATTTGGACCAGGATTTTGATTGATAGACAATGAATCTCTAGCCTCCTGAGAACTGAACTTGGGTCTCTCACATCCTGGGTGAGAGCTATTACTGCTGATCTTCCAGGGAAAGAGAAAGGATACCTGTTTTTCTAATAACGCTGTGTCTCTAAACCAAAAAGTAGCTTTCAGAAAGCTAGTTTTCTGAACGATTTCAGAAATTGTTCAGTGATTTTGGCCTATATAGTTTTGAGACAATGGAAAGATATACTTGAAATTCGTAAGGTTTCTCCTCAGTTCTAGGAAAAAAAAAAGATCTTTGAGTTAGTTTGTCACTCTAAAACATCACAGTTTATCATAAGATACAGTACTGGGCAACTTCTCCTGGCTTCCCTGTATTCTATTTGTTTCTGACTCTTCCTTTTCTTGCTTTTGATCTGCCTAGAATTTCTTCAATTAGAAGAGGGCCAAAATGAGAAGCTCAGATGTGTGCATTCAGGGGTAAGAGGAACAACAACTGCAGCGCTCTAAATTAACTGGAAGCGACAGGAATTAGTAAGTCAAACAATCTGTTGCTTTATAAGCATTATTGGCCCATAAATATAGGCATCCAGTGTCATATTAGATACTCTGTGGTACCTCAGTCACAGGAACATGTCTGGAAGATATGAAATAGGACATATAAGAAAGCCGTGCCTTTTGGGCCAGGAGGTGGAGAGCACTAGACAGCTGTATTCAGGCACCTGATTTGTTCCTTTTCTATCCTTATACCTCAGCCTTCACACAAAAAGAATGTGTGTCAGAAAATAACCACTGGAAAAAATAACCCAGCAATATCTATTAAAAAGCAATAGAATTAAAACCAGATAGTTAAGCACCAAATTTTCAGCAGAGTCCAAATTTCTAAACCAAGTTCCAGAGGAATAAGAAAAATAAATGTCTGTGTGTAGAACTTGGAAACACATGTTCACATTAATATTAAAGTAGCACAGTCGGTGTGTGTACATGTATTTATATAAATATATGATAGTGGGTGTGTTTCTCATATCCTAGGATTATATGTTGATTATATGAATGGACTTCCATGCTATTTTGACATTATGAAGTAAAACATTCTCTTACCTGCACTGGCTTTAGGAACCATATGTTTTCATTTACAGTCCAATGCAAATCTGTAAGTTCCATATGCACTATATGGAATGAGAAGCATGAATTTATGTTTGGAGAGCAAGTACACACTTGCAAGGTTTGAAGCAACATATCAGAAGCCTAGAATTTCATTATTTAGAACAGAACTGTAGTAAAGAAAGGTCCTGCTCTTAGTATTGACTATTATTACAGGTAGTTGTGTGAAAGCTATGGAAATCTGTACCATGTATGTGGCTAGCAGTATGGTGTGTGTCACATAAAATAGAGATCTGAATAGCTGCATCTCTAGGCCATCCTATTGGAATTGAGAAAGAGTTTTGATTGTACCCAAAAGATCTTTTGTTAAAAAAGCGTTATTTTTTTCCTATCAATTCCCTTCAGCTCAATATGAAGCTAAGGTATAACATATGCTGTATGCATCATATGTTTGCCTGCATACCCGTGCATATTGTCACGTTGTGTTATTCCAGGAGTCTCTTGAGCACATGGGAAGCAGAGTTTCAGTGGGTTGGAAATTTATGCTTCAGTAAATGCATTGTCAATTTGGTGACCATCTGTAAGTTACAGTATTTTGTTTTATGCTGTGGCAATGAATAAAGTAGATTTTAGATTTCAGAACAGACCCAGTAATGTTCTGGAAGCCCTATATTTCATGGGTTTTATAAAACCCAAGCATTAAGCCTTCCATGAGTTCCCTTACTTTAGGTGAGGGCATCCCAACACAGTTCCTACATCAGAAATATTAACATTTGCAGACCAATATTGCTGACCAACGCAAACAGTAAGAGAAAGAAACCTTTTAGAAGCACCAGGATGAAGCAGTTAACTGTCTTCATATTACACTCTGGAGAAAATCAAATTTTCATTGGTGGTCAGTTAGTAGACAGAGACACATTCTATCCGAATTCTTTCCTCTGAATGCAGATAAAATGTGCGTATATACATGAACAATATATATGACATGGAATTTCAGTTTTAAAAGTAAAACTTTCAAAGAGTGATTAGGGATGAGTGAAACCAGTATTTTTCAGTTGAAAAAGCATTTCCAGCATTTTTAATAGATTTTCTATCCAGCATTCAGGACATAGGTATCCCTGAGTAGCCACCATTCTTGATGGTTTACTGAAAACACTGAAAACTTAGGCATGCATTACCACCTTACTCAGGGACAATTTCAGATGTGAATTGTTTGCCATTGTTTTCTTTATTAACAACAACAGCCATCCTCATTGTCTTACCAAAATAGGATTTACAAGTAAACAAAAAGGTGCAGTTCACCTAACCCAATCCTAAAACACCACCGCAACAGTCTTCCTCCTTCCTGTTCACTATGATCTGTGATGAGGAGATTGTACAGTATTAGTGAATTGCATTCTTTATTCACCTGTCAAGAAGATACATTCATCCTCATAAGAAATGATTTTTCAAGAGGGAAACCCATATTATTTTCTGTATCTTACCTCTAATACAACAAAACGTGGGAAACCCAGAACACAGTATTTCCTTAGCTGCATTTGCATAATCAGGGAAAATGTCTTCTATTAAATCATTCCTATTATCTTTCTTATTTGTTCTCTTACAGGCAGGATTTGAACACTAGCATTTGAGAGGGATGCTAATGAATTCCCACAGGATTAAAATAAAACTACAGTAAATAGAGTTACATTTCAGTCACCTAGCTCTTATGCTTACATCTGTATGTAGAAAGATGACCTGCATTAATATAATTTCCCTCCTACTCCATGGGTTACTATGTTGATTTTAGTGGGTTTGTACTGTTTTCACTGTAATGGCATTGGTAAAACAACACAATACAAAGCTGAAGAGATACTGGAAGCCCTAAGGAAAGAGCTCACGTTGGAGTTTCACAACAGTTTGTCTTTCAGCATTTACACTGAGCAGCAACATTTTAGATTGTTTAATTTCTCACTTCATCAGCTTGCAGGTCATATACATATATTTATCTGTATTTATATACACAAAATATATATACTATGACTGTTTATTTGTGTATCAATGCAATTCAGAGAAGTGCAACTGGCAAGGGTTGAAATACAAGTTAAACAATAATAATCAAAACAGCAGGGGGTTAGGGGAGGGAGGGGAGTCCCTTTCATAAGGCTTCTTCACTATTGGGATACTTAAGTCTAGTTGTTGAAGTTCTATGCTTCTATTTGTTGATCTGGAAAAAAGGATATGACTTACCTCATGTGGGTATTCTGACAGCTAAATATGTCTTGAACAAACCATTCTAAACTGTTGAAAATTATTTAATAGAATAAAACATTCTATTGTAAGAATTAAACTTTTAAAGTATACATTACCCTTCAAAATCTGTTTCTATTCCTTGAGAGGATTTTTTGGGGTTTAGATTTCATAACATTGCTTATGTTAGAAAAAGACACTATTGTTGTAGTCAGAGTGCTTCTATTAATCTTCACGTCATAACCATAGGCATAGAAAATAAACCATTTAAAGAGTTGAATGGAGATGGCATTTATGCTGTAACCTGTTTAGCTAAGATTGAAATAGAACACTGTATCTGGATCGGTGGCATGTTCCTCAACTTTATAACATTTTTATATTTCTAAGTGATATGATTGTTTTTCGCTGTTTTGAAGAATACTACTTAGAAATGTGGAAATTTTAATTGTTATTTGCTGCATCAGGACAATCTTATAAACCTTATCACTCTACAGATAGGATCTTGTGAAAATTTGCCATATCTCCTGCTAGATGTATGGCATTTAAAACCTTTTTGTTCAAACAGACACTTTAATGAAGCGGGCTTAAGACTTTCCTAATTAGGTAGTGCTGATTAGTTTTTTTCAAACTTTAAAGTGTTTAGGCTCAGTACCATCTACTTCAGTCAGGAAGTTGGGCTGCCTAACCGTCATTACCAGAAAATACTTTCTCCACAAATAAGTCTTTTGCAAGCTGCCGAACTGGACATACACAGTTTCCTTTTATATCCTGGAGAACTGTACGGTAATATTGGGTACTGCATGAAAGATCTGGAAATTAATTTTAAAGTACTGCCATACTCTCTGGATTGAAAAACTTCAACATTACTCAACTTACTCACTCAGACTGGCATCAGGCTCAAGTATAGCTAAATAGCCCAGTAAATATGATTTTTTGCTGATATTAGTAGATGGCAGAAGGCTTTGCAATGACCTGGAAGTGCAGGACCTCAAAACTTAACGCAGCTCTCCTTGGCCTGAGCTGTTTTTAGCTTGTTTTAGCAACTGTCAGTCTAGTGGTCAAGTGGCTATTGCGTAACCTGCTCTAGCTTAAGCACCGTAATGTCACATAAGATAAAGGCCTGACAAATATTGAATGCCATGCATTCAAAGTGTAACATTTTAAAAAAGGACACCCACTGATGTTCATCGATAATCTGATGTGCAGGCAGATAAAATGAACACCTCTAATTTTCAGTTTCAAACTCACCATGTATCCATCATCACACATTTTCTCAAAATGATGTTTGCACTAAATGTATGTATAAAAGAAAAAGCAATGAAAAACAAAAATGGAGCTATTAGGAGTAAGTACGTAAAAAGTGAATAACTGAATTAAACTCTTCATACCAGGTAAAAAATATAAACCCCTCATTTTGACTGCATATGTCATCAACTTTTAACTCAGGATATTGCTTTTTTACTATAAGAGCAAAAAGGCCAAAAAGCAGAAGTGTTGGTTTATTGCTTTATAGTACACTTTAAAGTTGATATTACCATCTCTTCCTAGCAACTGAACCCACATAAATACTTGTCCAAGTCACTCGGAAATGCATAATAGTTTCATGAAGACTACAGCTTCAGTTTGACTAGCAATGGCCTCACAGTCTCCCCCAAAACCCACCCAACTTTGTTTTCCAGATACCAATTTTGTGAAATCTTCATGGAATTTAAACCCAGTGGGATTTAATGCCAAACAACGAATACTTCTAATTCTATAAATATGTTTTCCTAAGAAAGATTGTCAACTCTGACTGCAAAATGACAGTGCATTTGAGAAAACAATGACCAGAGAGAGCCATATACAGGGCATTTTCACTCAGAGGACTGGAAGCACACACACAACATTTGCCAGATAAAAGGGCAGAGGGATGAGAACCTGACTGGACAGAGTAAGTGTCACATCACATAGGACTTGTGAAAAGCCCAAAGCAGAATATGCCAAGATAAATCTCAGAAATCACTGAAGTAATTAGTACAGAGGAAGAAAATTTCACCAACAGAAATTTTGAATCATCATTTCATTCTGAGATTTCAAAACCATAAATAAATTTCCATAAACATGATCAAATTCTGTTGAAGCTGCATCACCCAAGTTTGTGAACAAGTCTTTTTTCTACTCAAAAAAATTTACTGTTGCTATTTTCTTCCTGGTCTATTAATAAACAGTAGTTTTGGTACTTTTTCAGTTCTGTAAAAACAAAAGTTTACTGATGCTATAAAGCAGAATTATATATTTATTTGCCAAATCTCCTTACATTGCAGATTTTGCTGTTGTTACTGTTTTCTCCTTATCTTATTTTGCATGAGGAGTATCAGATTCAACTGTGAATGATCACAATGGAATCATGCAATGAGATGTACTTCAAAAACAACACATTTGGCAGTTGGATAAGATAGGTAAATTTTATACCACTTGTCCTTCTTTAAATATGTACATGCATGCATGTATGTGTTTATACACTTTTATTTTAATGTCAGTATCAGGAGTCATAGAATCATAGAATCACCAAGGTTGGAAAAGAACTCTATGATCATTCAGTCCAACTGTCCACCTGTCACCAATATTCCCCACTAAACCATGTCCCTCAGTACAACACCTAAACGTTTCTTGAACACCTCCAGGGATGGTGAATTCAGCACCTCCCTGGGCAGCTCATTCCAGCACCTGATCACTCCCTCAGAGAAGTAGTATTTCCTAACGTCCAACCTGAATCTGCCCTGGTGCAACTTGAGGCCATTCTCTCTACTTCTATTGCAAGTTACATGGGAGAAGAAGCCAACCCCCCACCTCACCACAACCTTCTTTCAGGCCACTGTATGGAGCAATAAGGTGTCCTCTAAAGCCTCTTCTTCTCCCGACTGAACAATCTCAGTTCCTTCAGCCACTCCTCATAAGACTTGTGCTCCAGACCCCTTGCCAGCTTTGTGGCCCTTCTCTGGATGTGCTCTGGGGCTGTCTTTCTTGTAGTGAGGGGCCCAAAACTGAACACAGGGCTGAGTACTGAGATGATCACTTCCCTACTTCTGCTGGCAATACTATTTCTGATACAAGCCAGGATGCCACTGGCCTTCTCGGCCACCTGGGCACACTGCTGGCTCATATTCAGCTGAATGTTGACCAATACCCCCAGGTCCATTTCCTCCACACAGTCTTCCAGCCACTCTGCCCCAAGCCTGTAGCATTGCCTGGGGTTGTTGTGGCCAAAGTGCAGGACCTGGCACTTGGTCTTGTTGAACCTCATCCCATCGGCCTAAGCCCAGCGATGCAGCCTGTCCAGATCCCTCTGTAGGACCTTCCTACTCCCAAGCAGATCAACACTTCCTGCTAACTTGGTGTTATCTGCAAACTTACTGAGGGTGCATTCAGTGCCCTCATCCAGAACATCAAAAAAGATATTGAACAGGAGAGGCCCCAGTATCAACACCTGGGGAACACCACCTGTGAGAGTTGTATACAATATTTTAACATAGTAGTAAAAAGTGCAAAGTTGCCAAATAAAAGAGTCAAAAGGATGAGCTTTATGAAGGAAAGTGATATTAGAGTATCAGTTGTACACAAAGGGCAGAGTGATGGAAAAATAAAGGCTTTGACCTCTGGTTGCTGTCTTCCAGTATTCTCAGATTTAATTTCTGCTGTTCACTTTGAATGTTCTGCTGTTTCAAGCAAGATCCATTTCATTATATTTGTTTAATTTTATAGTCCAGCTCTTCTGCACACGGTGGAGCAAAGTTACATATTTGTACCCATGCTAGATCTCTCTTCAGTTTATCTCTGTAACTCAGCATGAAGATGTTAAGTGTACTTGTGCCATCATTTTATTTACAGGAAATCACTTATTCATAACAATGCCAACAAACACGTCTGCAGACTGCTAGGAGAAATCATTTGTGCAGTGCCCAAGACACAAGGAGAAATATGATAGCGACTTAATAAAATAGTGAAAAAGTGAAGAATAAGGAAAACACTGGCATTTTGGGGTAATATCACATACTTTCAAAGTAAAATACTTTCTTTATCATGTTAGAGCTATTGTCTGCACAAAAACTCATATGAACCTCCAGTCCAACTTGAGAAAATGTTCTTTTTTTTTTTTCTTTTTTTCCCAGAAGAAGGAAAGGTATAATAAATCATACAATAGGCCGTTTTTTTATTTAGATGATCTGAGGACAATTTTTTTTTTCCCAAACCCCACTGGCCTGTGTTCCACTATCAAGGCTGTGCAGGCAGACCTGCCAAGTCCCCCATGGAATCTGTTGGGTGATTAGGGTGCTCTACATACAGGCACAGTCAGATGACATTTCTTGCCAGTATAGAGGTTTGTACCTTAGACTATTATTACTTTTCTCTGTTTCTTCGGAATGGCTGTTTTTTAATATGAGTGAGTGTTTACAACATTTATTCTAAGACTGAAACTGTTGTGCGGGAAGTACACAGAGACTGTAAAATACTCATTACACTTCTGTGTACCTACAGTGACCTAATAAGAAAATGTTTTATGTAGGACAATTAGCTTGCATATAGAAGCTATCACTTGTCCTTATCCATAGCAGGAACAATAAAAAATTATTCTGTCTCCAGAGATGGAGTATCTGAAGAACCATTCAATTGAAAACAGATCCAAACAAAAGGTTGGATACAATTAGATTCAAATGAATAGAAGTAAGCAATATGCTCTTTCAGTTGTGCCAGACATTCTATGTGCCATTCACGTTATTTTACATAAAAGCAAGACCTGCTGGAAGTCTTCTTAACATCTAACTAGAATCACCAAAAATTCTTCCAAAGTAAGCACTATTTATCACTACAGGTATCACACACTGTCAACATGCCAGCTTCTTGAGGAGCAGTAACAAAAATGTAAGAAGCTTTCTCAAAATTAAATACTTTTACAATGATTTTACAACACTTCAAGAAAAAACAGATTTATATTTGTGTATACATTTAAACGTATATATACATTAAAGGAAAAATATACACAAATTTCCTCCTCAAGGGCTCATCTGGAGATATATCTATTATTGGCACTATAGATAAAGACATCATGAAATCAAATTCCATTCAACATTAGCAAATAACTTTATCACTATAATCCTAATCCGTGAAGATAAACCTTGAATTCAAGAACAAAAATACACTAAGATCATATACATGATGTCAGGAAATATTGACTCTATTATAATTGTATGTTCAGTGTGAAAAAGAATGTCAGTTGTAAATTCGTAGATTTCATTAAAATAAATAAATAAATTAATTAAATTACTTTAATTTTAAAACTTTGTTTATATTATTAATTGTACCATGAAATTAATGCCATTAAACATTGTATTTCACAAAACACATTTAAAAGTCTGAGGTATAAAGGTTATTACTCATTTGTACCTTATTAGACGCTTCTCTTTCTTCCATAACACTGTTCATCTGACTTACACTTCATGCTCAAGTCATGCAGATTGGAGCTGACTCTCAATTACACAAAGTCTTTCTCCAAAGATGACAGTC
>JANHGO010000044.1:8279987-8313311 GCA_024606505.1 Aquila spilogaster | reverse complement strand
CTTTTCAAAAGCTGAACATATTTGAAACTACTGTTGTACAGGTAAACCAATCAGAGGGGCAAAATGGAAAACATCTTCATCAAATAAGGGTTTTTAATAAAAAATAAATTAAACGTTCCACCTGAACCTACATGAAAAATGCATTTTGGGTACCCATAAGAACAGAAAAAAAATAGATTTATTAAACTGGTTTCAATAGCATTTTCTTTCTAATAACTTCTTAGAGCTGTTTCCCAGAAAGTAGGGTACTCAGCCCTCTGTTCAGATTTCTGCCTGCACAGACCTGAGCTTCCATTTATTGTTTTTGGAAAAAAAAAGTCCTATGTGGGCTATTGAGGTATGCTTTCCTTATTCTCTGATACAGAGCCATTCCAACCTGCATAAATCTTCAAGGACTGGAAAAGACACAGATAGCTAGATGCCCCATTTTCCTAGATGAGTGTTTCACACATCAAGTTAGTGACTTATTTACTCTCTGGCTTGGAGATTATATAAATATTTTATACAAATATATTTGCTGGCTCCAGTTACAAAAAGTCAGAAAAATCCATTTCAAATTACTTGCTGCTTCTTTAACTGGGTAGTTGAACATACACATAAATAAATCCACTTAGTTCCTGATTCATAGTAGAGATTTGAACCAAAAAATTTTGATAGAGAACCTCTTGTGACCTGAGAACTGAACTTAGGTTACATCTCATGTGAGTGCTGTTACTACTGGCCTTCCAGAGAAGGAGAAGAATATCTCATTTTCCCATAATGTTGTGTCTCTAACCCTAGAAATAGCTTTCAGTTGAAACTGCTCAGTGATTGTGGCCTATGTAATTTTGAGACAATTGAGAGATTTATTTAAAGTTGTAAGGTTTCTCCTCAGTTCCAGAGGAAGAAAAATGAATGCTGGAAAAATATTTATTAAAAAATAGCTCTTGGAGTTAGTTTCTCACTATAAAGCACCACATTTTATCATACTGGGGCTGTTTTCCCTCAGTTTCCCTGCGTTCCATTTATTTTTGAGTCTTCCTTTTCTTGGCTTTGATCTGCCTCTCTGCCTTGGTTTTGATCTTCAGGTAGCCAGAAGCAGTAGCTCAGAGGTGAGCATTTGGGGGTGAGAGTAACAACAGCTGCAGCCCTCGATAAATCAAATGGAAGTTAGGAGCCAGTAAGTCTGATACTGTATAAGCAACACTAGACTTTAAATAGAGCATCCCGTGCTGTAGTATGCACCCTGTGTGGTATATGAGTCACAGGAGCAGGTCCAGCAGATATGAAATAGGACATAATATAATCTCCTACACTTTGGGAGCAGGACATGCAGGGCATCACACAGCTGTGTTCAGGAACCTGATTTGTTCCCTTTCTGCTCTTACAGCCTTGACATCAAAGAACGTGCATAAGAGAATAACAACTGGAAGAATAACCATGCAATAACTATTAAAAAGCAAGACCATTATAAACAGATGGTTGGTTAAAACACCCAATTTTCAGCAGAGTACAAATTTCTAAACCATTTTCCAGAAGAATGAGGAGAAAAAAATGTGTAGAACTTGGAAACACATGTTCACATTATTGTCAAAGTAGCACAGTTGGGCTGTGTGTAAATGTATATAGAGATGTGACAGTGGGCGTATTTCTCATGTCCTAGATTTATATGTTCATTGTGTGGATGGATTTGCATGCTGTTTTGACATTACATTGGAAAATCTTCTCTTACCTGCACTGGCTTTGGGAACCATATGTCTTCATTTACAGTCCAAAGCATATCTGTTAGTTCCATATGCACTGTGTAAATATGAATTTATGTTTTGAGAGCAAGTACACATTTGCTTAGTTTAAAGTAACATGCCAGAAGCCTAGAGTGTCATTATTTAGAATAGAATGGTGGTGAATATGCTAATGAAGAAAGATCTTGATCCTAATATGGTAGCCTGATCTAGTGGCTGGGAACCCTGCCCATGGCAAGGGGTTGGAGCTAGATGATCTTTAAGGTCCTCCCCAACCCTAAGCCATTCTATGACTATGACTCTATGACTGATATCGACAGTTGTCACAAGTAGCTATGTGAAAGCCATAGAGGCTTTCAGCAAGTATGGGGCTAGCAGCAGTGTGCCTTAAATGAAATCTGAATAGCTACATCTTTCACTCATCTTAAGCTGAGTTCTTATTGTACCAAAAAATCTTTTGCTAAGAGCGTTATTTTTTTCTATCAATTCCCTTCAGCTGAACATGAAGCTAAGGTACAACATATGCTGTATGCATCATATGTTTGCCTGCATACCCATGCATATTGTCGCTTTGTGTTATTCCAGGAGTCTCCTGAGCACATGGGAAGAAGAGTTTCATTGGGTTGGAAATTTATGCTTCAGTAAATGCATTGTCAATTTGGTGACCATCTGTAACTTACAGAATGATATTTTATGCTGAAGAAAAGAGTAGGTAATAGTTTATAAAACAGGCCCTGTACTTGATGTGGTATTTTTCGTTTGTTTGTTTTTAATAAAACCTGAGTATTATTTCATAGTCTAGATAAACTTTCTGTGAGTTCTTTTACTTTAGATAAACACATCATTACAGTTTCTGCACCAGAAGTATTATCTGCAGACCGGTATTACAGACTCATATAGACAGTAAGGGAGAGTAAACCTTTTGGAGCACCAGGACAAAGCAGTTACAGCCATATTACTGTCCAGAGAGAAATTTTCAGTGCTGGTCAGTTAGTACATAAAGACATATTCTGTCTCAATTCTTTCCTCTGAATGCACATAACACTTTTCCAAACACCCTTTGCAGTCCAGCAGTCTTTGTGGCATGACCACTGCCCCGGGCAGCCTGTGCCAGTGCCCAGCAACCCCCTGGTGAAAAAGTGCATTAGGTCAGCCCAGCATGTTCCTTCCAGCTGGCTCCCATAGGAATATTCATGTAGCTGCCCAGTAACACCAGCTGTGCCAGTTTTGCTTTTTCACTCTTTTCCAGTGCCTGACAACTCTCTTGGTGAAGAACCTTTTCCTGAAACTTCAACTTGACCCTCCTCCAAGGAGACTACAATATTAGTGAACTGCATTTGTTACTCACCTGTCTGGTGCATTCACTCTCATAGGAAATGTTTTTTTCAAGAGGGAAAACCATGTTATTTTCTGCATATTTCCTGTAATAAAACAAAACATGAAAAGCCCAGAATAACATAGTATTACCTCAGCTGCATTTTCACAACCTGGAAAATAACTTCTATTAAATCATTTTTGTTATCTTTTTTGTTTGCTCTGTCATAGGAAGGATTTTGAGCAATAACATTTAAGAAGGAAGCTAATGAACTCCCAGAGGTTTAAAATAAAACTACAGTGAATATTAGTTTCAGTCACCTAGCCCTATGGTTACATCTGTATGTAGAAAGATGACCTTTATTGACATAATTTAGCTCCTACTATCCAGGTTACTTACTGTGTTGATTTTAGAAGGTTTGCACTACTTTTACTATAATGGCATTGTAAAAATGGCACAATGCAAAGCTGAAGAAATGCTGGAAGTCCTGAAGACTGTTGTCAAAGCTTAAGAAGAGCACTGTCTGTTAGCATTTGCACCAGGCATAAATGTTTTAGATTGCTTACTTTCTCATTTCATGAATTTGCAGGTCAAATACACATGATTTTTATGTATGTCTGTATATGTGTGTATACATAAGTATAAATAATATCTCATTAAAAAGTGCAGCTGGAAAGAGTTAAAATGCAAATTAAACAATAATTAAGAAAACAGGAGGGGGGGCGATCTTCCTTTCTATTGGAATATACAAATCTAGTTAAAGTTCTATGCTTCTATTTGTTGGTCTGGAATAAAGGGATATTACTTACCTCATGTGGATATTCTGACAGCTAAATGTGTTTTGAACAAACCATATTAAACTGCTTAAAGTAATTTAATAGAATAAATCACTCTAGTGTAAAAATTAAACTTTCCAAGTTAATATTACTCTTAAAAATCTGCTTCTTTCCTTGAGAGATTTTTTTCTTGGTTTTCTTTTTCTTTGTTAAGATTCCATGCGTATGTTAGAAAAAGACTCTGCTATTGTAATCAGAGTGCTTCTGTTAATCTTCATGTCATCCAACAAACCAGAACAACACAATCAAAGAATTGAACAGGAAATGGCCCACTCTCAGGAGATGACATCTATGTTGTCACCTGCTTAGCTAAGATTGAAATAGGACCTTATATCTGGTTTTGTGACACATTCCTGAAATAAGTTCTTCTACAGCTGCTTTAGCTGTTTGGAAATTGACTGCTTAAGAAGTGTTAGAATTCTTTCATTTGCTGCATCAGGACAATCTTTTAATTCCTATTGCTCTGCAGATACGATCTTACAAAAATTTGCTGTGTCTTCTGATGTATGTATGGCATTTTATGTTTCTTTTAGTTGAACACTTGTTTTAATTAGGTCGTGTACATTTTCAACTGTTGATGTTGGTAATCTTAATTTCTGTTAGGAAGTAGTACTGCCTAACCACCATCACCAGAAAATTCTTGCTTCAGTACAAAACCTTTCATAACTTCCTAAGCTTGACATATACCTCACTGCACAGAGATGTTGGGTACTCTGAGAGATATGGAAATCCATTTGATTGCCACAGTCTTTGCACTAAAAAACTTCAGTGCTTGTGTGACTTACTCTGACAGGCTTTATGCTCATGCGTAACTAGAGAGCATAATAGCTGTGATTTCTTCTGTTAGATGACAAAGAGTTTCATGATGACCTAAACTCTCTTTGTCATGCACTATTTTTAGCTTGTTTTAGCAATTGGTGCAATGGCCAAGTGGCTATTACTTAACTTCTAGTTTAAGCAGTGGGAATGTCACACAAGATAAAAGCCTTGCAAAAATAGAATCAGTCTATGAATATTGAATGTCATGCATTCAAAGTGTAGAATTTTGATTTTGATACAATCTTAATTTATGTAAATGCTCATTTTTCCCACAGAACTCTCTTTTATTCACTTAAAGGACAATTATTTTCTGCTGTGCACTAGCTCCAATGTATGGCCTTGATACTCTTTCATTCACTGTATGTAAAATGTATTCTCAGTACCAGGGCTAAAATGATCAACATTTCCTTATTGTCATGCCTTCTGGGCATCCATAATTTTCTATAATAGAACATTGGTCTGAAACCGAATTTGTTGTTAGCCATATTATCCACCAAAACGTAGCAATCAGATAACTAAAAACAACAAACAAACAAAGAAAAACCAAACAGGTCTCAGGAAAGTGGTAAACCATATATCTCCATGTCTGTCGTGTGCTTTGGCCGCATAAGCAAGTCACTTTATTCCCAATTGGTGCAAAATAAACACATTGATGAAATCACATTTTCACTTAAACCAGACTCATCAATTCTCTGCTGATTTTCAGTCACTCTGTATTTCAACACAGGAAGCCTGGTAATTTCTCACATTTGTAACATTTTTTTGTGTGTTAAACAGTAATCAAAGTTGTTGTAAACTGCTGAGAAAAATGTAAGGATGCTGAAAAAACAGAAAGCAATCAGATTTTAGTATACCTGAAAGACAAGTGCAATAATTAACAAAAAAAAATCAAAGTATAATGATATTTTTAATAGATAATATCAGCACAGCTATTTTTATTAACTATTTAGATGAAAATGTCACACAAAGATGGAAATACTATGATGTTAAGCAATTTTTCCTTTCTATTTTTCACATAATGTGAGATATCCAATGAAAGGGATAATGTGTATGAACATTTATATATTTACAAAAAGTTTTGGACTTTATCTTACAGTATTGCAGAACACAAAGAACTTCCAGTGGTCCCTTTAAAATGAGATATATACTGCCATTCTATCACAAATCATTCTGATACTTAATACAATATGTTCCAAGTCTCATTTACTATCTGTGAGTGAAAAAATGAGGCTGTTCCTTTGGTAAGATAAGCTGTGAAGAGGAGAAAGTAAAATCAAAGGTACTGAATGATGTATCAGTGTATTAGGAACTGATTTGTCTTACTAGCACAGGCAACACTGATGGGACTTCTAAACCAGCATGCTAAGTTTCAGTGGAAAGTTGAGTGGTTTTCTGTTTGTTTTAAGGAGATTCATATCTTACCCAATCATGTTTGTTAAGCTTGATGTACAGTTTACTAAGATGTTTCAAAAAGTTATTCTGCTTTCTTGGTAACATTGCCACTTTGTTTCCTTAAGAAAAAATTAGCAACTTACTTTTGAAATTCATATCAAATTCTCAAGTCTTCAGATTTACCATCTATTATTTAACCATATTTTATCTTTATTGTCTTTGGCTTTGATGAACCTACAAGGGACTACTAGCAGATCTGTTAGAAGCATCCACTTATTATTTTTAATAAAAGTTATCCTGATCCACAAGGATCAGACATTTAATTAAAGTCAATGGAAAAAAAAAGTAAGAAATCATGGTAAAATTTAATATTATATGAGCCTAAAGCATTTCAAGTGAAACCAAAGGGGTCTGATATAATACCTGATTGATGGTGAAGGACAAAATATTTCAAGGAGAAAGGATATTGCGCAATACTGCCCAAGCTCAATCAAGGCAGAGTTCATCAATGTTAGATAACTCATTTCCATGCAGAAGTGCTGACAGGATAACTGAAATGACAAAAATACTTGAGAAGACAGATCTTTACATAAATGATTTATGTTCTAGAGATGCATTTCACACAATGCCCTTTTCCGATTCCAGTTTCTGCATACATACTGACATTAGCTTTAAGTTATGTAAAGAACCTAACTCAGGAATAAATACAAGTGTAGGCAAAGCAACACGAACTTTATTGCAGACTCCAGTGCTCACCCTTCCATTTGAGTGGATGGGTGGCCAAGTTACAATGAACTCTTTGTCCTATCACAACATCACTGATAACAGTAGCTAAGCAACTAGCCTGTGAAGTCTCATTCTGCATTCTCCAAGCCCTTCTAAGTATCTTATTAGTTACTTGCAAAGGATATTTTCATTATCTTAATTGCCTCAATGAAACTTCAAATTCCTGTTTCTCAAATTTGATGTGTAGATCTTTGTTGTCATATTACAAACAGTGGAGGAAGTGACTGAAGTGCTGACAAACGTTCAAATTTTTTAAGGCACTCATGAATTAAAGTCTTCCTATCTTCCTGTCTACAAGTTAATGCTGTTTTATTCTTAGCCAATCTCTCTAACAAAGCTTATCAGATGAGAAACTCTTTTTGCTAAATCCTCTAGCAACTTTTCTGACAACATTGTTCAAATTCCTTTCTACCTGGATTGAACAAACATTATAATTTACATAGTAGCATTGAAGATTTAAAAGTTTTTGTTAAATATGTTGCCATAGAGTAGTAAATATGTAATAGAAACCCCTATTTTCCTGAGACAATTCATATTCTAAGCACAAACTTTTTCTAGTATTATAAAATACTTCAGTTTAAACATCAGGTCTAATTAACTGATATTTCTTAAAAGAGTTAAATAGAAAATTTCAGACCACGTTGGAATTTGATTGACGATAAAGAAGCAGCATTTTACATTCCTTGAAAAAAAAAGGCCGAAACACAAATTTTAATGCTATCTGAGAGTTTTGTGTGGCTAAATAATTCATATAATTTAATTGAATTCTGTTGGTTGGAAAAGGGATGAGATTTATGCAGTAGTGAGACAGATGAGTTAATCCCCTAAAGCCTCCAGCACGAGGATGGACCATTTTTATGACCTCCTTTAATTTGCTCCTAATAACACATAGGTCAGTCAGCAATCAGTTTCTAGTGACTTCCTAACAATTGCTGACCCCAAAATCTACTTGTGTGGTGTTGATATCACAGAGGGAAAGCATGAGTCATCATCATTTGGAATAGTTAGTTTAGTCCATCTTTTGTCCGTATGTACTTATTAAAAGGTAAATATTTTCCCAATCTCTCCAATCATTAACAACAATTTACATGTTTATTTTAACATTTTGAATTTAAAATTCTTCTGCATTTGTTCACTTGCATATGAAACTATAATGTAGCTTACCCCACAGTACACTTGTGAGCTTATCTTTCCACCAACCATTCAAGAAAATACAGCCAAATGCAAATAAATTTAAATAAACCTGAAAAGTAACAAATTAAATATACAAAACTGGTAAAAATGGAGACTAAGAAACAGGACACATAAATCTAAATACACCCAGTTCAGATATATTTAGGGTATATGTGTATATTTATGTGCAATTTTCAAACTACAACTGCAAATTGTCCCATTAAACCATCTATAATTATAAATTTTTGGAAGCTAATCTGACAGCCTCCAAAAGCAAGTGGAAGTATCAAAAGTAGATCTGAAATAGCATATCCTGCCACTCAGATGGTGACATAAATATAGGCATGTCAGCAGCACAACAAAATTTTTGTAATTGTCTTAATATCCCCGATTAAATAAGAATTCTGATTTCTGGGAAGAAATTATAGAAGCAAGAGTTGTTGGCAGAAAACAGAAAATTACAGCCTGGAAACAATGATTATTTAAACTATCTCCTCTACAGCTTAAGGAAATTTATTCTGGTTCTCTCCCATTTGAATTCCCAGTTCAAATCCTAAAATTGTAGTCACTTATTCCCTTTGTAAAATATTGTATCATAGTGAACACTCTAAACACAGAATATCAGAAACATCAAAATAATATTAAATTCAGAGTTTTGCAAAATTAAAAAGCAGGCTTGCAAAGCAATGACTGGCCTCTACTTATACAGAAAACTAGAGGAATTAATGATACATGGTGCCTTGGACCTGGAGGGATTGTGCCTAAGAGGAATTTTTATAGTACATGCTTGTAACAAAATGCAGTGAACTATCTATTAAGATTTCAAAATCAACCCAAAGAAGATACTATTGTGAGAAACATCAGTCTTCCTATGAAAGTTATCAGAAGGAAAAATAGGTATAGTTTGATATAGTTCCCACATTTCATTCAAAGTCATTTAGTCTGTTTTATAGGATTCGTACACATTAATTCAGAGAAAATACTAGGTCTGTCTACAGAGAAGTATATTCATTTATTTAATAAAACTCCTCCAGCACACACCATGCATCCCTTAGCTTGGCACAAGCTTGGCACAGTTTTCAGGGCTGAACATTTTGCACTTCTTCAAGCCAAAAGCACTATGCTAAGTTAGCTCAAAGAGTTTTGGTTAAATGTATTTCCACAATAGCATTATAGGCTTCTTTATCCAAAATTTCTGAAAATGAAAGCACTGGATCTGACACGTTCATTCTATTATCATGTATTTGTGAATAATTGAAATAGAAAGCTAATAAGCAGTTATTTAGTTGAATAAACAGAAGAGATTTTATTTCAACTCTGTTGATTTGCCAGTGCTAAAGATAGTGAAAAACCAAGCAGAAATGTAATGAGGAAGCAAGAAATAATCCAATGGAAACCTACCTAATGGCCATTCCACAGCTCCTAAAACATTGAATGAACCTATTGATTACAGAATACTAGCAACTGCAACATGTAAATAGCCTTGAGATCGATGTGGTTTATACATTCTTAGTTACTGCAACCACCCATCTGTTTGAAGATCTTTGCAGTAGTTAAAAAGAAGCAAAATGTTGCTAATTATATGTCTAATAATGTGTGCAAGTTTGTTAGATAAAAAGGTCTAGATAGCTTTATCTCCAAAGGGAACAGACATACACGTTGTAGATAGGTAGGTATATTTACTCTAAGCTAGACAGAAAAGAGATATCAGGTAGGGAAAAAAAAATTCTACACACACACACACACACACACACACACACATGTAGGCTGCTTCAAAAGTAATGTCTCCTATTTATTTCTATGTAAACGACTACATATCCAAAGATCACAATGACACTATTTGATAGAGCAAATTCTCAGCTACAGAACACTATTTTCCAACATGGGTATCACCATTAGCTCTCCATGTTCACCAGTGATAACAAGAGCTTGTATGCCATGCTCCTAAAAATCTGCACCAGTTGTTGTGACCCCGTTTCACAGATACAGCAGCCTTGTAGATGTGCTGTACACTAAAATCTAACCACAACATCAAGAAATGCCAATCTAGAACAATCATATACACAAAGTGATTAAGAAAAATAAGGCTAAAGTAGCAAGGGCTAAGAATTGGCTTTCTCTCCAAGGACTCAATGATTATGGTAATTTCAGCTTCAAGATGCAAACTGCATTAGTGATCTGCATTAGAAAAATATCTTAATGGCATTAGCAAAATATCTCAATGCCTATGCAGTACAAAATACGTCTTACAGGCAAAAATACATTTTTCAAAATCCTGGAAAATTAAATTGGATCTAAAAACCCATAAAACTCCTTATAAAACAATATCACAGAAGTGTGTATATATATATATATATAGTTTTTAATAGACAACACATATTAAATTAACTCAATTAAGACAATTACCAGGCAATAGGTAAATACTGTTACAATTAATATTTCCTCAGCAGGGATTTTTTTCAGGGCAATAAACGGAAGGATAGAGAAAGGGCTCTGTTTACTGTGAAATTTTACAGTCAACACAATAATTGTATTAGGGAAAACCTGAAAGATGGTCAATTACTCAAAATTGTTTCTATTGCAGTTTATCCTGCACTGTGCAACAAATAGCCTGTGACAGCTACTCCTGCGTTTTATTTGTGAACATTTCTATCATCTGTCTAATCTTTAGCCCAGAATTTAAAACTGCTTTAATTTGCATAGTTTAAGGATTTACCTGTTCTTAAATTTGTGCCTGAATCTCCTGAATTTCAGTTATTTAGGATTTCTTTTAATATCCATGATTTATATTCTATACCACCTGCACTCAAGAGACTGGATGTATAACGGTCATGTTAGAAACATTAGTATTCGTTCACACATATTAATGGGACTTGTTTGACGCAAGCTACTTGAAATAAAGCTGTTAATGAAGATTATTTTGTTGTTTTTTACTTTGAGGAGATAAAAAAAGAAATTCATATCATCATACATTTAGTAACACTCTAGAAAAGTTAAGCGAGCATCGCTCTGTTACTCTATATATAGAGTACACATAGAGCACAATATAAATTATTCATCTAGCACAGCAAAAATTGAAAATATGCAAAATCTAGTTTAGCACTGAACTCAGCCAAAACACTACTGTGATCATACTCAAGTGTCCATTATCCAGACTGAAAAAAAGCATCAATCATTAATCCCAGTTGACATTATTACCAACCCTGAAAATCCAGGCCACTTCATATACTCAATATACTCAATTAGCAAATACTTTTCCCAGTTTTATGCACATGCTGTAACTGTGGTCTTGAGTATACACATGAGAGCTATTGCAACAAAAGGTTATGAACAGGCCAATAGCTTCTGTACATGGCAGTCATCAGCTGTCTGAGATTTGGAACACCCAGCAATGAACTAGCTATTGCATGTGTGATTCAGCAGTGAACACGAAGCTTTCCAGTTCATCTTTTCCCAGGACGAAATCCTAACATCAGTTATATCAATGTGACAACTTTTTAAATAAAAATTAAAGACATTCTAATTCTGCGAGCTCTGGCATTCATTCTAGATCTCTCAATATAGCAATATGTTAACTCAAATACTTTCTTAAAAATTATGCTGCAATTCAAGGGAAGACAAGTGGAAAATGATGGCATATGATTGTAATTTCTTCTTGACTCATCAGCTATTGAATCAGACCACTTTTGCCAGGTATATGTGGGACCCAGATTGAACTCCTCAAAAAGGATTTGAGTTTGGAATTTTTACCTCCCAGGAAAATTCTCATATATCCAACTTTCTCCAGTACGATTGTTGGAGCTATCAAGCCATGACCTTACTTTTTCATTTTGTCCAAGGGTTTTTTTTACAAAAGCTGAAGAGTTAGTTAAAAATACTGAAACATATGCTTTATTATACATACATACAAGAAACATCAATTTCCAAAGTTTATTTCTAGTTTAGTATATTTTGCTGAAACCTATGCTCAAATACAGATATAAATACTCACTCAAGTGTTCATATTTTCTAGCACCTGTAAATGCTCTCTGACTTCAGCTTTGATGCTCAAATCATATCTACGTCCAGCCTGCAGTAGTCAAGATCAAAAGTTTGTATCAAGATATCCAACTTCTGAGTTTTACATAACGATATTTGAGAAAAATGTTGTATCCCATCCTTCTTGGAAATTAAACGATTTACATTAACTCAGGTATACAACAGATATAAATGCAGACTAGTATTTTTTAAGAAACAGTTCAGATTCCTTGCTGGTAAGATCATTGTATCCTTGCAGAATGTCAACAAATAATCACATTCTGTCTATGCCCTGATATTATACTGAAATTGAATTTGCCATCTGGCTTTCTTGAATTTTTATCAGGTCTTTTTAATTAGGTTCAATTCACTGATTTCCATTGTTCCCCAGCTTCTACTTTTTTCAGTACCATTAAAACTGAATCCATTTCCAGTGCCCTGCAGTGTTCTCAAGTGGAACCTAAAATGAATAGGATTTTCCCACAGGATTTCACACCTTACATCTACTAGCAAAAGTCAAGTCATGCTTGCCTAGTGGTGCATGTAATTCAATTTTTGTTTTATTAAGATATGAAGATGACCATTCCCCTAAAAAAAAATACCAAAAAAACTTCAAAACTCAAAGTGAAAAATGAGCCCACTGAATTAAAATTAGAGGCCTCTGCAAGCGGCTGGAAGGTTGGAATGCTATAATTATGCTGAATATATTTAAATCAAAGTGGCCATCAAGTCTTTACTTGGCTAGATCATATTACTATGGTAGTTTGCTTTTTCTAAACTGTTGCAAAATTAAAGGCATTCATGAAACATTTCAAAGTTAAAAAAATACATATAATATATAAGCATTGATATATACTTCAGATACATATTCCATAAATTTCAGCTCTCAGAGCAGAAGACCCTGCAAGAATATTTTCTTTCAACTATGCACAAAATGCTAATTAAACTATAAAGTAGTTTTTGCAATGACAATCTATAATAAACATGCTTTCCCTTGTAAGGAAAAGTCTTTAGAAAGTTGCTTTCATAAGAAAAACTAGACAAGTCTCTAAATTAAGACCATACTTAATTGGATTTCCAAAGTAGCAAAATCCAAACCTAAACTACTCCCAGAACTTAATAGGAGGGGACCTTAACAAAGGCTACAATCTTGATTTAAAAATAAACAAACAAAAAACAAACTATCCTCACAAAATCAACTTGATTTTACAATTTAGATGCTGCACACTGAGGTTTAAATTTTCTAATAACCATTATATAAATATAAATATGTATGCATTTTAAAAGCAAAGCCCAGTAAATCCTTTGGAAAGAAGACTAGACTAACCCCATGAATTCTGGGCCCATACAACAAGTTCCTCAAAGATTTCAGTCTGAATGAAAAGGTATACTAACACTACTCCAAATGTCACTTCCAAGGTACTGCTTTCACATTTACTGTCTAAATATATTCAAGATGTTCTAAGCTAGCTCTCACTGATGCCTAAATAAACTTCTGGTATGAATGATGACAAGTTATTTTTTTGCCATAGACTAAAGCAATAGCTTTACTGATAGACAGTTCCTGCAGGGCAGTGTTTTTCTTTCTTGTTGAAGGATGAAGGATCTACCACAGGAACAATATTTTTTGTATTTCTCTCCCTTAAAAAGAAAGTAAACATTTAATATGTGCAATGATTTACTAGCATATGTCTTTCTCTTGATGCAATAGAATTTTCAGAATAGTCACAAAAAATGACTAGCACATGATTAGGTAAAAATCCATCTAACTCAATATCCAATCCCTCAGTCATCGGAAATGATACTTGCCTAGAATATACTCCAAATCCTCAGTAATCTATAGCTCAACGACTTTGATGCAGCAGTGATGCAGCATTCATATCAGCATGTAGTATCTTTCACAACTTGATCACATTGTATGAAGAACCATCCAATTTACGTATTTTGAGTGTGTGAATTTGCTTCTGATTGCAGCTGCTAATCTAATTTCTTCCACACATTGGTGATAATCCAATCAGTGATATTACACATTCAGATACAAAAAACAGTGCCACGTCTGCTTGACAATCCCAGTGTATTTACTTCCATAAAACAGCACAGAAACATTGATTAATGTTCAACTTGTGATCCAAAGTATTTACCAGAAGAACTTTCTACTGGGCAACTGTCCTTAATTTTGTAATCTTGCAGGTCATTCCTGTCCACGCATAATGACTTTCTGTGCTTTTTATTCTTTCAGATGTTCACCTCTAAGTTATCAAGAATTAAATGCTGCCTTCCACCCTGCTTGCAACCACACCCACAATACTGCTGTCTGACAAACACAATCTTTTCCGTAACCTTGATCAGTAGCAAACAAACATGGCAGAAACAGATCTCAATTCAGATTTCCAAGGGAACTTGCTAAATTCATCCCCCCAGATGAAACACAGACAAGTGTTTCTGAGTGCTCTTTTCTAGCCAGGTATACATTCACTTTATGTTAATTTGCCTGGTTTACTCAGGAGAATCAAAATCTCATAGGTTTGGTTTTTTTTTAATCAAGCCGTGTAATCTACTGCTTCTCTTCTAGCCATAAGACTTGTTAGCCTGCCATAGAGGACAGTTAATTGGCTTTATAAAAATTGTTCTTGAAAAATTCTTGTTGCTGGTTTCTCATTACCCTGTAGGAACTTAAAAGTAGTGTGTTTATTTTACTGTTTTTCCTGGAATTGAAATTACTTTCCCACATCTGTAATTCTCCAACATTTATGGTTTCGAAAAATCATGGACTCCACTTTAATGCTTTCAGGGCAGTATTCATCCTCCACTAGAAGTATGGGCAAATGAGAGCTCTTCAATGAATAGTCTGTTTGACATATCCTGTCTCAAAAAGAGAACTGAATTCCAGCACGAGAATGAATGAGCTCCAAGAGAGAAGTCATCTTAGAAATACAGCATTTCAAAATCTCTCAGCCAGTACTTCAGCACTAACAGAGAAGAATAATTCAAAGAGGAAGCTCACACCACACCTCAGTGACCCCATGACAGCATAACCCCTGGATGTAATATGAAGTCCGTAAACATCCGCTTAACACCCTCCCATGCCAGGTGCCATGGAATTTTTTCCATATCATTTTAAAAGAAAGAAACAGGAAAAAAATTGCAAGGACAAATAGGAATGTTAGATATGAGCGAAAATTAAATCCATAAGGAATTTTCCTTTTATTTTTATAATTAGAACTAATTTAGTAAAATAACTAGTTTCAGTTCTGTCATAGGATAAAATTGCAGATTGCAAAATAGATTAGAAAGGCATCCAATTTACTTATTAAAAAGACAGGAAACACAAATGACAGCACTGCTGTATTATTTAAATTTAATTTTAAAATATAATTTATATGATGAAAAATCTTTCTTAATCATACTCACTGTCATGGAATAGCTTTAGTAAAGTATATTATTAAATAATTTTTCTTTCCTGTTCAGAAATGAATTCTAAATATTAAAAACTCTTTGAGATACTGTAAATTTATCTTAATTTTATAATATACAGTAATTATAATACTATTATAATAATTATGTTTTTGCTTAAATATGTCTTTTTCTGAGGCTGTACAGAGACTTTAATGTGAGGACTATCTTCCAACAGAGATATTCGCAGTCTATTTGCATTTCCACTTCATGCACTCTCATTGATAAGCATTATTCTAGTGGTTGCCTTTGACGCTATCTTCCTCCTAACAGATAACTGCAGAAAGAAAACATTTGGAATTCGAAACTTCTCAGTCTGCTATCTGCGTTATGCCTCTTCAGTTGTCAGACAGCATCCAGGGTGCCCTGGTTCTCCAAAAGGCAGTTCCCTTCCCATCACCAAGGATGTAGGGCAGCATGCATAAGACATGCTGACTTTGTGATAAACATAAGAGAAAATGAAAATAGAAATATGCAAATTAAGGCATATTTTTGTAGGCATCATAAAATACTTATCTTTGATATGATAAGATTGGGTAGATTAGACAAATTAAAATGCATAGTCATATACCTCAATTAAAGATGAATGAACCACACCTTTTCATTGGAATTATTTCTTCTCAACAGGGGTAACATTCTTTCAGCCTCAGTGAAAATCCAGTTATAACACTGGTGCTTATTTTACTGTCTAATTAAAGCAGGTAGGATAGTCCAGTATGAAAAAGCTGGAAAACATGTAATTTAAATCCAGTAGTTCTATTTTTTATTGAGACCGCTCTCTGCATTTTAAAATAAAAGTCGAAGCGTAGACAGACCTGACAACTAACATTACCTGACCTCTATATTTACTTGTGAATATATGACACATTTATTTTAAAGAGATAGGCCAAGACAATTCAGATAAGTCACCCTGAATCAACTCCATATAATGATTAAATATTACTGATAAGTGCCAACTATTACTGTAAACCCACTGAGAAAAGGCAAAAACAAATTTCTGCTTCTGAAAGGCAGTAGTTTATTTTAAAAGTCTCGTGTACACATATTGAAGACATATATTTGAGAAATACAAATGTCACGCAACTTTTATAATGTAATTCTACTATCTGTTTAATTGTCATGGAAAATGCAGTAAGATTAACATTGATATGAGCATTACTAAAATTGTGATCACTAATATTCTCAGGAATTATGTTAGTTTTACATGTTGATGAGTAGATAAGGAGAATTAAGCTTCTCAAGAGAGAAAAGGAGGTTGTCTGAGGCATGAAATACCCAAATTTGATCATGAATGTGCTCTGTTTCTGTAAACCGCCAGACACATTAACTTGACTTCTGCTTGAATATGTCTATTTTCTTCCTACTGTTAGGGAGTTTGTATGTAGAATGAGGACAAATGTGAAAAACTGTTCTTGACTATATTACACTTTATAAATACAAACAGCTGTCATGAAGGAATTATGGCAAGGAGGTATAATTGTAGGTGATATAATTACCATGAAGCATGCGTGTCTTTCAGAAATGCTTGACACGGAACACTAAGGAATATTGGCTGAGTAGACTAGCACCTACGTGCTTTCTTTAATTCTCATCACTGAAAAAGGAATGTATTCCATCAGGTATTTCAAATCAAACTACAAACACTACAGGGAAAAAAAGAAAACAAAAACAAAACACAAACAGGTAAAAAAAATAGAACAAGAATAAAAAAGCCGACTGGTAATCTATCTTGTCCCTTAAGCAGGAAACAAAGACTGGTATTACTTTTATCTTTAATAAACAAAGTTTACTGACAAACTTATTGATAGACAGATATTTGAGCAGTGCAGCCATCAAACAAGAAAACATTAAAAGCTTTTAACAATTGAAGAATCCAGCTCTGCTCCTCCTAAACCCTTACTCTTTTCCAACAGAGATTAGAAAGATGGGAAGGTGTTGTTAAGTAAAATATGGAGCTAGATGCATAATGTCTTTATGTTTATACAGGATGTTCAGTTGTGTTTTTGAACACAATCCAATAAAAGGAGACATCTTGTTAATGATTATGTGCAGATATTCAAAACCTGCTCTGTTTAATCCTTCTTGAGCAGGAGATTGGACTAGATGGTCTAAAGATGTCCATCATAATGTTATCACTTCTGTAATCCTGTGATTCTCACACTTGAGAATGTTATTTATTCTGAAGCATTTACACTGCAGACTTCAATTTACTAGTTTTGATGTTGCTGCACTATACTGCTCTGTGCAAATAACATGTACTAGCAGTATATCAGAAAGCAGTTAGGGAGCTAGTACCATGTTTTACCTCAGACACAAAGCATCACTGTATAACTGATCGAGTGATGTAGAGTCCTCCAATCATTTCTCAGATACTCAGGGGAAAAAAATAAATTGTAAAATAACACAAAGACTTCCTCCAATAATCATTAATTGATTAATTAATCTGAGTTAAAATCAAGATGAGCAGTGGCCAAAAAGAAAGTAAGACAGAGCATGTGAGGCATGGAAAGCAATGCCACATCATTTTAAATTTCTGGAGCAACACGCACACAAAGCTAAATGCATATGGGAAGCTTTTGAGCATCTATATCATGGAAATTAGGGGGAATTAAAATCCTACAATTACTACCATTTTCTTTACCTTCAATTTAGAGCTTCTCACATACTAGATTTTCACATGCTGTCTCCTTTTTACCATACATGTTCATCTAAAGACAACAAAACATGTAGTAAATACACTTTACTAATATGATGGTAGGATACAAATAATTTTAAAAAAAAGAATGAATACATATCCACAGCAGGGTCCAGATATTACTTCAATACATACAGAGGACATACTCCCCCTTTTCTCAAATTCTAAGAGTTAATATAAATGGACAAATGTATAATAAAACAGGACATAAAATGTCCTAAGCAATGCATCTGCTCTATATTGAATTGAAGTGTGTCCAAGTTCAGGATTAGGTATCCCTCAGGCCAAAGACTCTTTCAAATAGAATTTTTGGTAGATAAAGCAACATTTGCCTACAGCACCTGTCAAGTATCCATTGAGAACTGAATCATGTGCTTTCTAAGTACATATTGTCTTGGGCTACTGTCAAGATCTAGTGATGACCTGAAGCTGAACATTGAAGCAATATTTGTCCAGGAAAAGAAGGAAAAAGGGTACTTTGCTCAGAAGAACATGACTGTGAAGAGAGAATAGAGAAATACTAGTAAGAAAAAGGTACTTGTAAGAGAGGTGTGATGTATAGGGAGGGCTACGTTTTCATAAAATGAAAAGATTGCTAGAATTGCAGCTTTCTTCAGTAGTTACAGCTATTCTTTTCTCCTATATAAAAATTGAATTCTGCTTTATTCTGATAATTGTCTACACCTGGAAAAGAACTGAGATGATCTGAACTAGGTAATGTCCCTAGAAATCTGCCAGTGAAAACTAACACTCCAACTAAAGTGGAGCGCAAAGTGGTCCTCAACTAGAGAGATGTTAACAGTACATTACACCACTCTACAGGGAAATGGCAGCATAGCTCCCCAGCAAGACAACAGGCATTTGCAGGTTGCTGCCTGCACAGAACAACTGCGTGAAAACATTCGCTAATGGCAGAGATAAAAACAAGACATTAGTCCAATCAAATAGCTTTGTGGTCTGAAAATAAGCAGATATTGGGCATGTTTGCGTTATATTATCATTCTATTCTTTTGCATAGTATCTCTCAGACATTCAATTCTTTGAACATCTCAGGACTCTATACTACTAACAGTAAAAAATAGTTCAGAGTTGTACTTCTAGGAATTGTGGCAGGCTTCCTCAGACTGCTAGTTGCAAAAGCTAAACTCTAACTCAGATAGCCCTTCCACACAGCATGTATGTCCCAGGAATTCTAACTTTTAGCACCACCTGGACTGACCAATATTGTTCCTCCTCTACTCTATGCCTTTCCATTAGTATCAGCCAGTTTCACAGAGTAAGGCCACAACCTCTGTCTCAAGTGGTTAAATTCACCCTCTCCAGCCATAATCAAGTAGTGTTTTCCTGTTTGATGTACTGTAAGTGGTCCAAATTGCCAGCTGCAGCAGAGACAGCCCCTTTTGGCAACCCAAAATCATCTTGTTTTCTATGCCTTCCTTTCCCCCCACAAACCAGGGATGTTTTTTTGGCACAGAAAAGCCAACAGGTGTACCTCAGTGTTAAAAAGACATGCGGCATCAGTGCTTTGAAGATATCACTGTGATGAGTCTCCCAGCTGCAAATGATGCCACTCACCTTATTATGCAAAGTGCCTATACGAAGCTATTATTGCTTGGCATCTATGCCCCAGTGAGGTGGTCCAACAAATTAACAATATCTGATGAAAATGGGCACTATTGTAGGCAGCCAAGAGTCCCCACATTACAATAAAGCTTTTTTTTTTCTTTAAAAACATCAAAATCTGATTTCTGAGTCAAAAGCATCAATCTGTCTAAATGCATCTTAAATTTATGCTTCTAGTAGTAAAGCCCGATACTTACCTTTTGTTATTTTCTATTATATGGAAAGTACAATTTATGACATTCTCCAAATCAAAAGAATTTTTTTTAACCTGCAGATGGAACATTTAATATAAATAAAATCTACACAAAGACACCTACAATAATTAAAAAAAAAATCAAGTAAAAAATTGGACGCTGCATGAATGCGAAACAACTAAATAACAAAAACTGACATAAACTGCAGCTTTTTATCTGAGTCTAAACAAGGCACACTGTATGCTGTTTCTGCTCTAAGACATCACGATAAGAATAATTTCACTGAAGTTGGTTAAAAAGCTACCTTGAGTGAAATTAGCTTCAAGTGCCAGGTCCAGGCTTAACAGAAATCAATGCTTTTCATTTAAGTTTACTTTTATTCCTCCTAACGAGAGAAAAAAAAGAAAACTGGGATGGTAGATACTGCAAGAAGATCTAAAAAAATATCTAATAATTGTGTGAACAAATGCTTTCTTTTGATTTGCCAGAAGAACTTTTGAAAAACAACTCCACAATACATCCTTTAAATGTGCTTGCATCAGTGAAGTTATATGGAGAATGAAAAACTTAAACTTGACATTTCTGTCAAAACGAACACAGTCTGTGTTCTCTGTTATATCTTTTGTGTTTTGCACAAGTGGGAGTTGGGATATACTGCATGAAGAAGAGAAGCGTTCAGTTGGTTTAAAAGCTGTAATTCAGAAAATCCCCAGTGAATCCTCCAATTCCAAGAAAGCTAAATTCTTAACTCTTCAACAAAGTGATTTTACTTCTCAAACTCATGAGGCCTTCTAAACTAACCTGGAACATAAGAAAAAAGTCATATAGATACACATATATGGTGGACACGCAATGCAGATTGATCTTCATAAATGTCTTTATGAAGGATTTTTTCTCTCCAAATAATAAATTTTCTGTTTTTTCCTGGTCAACTAGTACAGATGTTATTTCAGTGAAGAAGCAGGTTACAAAGACCCAACTTACTTTAATGCTTATTTGAGTTTATAGAAAGATTAGAACTGAAGTCTCTTTTTATCCATGAAGAAATAAACGTTTTCAAATAGTTTATTCTCATTTAGTGAATGGCTGTTTGAGGCATGCTATGTGGGACACAGAATGTGGACAGCAAAAAATTGCTATCAAGAAGTAATTTCATCCATGCTCTGAACATTCCAGTACATATAAAGGCTGATCAGATGCAACAAGATGAAAAAAAAACTTTATTTCCGTTAATTGGTTGGCCATTGTAACCAAGAATTAAGATATAGAATCTGAGCCATAGCCTCCCAATCCCTGATGGTTGCTCCAGGCTGAAGCACTTAATATGCATGTTATTGTCAGAACGTATTTGTGCTGTGTTTGTATTTAGAAGATATTTGTATTCTAACAGAAATTTGGGATCACAGGAACAGGACTTCAAGTGAGCCAGAATGTTTAAAGACACATTAAGTAAAAAGCCCACAATTTAAATTTCTGACAGTATTCACCATGTAAACAGATAATAAAGGAGACAGTAAGAAAACAACTTCTGTTTATGTGTTAACCCATACTGATGTAGAGATTAACATTTTGGTGAATGATTTATTAAGTCTCCATGCAGGAATACTTACCAAATTTATGCAAATCCAGAGTTCAAAGCATTCATCCGCCATTTCCAGTATGGTGTCAAAAGTGCTTGCCATCCATCACTCAGATATTTCACTTTCCAATCTCCAGCTCCGGAGGTATCAGACAGAAGCACTGCTGCTTTAGATGCTTCCTAGCTGTTCAGTTAGATGTCTTGGTAGTACTTTTCTCTACTGTTGAACTAGAATGGCCTACTCCCTCCTCTCCTGCCATTGATAGGACAACATGAAACTTCTGCCAAAAATAACTCCTCTGATCTGTATCTTTTCTTTCTTTCTTTACCAAGGCTGCTAAAGATAACTTACTTCCATCTTGACATACAGCTCCCTTCAGGCATTAACTTCACTATGATAGATACTGTCTCCCACCTACTTCTCTCTTTTCTTCTGTTTCCACTGTTACTTGAATCTCCCTGCTCTTTTATCACAGGTCTGGACATGCCCATAAGGTTAGAAAAGACCTTCAAGATTATCTAGTCCAGCCATCTACATACCACCAATATTGCCCTCTATGCCATGTCCCTCAGTGCCACATCTACACATGGTACATGATAACTTTGTTGCTACGGTTTGGAACTGAACATTGTGTGCTATGCGTGTGACCGTGTGCAATATATAGTGTGCAGCCTTCAGAGCCAACAGTAGGGATCCCTAAGGATATTTCTAATCTCCCTGTGGTTTCTGTACTGTCTTAAGCATAAAGCTTCCCTCCTGACTACTGTAGTTTATAGTTTCATCTTCTGAAGCCACACAGTACTTAGAGAGTAAGTGGAGACTTTATAAATTCATATTATTATACATGTCATAGTAATGGAGAAAACACCTTGACTTACAACTCCCCAAACAAAAAACAAGCAGGCAAGCAAAAATACAAGAAATAAAACCTTCTCTCTGGGACCACTGGCATCCTGTAAAACCTTGAAGTATAGAACAATTCTCCCAAGGTATTAAAGCCTCACAGTCCTCTTCATCAGCCTACAGCAGGAAGCTTTCCTTCATTGCTCAGGAGCATCTCCCACTTATTCAGGTAACATTATAGCTCAGAGAATATGCATCCTTTTCATATCTATTTCTTTCACCAAACAATTGCATTGTTCTAATTTACAAGCAGACAGCCTAAGACAATCTGTTTCTTTAATTTAACCAGCCTACTTAGCATACTCAATGCTTTACTGAGAAAAAAAAAAAACATAAAATGTTATCACTTTTTAGATTACTCTTGTATCTGTTCTTAGATAGAGTGTGTGATCTATGGCATAGTCCCAGCCAGCAAGTAGCAGATTAAATACAGACTGAGGAATGGAGTAGTACATAAAATTCAGAAAATAAGTCTAAATTTATAAAATGTATTCCCCAAATTGCCACTTCTTCCAATCTTTTCTCAGCTGTGTGCCAGATTTTCTTCCACCAGTCACTGTCACATCATAACTTCTCTCTTCTTTTTTATGTCCTGATTAACAGGACATCTATATTCTCCCTTTAGCGTTCTTCCTCCCAGCAAGTTTGTTTGCCATAATCCTACAGGGAGGGTCCAAATACGTTTTTTTAATCTGATACTCTTCTTTTCCGAGATAAATAATGTGATGTAGTGTAATGCTTTTTCCTATAAATATATCTCCATGAGACAGACACAATTCAAGCATGTCAGTATAGGTTCTGAAACATTCATATAAAAGGATTTATTCTTTGGTTACTTTAAAAAACAAAGCAAAAATGTTGATCTGTTTTCTATATGTATAAAGATTCTTTTAATCTCTTTCTGGGGGGTAGGGAGGGTGGTTTGAGCAGAGCAAGATGGGATGGGACTGTTTGACTGTTTGAATATTGATAAAGAACACAGATTTTGAAGTTGGAAAATGCAGCCAAATAAGAAATGGGCAGATTCTCCTGATTGTGTTGATTTTGTACTGATTGTTTAGTGATGTTCATGACACTTCGGAAATCAACTGTGGTCATATATACCACTTACGTCCTATGTTCTATTCCAAAACTTAGTCAGTAATTTACATAGAATGCAGAAACAGAACTAAACTGTAGTTTGGATTGTATTTTCATTTCTAAAATTTACCAAGTATTATGTTTCTAGCTTCATTATTTAACCTTCACTACTCAGAAATTGCTTTGGGCATGTAACATGATCTGCAGCATTGATCAATAAGGAGTACACAGCCATACAAAATTGGTATGCAAGTGTTTTGTTTGCTAAGAAATACTAAATTCTGGTGAGAAGGCAATGCAAGGTGCTAGAAAATGGTTATTTCATACTCAATTTCCATCAGTGCTGAAATAGAACTAATACTCTAACTTCTATCTCACAGTCAAGTCTGCCAGCTGATTTTCTTATCGATCTCTGCAACAGTTTTCCTGGAATTAAGAGTGATGATACAACCATAGCACTCAGAGCATACAAGTACCTGTTTTAAGTTTTGTTCTCACTCTATTCCTGGTTTCATTATTTTTTTCAGAATCAAGGGAAGGTGCACTCAGGCCCTCTGAGATTTTCTCTCAAATGATTTCTATACATTTCCACCTTGAATAAACACCAGTTTGTTTCCATGGTGTTTTTTCTTTATGGTGTGTGTGTGACACACACACACAAAGTACTTCCTAAGCATCACTTGATGTGAGGGGTTGATATAGTGTGCGACCTTTTGCAGTTTTTCAATCTTTCATTGCACAATGTACATCACTTTTGATTTTTCTTTTTTATAAAAGATATGCCAGATGAAAGCTGATGAGAAGAAACCAAATAAACAATGTATAAAACAAATATAATATATCGAAAATATTAAAATATTGTGATTGGGTCAGGAATGCCTCACTGATATATTTTAGAGAGTTTAGTGGTTCAAGGAAACCAGTGTGTTCTGCCTGTCTTATAGCCAAATGAAATTTGTGGGTAGAAGGGAGCATCTGTGTACATATTACTCAAGTACATATCCAGCCTTACCCTGAACTTCAACTCATTTTTTTTCTAGCACAAACCTGATAACGCAAAAAGGAAGCAAAGTCCTTGACTATTCCAAGGTACAGTTCTCATGTGTCTTCTTTCTTACCTCTTCAGAGCTGCTGGCAAAAAAAACAACATATCTTTTTCGTAAACACCAAGTTTGTGTGGCAGATACATTTAGTTCTTTCCCATCCTTTTCTTGTCAGAAAGGCAATCAATGTGTTAAGTCCTCCACTTAAGATGCAGCTGTAGTGTATCCATTGTATAACTGACTGTGAGCTAGCTATACAACAATCACATCTCTGAATGCCATTCAAGAACATTAGCTACTGCCAGCTGACCTAAAAGCACAGTATTTCTGCATCTGGGACTGGCAGAAGTTCTCAACTACAAAAGGACATCAAGGAATGTTTTCTAACGTTTCACTCATAATATGAAAATATTTTAAAGCAAAAATATCTGTGTGTCAATTACTATTTCAATTGCGTATTGAAAATAAATCCATGTTTCATTATTTCACCTTGAAAAATATTTTCTTTTAGTATCTAGAAGACAAAAACATTTAGTGCCAAAAAATAACTTTTTTAAAAGAGGACAGGCTATATTTTTCTAAGAAAAGGTATAGAAAATGCAATTTCAAATGTCCAAACAAACAGCAATGGAAATCATAAAGGTGGTCACTGGTAGAGAAATCACTTTTAGTTCACACAACTTCAAAACGTATGGGCATCATAACTTCTAAAGGAAGTCAAATGTATTGCTGAGAGTTGATATATTTATCATCCAGTTACCCAAGAGAGGTAGAGTTACTTCAAAACTTGAGACTTTCTAAATTTTACAGAGAAGGGACACAATTCTGTAAGAGTTTGGAGAATGTCCTTAGTCATTAAGGATTATTTTCCTTACCTGTGGAACTTCAGATATAAACTTGTTTTAATGCCTAGCTGAAGCAGCCTCACCTCGAATAACTACCACAGGTGAAAAATGCAGGGGAAGCATCATCTTTTCAAAAGTATTCCCCAGCAAAATTAAAGTTTCTACTCCAGAGTAAGAAAAAAAAAGAAGAAAATATTTATGAGGAAAGATGTAATGTGGAAAAAGAATGGAGGTCCTAAGCTGATTGAAGAAAAAAAACAACACCACAGGAAAACAAGACCAAAAGAGAGGGAAAAAAGTGCAATGTGCCAAAAAAAGATATGGAAAAAAAAAATAAATAAAAAGAGAAGAGAAGGAAGAGAGGAAGACAGAAATGAGAGAGAAGTAAGCACAGCAGTTACAAAGAAGTGAATGAATAACAGAAAACCAAGAGAAAGGAGAAAGGATATCAATTAGATTTTATTATTTTTTTTAATTTCTGGGAATCACAATGTCAAAATATGTAGTTAAATGAAAGGATGAGTTTATAATACGTATATGATAAATCAGCAAAGGTCAGGGACTCAAATTCACCTAGAGCAACAGAATGCCTAGGGCTAGTTTTTAATACTGTAATGTTGGGAAAGCATGTATTGCCCTGGATTTCTCATTGCGTAGGAGGAGCCAGACAAAGCTTGGCTTGTATTTACTGCCAATGCTTTAATTATAAACTTTGACGTGTACCATCCCATAAAGTGAGGATGGCTGACATCAGGCCTCTTGTTTCTTACTCACTGATGTATTTTGGTCCCTTTTTGCCCTATAATTTCTCCTTATTTATTCTTAAGGAAAAGAAGGTAAGCTTACAGGTATATTGAATACAGGCAGGAGAACAGGGCATTTGTTTGTAGTGATTTCTTTTTTTTTAATTGACAATCCAGGGGAATTAAAACAAGAGTAGAAGACAACTACTAAGACAGAGAGACCAAGAGAGTATATATCCTTTCTTCCAGTTTCTAACATGATATGCTCAAACACCTTTCGGATACAGTATGTCAGATTGCATTTCACCATATGACATGACATAATGCAACATGACACACCAATTGTCTTGTGACAGAAATGTAAAGAAAAAGAGCTTCTCTGCTCTGCTGGTAAAGAAATCATTTTAAGTAGAGAAACACCAGATTTCTCCTAAACATCAATGCATCAAAGCGTAATGGCCTTGAGAGTTACCCCCTTCCAGGAGCTCCTGCTGCCAGGGCTCAGGGACAACACTGTGATAGTGCAGCAGCGGGCTCTCCCCTCCCCAGACAGCTCTGCTGGGAGGCCTGAGCCAAGCTGAGCCTACTTTCCTGTAGGATCTGTTTTTAAGTTGAGATTCTCATGCTTGGCCCCAGCCTGTCCTACAGTCCAGCTGTGTAGCAGCCAGGGATGCACCTGGCCGTGTGCCCCACTGATCCAGACCTTGACCCATAGATTGATTTTCTGACCCCATCTCAAACCTGTCTCTTCACTGTGGACTTGCTGACCAGTCACTGGCACATATCTGACCATGTTCAAATACACCAGACCTGATCCTGACTCTGATTCACTCTGTGCCCGGCTTGACCCTATGGACCGTTGGTCAGACCTGGCTGCCGTCACCATGCATGCCCACTCACCTTTCCTGGAGACTGTGGGATGAGGCCCTCATTGTGTCATCATGCTCAGCTCCTGGCTCCTCTCCCTGAGAGCGCAGCTGGTTTGAGCTGTGCCCCAGCAGAAAATGAAAAGTATTCATTCAATAAGAAACAGTTCTGCTCTGTTCAACTCTATAGTCCCCAATGGTACTGTACATTATACAGCCACATAGCCTTCCCAACCGGGTACATTTTAATTGTAAACATTTTTATGTCAAAGCATGTTTGTAGGACCCAGGGTGAGTGGATGACCTTTAATTTTAGTCATGTATTATGTGTTCAGAGTGATTAAAAGGAGTATAAAAGTTGAGCTTTAAACAGCTGGAAATTTCACGCAATCAGTTTGAGTATTATAATTTTGAAGCTTTTCAGCACCACTGTGCATGAAGATTTTGAGGTTTTGTTTTTCTTTTCACCTTTACCTATTATTATCACTTCATCAGGTCCATGTGATCCCAGAAAGCTGCACCTGCCTTCTCAGAGGGAAAAACTCTGGCTGAAAAAATAAGCATAGTAATAATACCATAGCTTGAAAAGCTCATCGCCTGCAATTGATTCTGTGTTTGCAGATAAAAGAGATACCATCATGAGAAGAAAGAAGTACACCTAAACAGCAGTATTTTGGATTACTGAACTGGTGGGCCAGGAGTATTTGCATGTAGGAGCTTAAAATATCCAAATTCTCACACAATGCACAGCAAAAAATTCATGTGGCACAGCATAACTTAGTGCAGTAATTCCAGCTGAGACACGTGCTCTAGGAATCCTACCATATTTAGAGAAGTCCATTGCCTTATATTTTTTTTTTTTGTCCAGAAACAAAGGAAAATAAGAATGTGTTTGATTAATTTAGATTGTTTTATCTAGATTTCTCAACCATCTTTCAGCAAAACTCCTTTCTAAATACGGCCTTTGGTATTCTATCAGGGCAGATATTTCAAAGAAATAAGTACAATTAAAAATA
Source organism: Aquila spilogaster (assembly GCA_024606505.1). NCBI lineage: Eukaryota > Metazoa > Chordata > Aves > Accipitriformes > Accipitridae > Aquila > Aquila spilogaster. The sequence continues at coordinate 8,285,211 of JANHGO010000044.1, read as the reverse complement.
GTTAAGAAAGTAAGATAAAGGAAACCAGAACCTCCATGTGCTGGTGGGCATGGGTGTACCAAGAGACACAAAGGAAACAAATTTTTTTTCAATATTTTGATTAGTATTTGGGGGAATAGAACTTATGGATGCCAGCAGCTTGAAGTCAGTGATATTTCTTGTCCCTTTTTGCATCAGTTTAGTTTTGCGTAGTGAATCTGTAGAATGTACAGGAAAGAAAGGTTTTTGTGCTGCCTTTTCACTGGTAGAGAGTGAGAAAACAGGAACAGAGTAGTGACAGTTCTCTGTGTAGTCACAGAGCCCACTCTGTCATCTGTGCTTGGTGGCAAATGTGTTAAGGAATTTCTGCAATAAAAAATACGCATTGTCTCAGCTAATCCTTAAAATTCTTTCAACTAGAGAATTGCAGCAGTACTATTAAAGAACAGTTTTATTGACATGACACATTTCCTAAGATATGCCATTAATCATTCCGTGTTATTGTATCACTATTATACCTAATGTTTGAAATTCATGCAGAATCCTAATGATACAGCTACCAGGAGGAAAAACGTAACACTGAATCTAAGTGGTGCTTCCACTGTGACTGAGTTGCATTTTCAGACTACTACATTTCAGCTGGATTTCTGCTGGTTTGTGTGTATTTTTATTCCTTAAAGTATTGTTTATAAAAATGGAGGAGGTCAGCAATGTCATTCTTGTAACCTGACAGCCTACTCAGAAAGAACTGCCTGGACGTAAAACCTTGCTCTGTCCTTTTCTCTGGAGTTTTCTCTCAAAACATATGCATAAACATATCCTGGATGTTAACAGCCCCAAGCAACACTGATTACTATGGTTCTACACCAAAATAACTTAATGAGGCTACAGGTTTTACTATAGTTTTCTAGATAATAACCTGTCCTCATTTACGTGTCACTGGGAAAAGGATTCATTTTAACTTTACAATATATAGAAATTTTAGACATCTTAAAACAAATAACCAAAAGTATTTCTGTGTGATTACCTTCATGCATATCTACTGCTTTTATTGGTCCTGACTGTTTCCCCAGCAACCTTTCTTGGCAAAATAAACAAATAACTATTTTTAGTGTTTTAAAGAGGGATGGGGAGTAAAACAACACTATGTATGAAATGGATGTTCTGAGATAAGAAAGTTGTCACTGACACAGAACAGAGATTAGTACAGCACAGACCGCAATCATCAGTCATCAAAGTGAAGCCTGCAGACAATGAAGAAATGCATTATAAACTTACCTTCACCCCTCCCCAGAATGTGACACAACTGTAGTACTGTCACTTGTGAAATGCTGTTTAATTGTGCTAAGGCTTGACATTCACGTTAAGGAGTGGTTCTGCTTATTTATATTGTTGTAGATTCATATTGAGCTTGGATTTCAATTTCTGCACTTAAAATGGCCCTGTAGAGTTTTGGTCCTCTTGTGTCCCGTGTTCCAGGGTAAATCCTGTGTCTATCTGGTTCTACCCTCCCCTCTGCTTGCCTCTCCATCCTGCTGAAGGCAAGCTTCAGCAAGTAGACATGCAATCCATGGTCATGTATGCTGGACTTTCCCTTTAGATTTGAAATATTTTGCCATGAAATAAACTCTGTGGCAAGTGTGACGTTAGGGAGCTGTTTAACACAACCAGCTAAACTGATGATGAATCCCACACCACCACTACCATTACTTTCATGCTGCCTTAACTCAATTCAGAGTGGAACAAAGATTATAACCAGTACTACAACAGAACAATAGAAACCAGAATGTGACAAAAGAAAGGTGACAGGGATGAGAAATTAGGTATGTTAGAAAAAAAAGAGAAAACACAAACTGTGCTAAAGCTCTTCTTCCTTCCATATTAAGAGTGACTGTCGATCCCCTGTATCTTTGCAGACTTAGTTTGGAGATGCATTTATTCTCATACTTCTTTCAGGTTTAATAAAACATAAAAATAAATATAAATAAAAATAAAACAGCTTAAATGAATAACAGTCACTTTTGCTGTCTTATAATAGATCGATGGCTTTAAGGTTTGCAAAAGGAAATTCAATTTGAATAAATGTGAATTCTCAGTGAAGTGTTTATGGTAGAAGCATTGTTTTTATCAGAGTATTTCATGTCCCTAAGAGGTCTTTTCTATTACCATAGGAAAAGAACATGTATCCATGGAAATTGTTACCAGTATTGAAGCAAAAATACAAAACATTTGCTTATGTTGATATTTCAGCTGAGGTTTGTAAGCTCAAGTAATTAGCTGAGGGTTTTCTTGTATTCTTCTAGCACTTATGTCTATCTGTCAAAATGATTTCATTAAAACAGACATAGATGATCATTTCGCTGAATTTCTGACAATTTAATATACTCCTTATAAAACTGTAATTACAGGTTGAATTTGGTTTTGAGTCAGTATCCAATCCATTTACTGTTTACAGCACAGGAAAAATACTGGGTGCAATGAATGGTGAGAAGCTAGAACCAAATAACTTGAAAAAGCATGTTTGGATTTCTAGCCTCCCATGATCTGCTACATTTTTAGTCAACAGTTAAAATGAATACTTAACACTCAGGTGTTCAAATGAGCATATAGTATCGTCATTCCAGAACTGAACAAGAAAACCGGTGATCAGTACAGCTACAGAGAGCTCAGATGGTCACCAGCAGTGAAAGTTGTAGATCCTCCTGAGTAAGCATAAGTCAGAACAAGGTGATGAGATCTACTAAAATCACAGAAACGTAGAATCATAGAATAACTTGGGTTGGAAGGGATCTCAGAGCAGAACTGTAGTCAAGGATGCAGATTACCTTACCTAAGTGTTCGCAGTAACTTCTACTTGTTTGCTGCCTAGGAGTGCATGAAAGGGAATAGAGGTGGGATTGTTTCAGAGGTACACATTCAAGAATATTTTCCATAAATTACATAATTTTGAATTCACCTATAAATCAAAGCACAGATAATTTGAGCTTTGCATTGCAAACATAACGTAGATAGAGCAGAAGAAAAAAAAAGCGATGCACCTGTTTAGAAATAGCAAACAGACAAGAAAGAGGAAAAGAATAGGTGTCAAAAAAAAAAAAGCTTCTGACTTTTAATGAAAACAGGGAAATCCTGAGCAATGTGATGAGCAGTAATGCTTCTCTCAGCATTCCACTGAAAATCTGAAGTAAGTAGAGAACAATGAAAAATTGACTGTAGATGAGGAATTCTTTTTCCTGCGCACATCATTCAAGATGATGGTTAACCAGGAGAATCTCCAAGATTAATGCCGAGTTCTGCTCCCTTTAAATGGAGATAATATAACTATTACTTATCAACTCTTATCAACTCGTATCGTGAATAAGGCTAGATATGGACATGGAACTATAATATAAGGGTGCATTAGCAATTACATAGGAAATTAGGTGGTTCCTGATGGACTGCAAATACAATCATTTCTGGTAAGACACCTGTATACTGCATTATCACAGAGTTAGGGATAAGGTAAATATCAATGATTCACATTCAGATGTATTCTCCAAAAAGAAAAGGAGGGCAAAGAGGTGCTGTTACTGAGAGATTTTTCCTGTAAGGAGAAAAAAAAACAACACATGATCTTGAATGTGCTGCAGAAAATACAAAATACAAAAGAATATTATCACTCAGGAAAATCTCTGTCAATATTACGCAAGTGATATCAAAGGTTAAACACTAGTAGTTTTTTTAGCTCATAAGTCATTATTATAGATTAGAGATGTCCAGTAGCATTAAGTAAATCATTTAAATGTCAAAATCATTTGTCAAGACTTCCCGTTATGAATCACTTCAAACCTCCATGTTTTTCATATTTCAGTGAAAAGAAATATTATGGTCAACTGAAGTTATTTATACTCTTGGAAGTACATAAACCAAACTTGCTTTATAACTGCTTTACACAGTTAGTTGTACACCACTGTTTGGAAGTGAACTCTTCTTTCAAAATGGAGCGCAAGTGAAACGAGTATGATTAGGCATGGTCAGTTTTGCCTATTTCTGCACAAATCTATACTTGTTATAGAAAGAGTAAAGAACGTATTTCAAAATCATCACTGCATGTCTAATTGGATTTCCTGAAAAAATCCACTGCTAAAAGAATTAAATAAGACCTTGGGCAAACAACTACCTTCTGTAGAGAGTACTGACATGAAGAAGTAGGCAGACTGGGGAGCAGCAAACCCTTCAAGCTGGTATGACTCCAGAAAGAATACACTTGCATTTTTCCATCAGGTTAGCCTGAATGCACAATAAAAGATATATAGTGGCATATTCTTTATAGTAGAACAAATATGACTTACATCAGCTACAGGAAAATAGGCAACATCTGACCTAGCATTAACTTAGATTTTCACAAACAGATGATACTTGATCTAGCATAACCTTCTCTGAGACAAAGATATTCTTTCAAAAATGTTAATAAATGTGATCTGGCAGAGAACATTTACATGAGTTCAGCAGAATGTCTCATTTGGACTCAGCAGTTCTGGTCTGTGCTCACTGAAAATGCAGTTAATATCCCATGGAAGTGCAATTTGAGTCCTCCAAGGCAGGAAAGAGCACATACACCAGTTCTCAACTACAAACAGAAACTCAAAAAATGAATTTTGCTACATGAGTAGAAATATAGCACAGAAACAAAGAAAAAAAGTCAGCTTCTCAGGTTTTGCACATGTATACAATTGGTGCATAGATTTAAAATATAAATGAAGTAACATGGCTTGTTTGACATTCCAAGTTAGGTGATAAACATACTTATTAGGTGACAATTGAGCTCTACCTGAACAGAAGTCTCTTAAATATTTTCATGTACAAATTGTTTCATTCTTCATCATCAAATATATGCTATTTTTAATGTATATATTACACATTTATTGACACTAAATGACTTACAGGTAGTAACAAATTATATTTTTGATGTTAGAATTGTGACTTCTGTAGAAATATTTACTGCAGTTAGCGTGACTTTCTCTCCTTTATATTATTGTGATTTACTCTGTATTTTTTTCCTAGATCTCTTAGCATAAATGTAAGCAATTTTGCACCATACCTATGTCATGTTTTGTCAAATCCCCATCAAGATGGTAGTGCCCTGCAGCACCTGGAAATGTGCACTGATCTTCTGCAACACTGGTTTCATCTCTTCAAGACTAAAATTGATTTTTCTCAAACTGGCATGTAAAGGTACAAAGTGTACTCAGTGATCCGTAGCTCA
>JANHGO010000044.1:8206954-8279887 GCA_024606505.1 Aquila spilogaster | reverse complement strand
TGGGCTGCAGGGGGACAGCCTGCCTCACCGTGGTCTTCCCCACGGGCTGCAGGGGAATCTCTGCTCCAGCGCCTGGACCACCTCCTCCCCTCCTTCTGCACCGACCTGGGGGTCTGCAGGGTTGTTGCTCTCACATATTCTCACTTCTCTCTCCAGCTGCAATTTCTGTTGTACAGTAACTTTTCCCCTTCTTAAATCTGTTCTCCCAGAGGCACTACCGCCGTCGCTGACGGGCTCGGCCTTGGCCAGCGGCGGGTCCGTCTCGGAGCCGGCTGGCATTGGCTCTGTCGGACATGGGGGAAGCTTCTAGCAGCTTCTCTCAGAAGCTTCCCCTGTAGCCCCCCCCGCTACCAAAACCTTGCCACAGAAACCCAATACACATTATATCACGTACTTCTTGGAAAGTAAATGATTTACATTAACTCAGGTGTACAATAGTTACAAAAGCACAGTCTAATATTGTTAAAGAAATACTTTGACTTCCTTGCTGATAAGATCATTCTATCCTTGCAGAATGTCAACAGCTAATCATATTCTTTCTCTGCGCTGATATTATACTGAGAAATTGACTTTGCCATCTGGCTTTCTAGAATTTTTATCAGGTCTTTTTAATTAGGTTCAAATCATTGATTTCCATTGTTCCCCAGCTTCTATCTTTTTCAGTACCGTTAAGACTGAATCCATTTCCAGTGCACTACAGTGTTCTCAAGTGGAACCTAAAATGAATAGGATTTTCCCACAGGTTTTCACACCTTACATCTGCTAGCAAAAGTCCTGTCATGCTTGCCTAGTAGTGCATATAATTCAATTTTTGTTTTATTAAGATATGAGGATGACCATTTTATTAAAAAAATAAAATCAAACAACCTTAAAAACTCCAAATGAAAAATGGGCCCAAGGATTAAAAATTAGAGACATCTGCAAGAAGGCTGGAAGGTTAGGTTGCTATAATTAAGTTGAACGTATTTCAATCAAAGTGGTTTTAAAGACTTTCCTAGACCAAGCCATATTTCTATGTTAGTTTGCTTTTTCTATTCTGTTGCAATGCTAAAGGTGTTCATGTAGCCTTTCAAGTTTAGAAAAAATTTGTAATATCCAAATATTGCTGTATACTTCAGATACAGATACTGTAAATTTCAGCTTTCAGACCAGAAGCCCCTGCAAGACTATTTCTTTTAAACCTTGCACAGAACAGTAATTAAACTATACAGTAATTTTGGTAATGTTAATCTATAATGAAGACATTGTCTTTTGTAATAAAAGTCTTTAGGAATTTGCTTTCATAAGAAAAATTGAAGACATGTCCCTAAATAAATGAAGACTACCTTTAATTTGATTTCCAACGTACGCAAAATCCAGATCTGAACTTCCCCCAGAATTTAATAGGGGGGCTCGGATAGGGGCCATAACCTTAGTTTTGGTTCAAAAATACAACAAACAAGAAAACACACACTCACAACAACTTGATTTTACAATTTAGATACTGAACACCTAGGTTTATATTTTCTGGTCATTTAAATCATTAGTTATATACAAATCTCTTTGCATTTTGAAAGTAAAATACAGTAAATCCTTTGGAAAGGAGACTAAAACCACCAGTTCAGGGTCTACACAACAAGGTTGTCAAAGATTTCAGTTGGGATGACAAGGTACACTAGCACTACTCCAAATGACACTGACAAGGCACTGCACTCACATTTAAGGTCCAAATATATCCAGACTTCCTAGGCTTTGTCACTGATGACCAAATAAACTTTTGGTATGAAAGCTGACAGGCTATTTTTTGCTAGGTACTAAAGCAATATCTTTCCTGCAGGCCAGGTTCCTGCAGGGCAGTGTTTTAGTTTCTAGTTGAGAGATGAAGTATCTCTCACTGGAACAATATTCCTTCCCTTTCCCCCCGCCCCCTACAAGGAAGGGCAAAATATAATAGTGTTATATGGGCAATGATTTACTAGTATATGTCTTTCTCTTGATGCAGTTGATGCAAACAGAACTTTCAGGATGGTCACATAAGTTAGTTCAGGTACTGGAGAGTACTTGGAAATTCAGCTAGCAAAATATTCATCTACAGTATTTCTAGAATCAGACAGAAGCTACCTCTGACTGGAGAAATTACAGCCCTTTTAAAAATTTTACTGGAAGTATGTATTAACCACATATCCACTTAATAATGTATCAATAGCAGAGCTTACTTCAAAGCAAAACAGGGGACCCATAGTGCAGTAAACTTAAGGCATAAGGATCAAAATATGGTGATACTTTGCAACTAAAGCCAGTAAACTGGCACACACGTCTATCCATTAGTATGAAAGGGGAAGGAGAAGGTGCAGGGCAACTTTCATAAGTTTTAATTGAAAGAAGCCCTTCCACCTACTCGAGTTGTACACTCTGGACACTTTGATTGGGAGATATTTGCTTAGAGATTAGAGCAAGCAAACTGTAAAGAAAAACCAGCAAATCATATGAGATTACATGAGGTATGGCGTGTCTCTGAAGTATGCCTGTTGGTACAGTGCCAGGTCTGCTTGATAATCCCAATGTATTTACTTCCATGAAATAGCACAAAATCACTGACTCATATTCAATTTGTGATCCAAAATATTCCCCAAATCATTTCCGAAACAACTCCAGCTGGACAACTCTTCTTAATTTTGTATTCATGCAGTTTGTCATTACTGTCTATGCATAGGGCCTTTCTATGCTTTTTATTCTTTCAGACATTTACCTCTAGTTCATCAAGAATTAAATATTGCCTTCTATCCTGATTGCAGCCCTTCTCAGATTACTGTTGTTTGAAATCTGACAAGCACATTATCTTTTCCATCATCCTGATCATTAATGAACAAATTTAGTAGAAACAGATCATAGGTCGGATTCCTAAGGAAACTTGCTTGATACAACCTACCAAACAGAAGTAAAACACGAATAAGTGCTTTTTGAGTCCTCTTTTCTAACCATTTACACATTAATCTTGGGTTAATTTCCCTAGCCTACTCGAGAGAATGTTACAGAAGTCTCAAAATGTTTTTTTTTAAATCAAGATATGCATCTACTGCTTCTCTTCTAGCCAAAGGCTTGTTATGCTGCCATAGAAGAAAATTAGATTGGCTTTATAAGATTTGTTCTGGACAAACCCATGTTGACAGGTTCTTGTTATCTTATAGGCGCTCACAAGTAGTATGTTTGGTTTACTATTTTTCCTGAAATTGAAATTAAGCTGCCTCACCTGTAATTCTCCTGCTGTTATGTTTTCAAAAAATCATGGATGCCAGTTTCAGTCTTCCATAGCCTCACCTATCCTCCAGCACCTCTAAGATGATTATTAATGGCTCTGAGATCGATTCAGCCTGTTGGATCAATATAATGTGGACCAACTCACTTGAAAACATATAATGCAGCTATTTTATGTTCTTCTCCTATTATCACAGAATCATAGAACGGTTTGAGTTGGAAGGGACCTTGAAGTTCATCTAGTTCCAACCCCCCTGCCATGGGCAGGGACACCTTCCACTAGACCAGATTTTTCAAAGCCCCATCCAACCTGGCCTTGAACACTGCCAGGGATGGGGCATCCACAACTTCTCTGGGCAACCTGTTCCAGTGCCTCACCACCCCCATAGTGAAGAACTTCTTCCTTACATCTAATCTAAATCTACCCTCTTTCCATTTAAAGCCATCACCCCTTGTCCTATCACTACACACCCTTGTAAAAAGTCCCTTTCCAGCTTTCTTGTAGGCACTTTTTAGGTACTGGAAGGCTGCTGTAAGGTCTCCCCAGAGCCTTTTCTTCTCCAAGCTGAATAACACCAACTATCTCAGCCTGTCCTCATACAGGAGGTGCTCCAGCCCTCTCATCATCTTCGTGGCCCTCCTCTGGGCTCACTCCAACAGGTCCATGTCCTTCTTATGTTGGGGGCCCCAGAGCTGGACTCAGTACTGCAGGTAGGGTCTCACGAGAGCGGAGCAGATGGGGAGAATCACCTCCCTCGACCTGCTGGTCACGCTGCTTTTGATGCAGCCCAGGATACGGTTCGCTTTCTGGGCTGCAAGCACACATTGCTGGGTCATGTTGGGCTTCTCATCAACAAACACCCTAAGTCCTTCTCCTCAGGGCTGCTCTCAATCCATTCTCAGCCCAGCTTGTCTTTGCGTTAGGATTGCCCCGACCCATGTGCAGGACTTCACACTCAGCCTTGTTGAAATTCATGATGTTCGCATGGGCCCACGTCTCAAGCCTGTCGAGGTCCCTCTGGATGGCATTATAGCCTATTCTGCCTTTTTGGCATTAAAATTAATTGCCTCATTCAAGTAAACACAGCTGGCCTTTTTGGTGAAGGAAAAACATATCAAACACTTGGACTGTCTTAGACTTCTCACTCAGTAACTTTTCATTTTCACTGAGTAGAGATGAAAAAAAAAGTTTTTTCCTTAGTGGTAGCAGACAGAAATAATATCTGAATATTTTACTTCACTGCATCTCATTTTGTACATTCACCTTTCTATTTCTGTACCTATGTATTCACCCTCAGTAACCTTAGCTCTTGTGTACTTCATTTTTAAGACAATTTAACAACTCATGATTTATCCAAATTGGACTCCTGCTACACTTTCTGTCTCTCTCTCTTCCCCTCCCCCCATTTAAAGAATTAAAAATAGTGAAAACTGTTGGGTTTTTTGCAGTCTCTTTAACACTATTTCACCTAGTCTAGGTTCATATGAAGCACAACCCGTCACTTACTAAGCTTATTGAAATCTATTGTTTTATTTAATTATCTTCCCTTCTTTCCTAAAGATCATGAACTCTATTATTTCATGATCCATCTTCTGAAGTTGCATTCCACCAGCATATTCTCAACAAATTCCTCCCTGCTAATTTCTCTCTTGCCTTGACTAGCCTTCCCTTTCTTTACTTCTCCAATTTCAGTATCTAATTTTAATTATGCTTTTACCTAGTGTGTTTGGTTTGTTTGGTTTTTTTTAAAAAAAAAAAAAAGCCCCAAACCAGTGAAAACCAATGTAGTCTGTATTCTAACTACGTATGTTGTGGTAATTAAACTGAACTAATAAACCTGTAGTTTAATGAATGTTCACAAAAAGTCTCCAAAACCTGGGCTTCCCTATTTGGGGGCCTGTATTAGATGTGCACCATCAGAGTGATTTTACTCTTTTTACCATACATTTACAGACACTTAAACTCTGCCTGTGTTCTAGACATAAAAGCAAGTTATTGTAAGGGAATATCACCTTACTTGTTTTCTTTGGTAAGCTATACTCCTGTCAAATTCAAATAATATTTAAGATTTATATCCTGTGAATTATTCCTTCAAGTCTCCATATGCCAATTACATCATAAGCTTGACCCTGTGCTAAGACCTTCAGTTCCTCTTCCTTATTCTATATATCTCACATTTCTTTCTTATGTCTTCCATAGGAATGCAGATACACAAGATGTTTGATAGAGTAATATTATTCTTCTGCTTGTTCCTCTTATGACACTATTATGAATAAACTTCTCTAATTTATAATCCCTGTTCACTTAGTTCTTTTTACAGATACAAGTGTTATTTCTTGCTCTAGAGGTTGCTCAACCACTCAGAAATACCTGAGTGATTTTTTTTTTTTTTACATTGATCAGAGACATTTTTGATGATTCATTGTTAAATGACTTTTACTCTACTTCATTCTGTGATAATACGTTTGAAACATATGCCATTTTCTATCCTGTGAGAAGTTACCTTGCTCTTTTTTTGTCCTAAGAAACAGCTATACTGAGAATATAACACTAGTGCAGCCAGAAGCCAGTTGCTTACATAACTAAAATGCAGGCTAAGTCCACATGTCAGATTTCGTAAGTTATCTAGATTCATTAACTCAGGTATACAAGTACCGTGACAGGTTCATGCTTTTACCGCAAAGGATGAAGAGTTCTACAGGAGGACTGCCGAATATTCTTGACACATTTTAGCTAGCTTTTATATACTGTTAAAAGCATAGCTGCTGCAACACAGTTCATCTCTTCAGCTTCTTAAGCATGTTTTCCACCTTCCAGTGAATTTGCCTATATTAGAGTCAAATAGGTAATCTCAGCCAAACAAAAGCCCTCAAGTATTTTATCCAGTTGAGAGCAATAACCCAAAGCACTCCTACAACCACTTTTCTTCAAGATGGTAGAATGAAGAGTCAGGCTCTTACCTGCTAAGAAGCTTTCTTTGCTGTAGGGAAGTCAATAACATGTAGAGATGGCTTCTCAATTGTCCCTTTCAATCAATTTTCAGTTTCCCTGCATTTACCATAGTTCACCTTCTTCCCAATTCAGTTTCCTTCATGGCTATGCTACTACCCAGATACTCACAAGAAAGAGAAATCTTTCCCCATGATATTTTAACTAACCCAAACAATTTCCTTTTACCCTGCAGATTCACACCACCATTAAAGAACTATATATTTTATATATATAGAAAAGGAAAAAACTACTATTACCTCTCCCATGTCTCCATGGCAATGAAATTCAGAGAATCATTGTCTCCCTACCGTGAATCCAGTTTTCTGGAATTAGACAAGTATACTTTCACTTCCTCTCCCCTGTGATGAAAACTGATGATAAAGAGGGAAAGAAAGAAACCAAGAAGATAAACTTGCACAGTCATTTCTTCTTACACCATCCGTAGTGAGGAGGCATGTTCAAGGTCAAGTTACCCACTGGTCCAAACCCAGATCATCAGGGTCCACAGCTGGGCACGGGTGTAGCTGTAGCCCTGACATTAACACCTCATGGAAACAGCTAATCGTGGGCTGATTTGGAACTACGATCCCCTGTGCCAGGCTCCATACAAATACAACAGCTCTGTCCCAGAGACTAAACTATTCATTTTATGACAATGTATTGAAAATTGGTTATACACAGCAGAATTTAAAAAAAAAAAATCCTTTTTATGTAGAAGATGAATAATACATTGTTCATCAATCAACTTCAGAGTTTTTCTGAAGATACTCAGTGTTTTCTGGTAATTTGTTAAAACCTTTCCTTTTTTTTTTTTAATGCACAGTTCTCACCAAAATAAAGCTTACGACCTCAATAACACCTATTACCTCTCTCTTAGCTTGACACATACCCACTTGTTGATTAAGTGTGCTTAACCCACATTGTCAAAAAAAAAAAAAATAAAAAAAAAAATTTACACTAGTTAATAATGTGCCTACCTGGAAAAACTGTGTCCTGTGTGGCCACTTTTCTGGCACCATGAATTGAACTTCAGCACAATGTGCTTTGCCAGAAGTCCTGCACTATAGCACCATTCCTTCATCCTGGCAAGCTTATGTTATAGTATGTTGCAAGTAGAGGCATCCACATGCTGTTAACCTTTTCAGACCACTAAAGAACAGATGGTCTCAGATTAGCTGTTGACGAGCTGTTAATGTAACTATCCATCAATGCCTTTAATTACAGTTTTCTTGTTTTCAAAACAGCCTATATTGGATTTATTTTTTTTAAAGCAGAATATAAAATAAAGTGCTCTGTAAACACAGAATAGACCTATAAACACAAATAGACCTAGACAGTGTTCTTCTTTCTCCCCCTGTGAAAACCCCATGTGAACAAGAATCTGTATAAAATTGTCAAAAAGATATTGTAAATGTAGGAGATCTTAATGCATGTCAAAGGCTCCTTTGGACCACCCCTACTGAGGACATAATTTTAATCACCTTTTCCCAGAAACCATAAAATATGCACTATGTAAAAATTTCTGTTACAAAAAATCTTCCTTCTTAGAAAATGTAATTAAAAAAATACATCATTTTCTGCTTTGGGAAAGAATAGACATATTTCCATAAATACCTTATGGATAAAAAATTACCTCTGCCTTCACATAGTTAGGGTATTGCTTTGGTAAACTCTCTTAGGATACTACAGTGAAAGCTATTTCATTTTTATTTTAATTACAGTGAATTACTTGTTAAATGAAAAGTCTTGCACAGATAACAGTTTCACATACCAAACGTTCTTCCTTCAGGAACCAGTTGATAGCCAATCCAATTTAATATAGCCCAAACCATTTCATTAGCATGTTATCTGCACAGGTAATTCCGTCAGTCAGATGTGCACTTCCCAGAGATGAAGTGACATTGTTTCTCCTGTGTTGGACGCTACATTGCTCCCAATTTTTGTGCAGGTAAAAGCAGGTGGAAAGACTAATCATGAAGCTCTGTTTTAATTTTTTACTATATTAATGCCACAAATCCAGATTTTAAAAATCTTACGTGGGACTTTCTAACAAAGGCAGTCTGGAATAAGCTATACATTAAAGCATAAAACAGAGTTACTGAAAATACACACATCTTTGGAAAGATTTAGACACTTGAATAAACTAACTGAACCCCTAACTGTGAAGCATTTTATTATTATCTATAAGGAAAGGTTATGTTTACTGTAATAACTTTCTTTAATGTGTGATGGTTGAATTCTCATGAATAAGAGTTTCCATTTTTAGAGAAGAAAAGCGTAAAAAACCCTCTTTGCCACAAATTCACCTATAAATTCTTGAAACATATCTGTATTATAGGAGAAAGACTTAACCTTTGCAAGGTGAATAACAACAAAAAGAAGTAATTTGGGGATCCCTACCATTTTCCTCCACTGTATTACCTGGAATGACGGCAATTTACAGCAGACATTAGGGGTTTACTTCCATGAAGGTAAATACTGGTATACGAAATGATGAAAAGTCTGCCATTTTGCACCAAGCCCATGGTCAAACTCAGAGACAATTCTGCTATGCATCAGCTACATTTATCTGCTTAAGATCATGTGACACTAACCTCAAATCCAAAAGGTAAAAATAAAAGTGAATTAAAAACTACTTTTCATGTCTGTCTTTCCACCACGATCTTCCCTCAAAGTCTTCATTCCAAAAAGGCACTAAAAATGTATTATATGTGAAGAATTCAAATAAGATCTTACTCTAGCAAGAAGGAATGCTTGGAAGAAGGAATACAAATCTCAGAAGACTTTGGAAGTTTCAATACAGTATTATAGATATCTTCCTTACCCTTAGATAATTAGAGATATTAAATATTGGATACCTGCAAACTCCCATCCATCACTACTGGAAAAATGACTCTTAACTAGATGTGAACAAACATATTTCTTCCTTCACACTTCTCCATTTAATTCTAGTAGTAGTGCAATGAATATATGGATTTGACGCATGTCCCTCACCACTTGAGAACTAATTAAGCTTTTCCCAACTCCTTTTTGGCAGAAATTCTTTTGCTACCAATTTAAAACATTTTTTAAATTAAATAAAAATAAAAATTTGAAACTCTGATTCACTCACAGAACACCATCAGTGTTTTACCTTCTTGCAAATAGCAGCCATTTTCAGATAGGCTAGAATTATTAATACTTAGGCTGTCATAAACAGCTATGACTGTTTTGAATAACATTGATTTGGCTGTCAAAACAGGTAGAAGGGTCAGCATCTCAAACTATTCAGTTGTATTCTAGAAAACATTCTACTTCTTACAGGAAAAAATTAATGTTGGTCTCTTAACGTACCCAGCATAACTCACCTGTTCTGTGCTGATGCAGGGACACGACAAGAGACATGCTGTTTAATCCAATGTAACATGATTCAGACATATAACAGCACCTGTGGAAAGACAACAACAATACCATTAACACACTGAATCAAAGTCTCTACAGTATCTTGAAATGTAAGGAAGCATTGTAACACATTGCTGTGATACAGTCCTTTAGGGGACCGGTGTTACAGCAAGTTTTAGTGTGCCATACTAACTAACGACAGCTGGAGTCTGGAATACAAGGTGAATTCTGAGCATGCAGCAACAGGATTGTAAGCGATCTATGATTTAAGGCTGTTTTGCATTGATCTAATTGACTATTCCCTCGACAGATGAAGGGACAGTAGGATTAGAGTCAAAAGGGTAAAAAAATTCTTTATCGTTAATAAAGGCAATGAAACTGCAAGGAAGGAGGAAGGGAAGTAAGGAAACAGAATGGGGGAAACTACTCTATGGTATTCCTCCTGAATTATCTGGAATGTCAAAATGGCAGGCAAACCTGTAGATATTTTGCCTCAGGGTCTACTCTTAGCAGGGCTCAGTGGGAGTAGGAGGGGAAAAAAGTCATGCAAACAACAGTATAACAGTAGAAAAGACAAAACCAGATTCTCTCTCTTTATATATACATATGTATGTTTGTATACAGATATATATGCATATGTGTATCCACACACACACATACTAATCACGTGCTAAAAAAATACTGATTGAAACATACAACTTTCTTAAAATATGCCAATCAGTGCTAAGTGTGGCATAGAACTATAAAAATAGTGGATGTTTAATAGGTATTTTGAACCCATTGCAAATATACACTGCCAAAACATGACCTAACAGACTGTATTAATAATGTATCAACCCATCCCAAGGTCTCTTTGTCATGGCCCTGAACTTTTTCTTCAATGACTGCTCAAAATCAGTTGTAATTTATTCTGATGACTGTAACTTGCTCTGCATTTTTGAGGCACTGAAGCTATTCTTTGATTAGTGACTATGGTGTACCTTCATCAGTTTTAAAATAGTATTTTAAATGAGTGTTTACTATGATGGCTCTGACAGGGCAATAGTGCCTTTCATGTAAAGGTCATGGGCTCGCTGCTCACCCTAGATAGTAAAGGCTGAAAGTCATTGCTGCCCAATGGCTGTTTCGTACCCTGTATGAAGCGAATTGATGGGTTTGGTCCAGAGCTTTAGTGGATAAATACATCACAAACTATCACCAGAATTGGCGTTACTAGTGTCATTCTCAGCAGAAGGTCAAGGAGTAAGTTGGCATAGAGACTAAATTGTGTTCGCAAGCCTAGAAGGCAAGATAAAAACAGACTAACTAGGTGGTCTAGAAAAAGAACCACCCCTTTCCTATAGCTGTTTCAGAGCTGTCGCTCCAAGATTCTTAACACACTAAATTCACTTTCAAAAAGAATATACCACTGGGAGGATTTCTAAGACAACTAACTGTAAGATTTATTGGCAGCTATGAAATTTAAAGATCCAAGAAGCGTATAATACTTAGACTGTTGCAATCTCTTCAATCAGACTGTACTTTATAAAATCAAATTAATGTAAATTAGTAAAGGAAACAGCTGATCTGATCTTTCCATTATCCAACCTTCTGCCAGCACAAGTTTATCCTTTGCTATATAATGTCCAAATAATTCTACACGTTCCAGTGACATCATTTCCACCAAACTTTTTTTAGGGATTTTTCTTTAGACTTTGTTTAGATGTTTTTGTTTAGAATTAGCAAAATTTGAGCTTACAAGATTTGTTGGGAACCATATGTAGCCACTTTTTGAACAGCTGAGACTTTTCTTCTGCTCCACTCTCTGCCTTTTGAATGTCATGGGGAAAAATTTGTCTGTCTCAGACCCTTTCAAAACTTTTGTTGGTTGCCAAAGGAGATTTGTAGTGTTTGCACCATATCCTTTCAGGAAAGGTTGCCCTTCTTCTGTACTCACAGTAGCATTTGTGTAAAATAAACACTGCAAGTTTAAGAAAACATTTTATTCCGGCATTTACTCATTGTGCACAGCTCATCCACAAGGTATGCAATTTCTTCCAATGTACGTGATTTTGCATGCATTTTTTCTGGATAAAGGTTCAAAGAATTACAATTATATATAGTGTTCCTATCCATTTATACAATAATAAATGAATGTGTTTCTTGGTTTTTTTAGAACCAAACACTAGTACTATCTAAGTCAGTGGATAATTGATGGTAGTGAGACTACATGCCCCTGAGAATGACACTCTGCTGATTTTTTATTCTGTCAACACAGTTCCCTTCTTTTAGAAGTTAATTCTGGACAAATGATTGCTCCTAGATGAAAAGCCTGTTTGACGTAAGTGGAAACAAAAGACCAAGAAAGTTTAACAATGGATGAATACAATTTAATACAAACTCTGCCTCTGGTGATATTTCTGCTTATGGGACAACGAGTTATGCCTTCTGTACACCAGTCTGGGGTGGAGTCGGTGCTTCAGAAAGTTATGGTTGTCCCTATTTCCTCCGGAACTGGGATAATCTCACAGTGTCCACACTAGGAAACATCTCTGCCCATTGTGGTAGTGTGCTTGCTCTTCTGAATACAGGTACGGATTTAATAAAAGATCCACATAAAACACCTACTCCAAACCTGTGTACAGAAATCTGTTTAAAAAAGCAGGTGGGCAGCCACATGGCTAAAGTGAACTAAAGTGAACTAAACCACAAACGTCTTCTTTTTCAGGAGAAGGCACTCTTCTCAAAGAGAGGAGTGAATTCCAATGCAAGAATGACTGAGCTCCAAAAGAGGAGGGAATTTACCAGCACGACCTGGGCTCCGTGACTGTCCTCCCCTGCCAAGGTGATGCCCTCCCCTCCGCCGTGGGGCCCCTGGGGCGTCCCAGCTGCCATGGAATCTTCCCTGGATTCAAAATTTCCAAGCGCAACGGGTGCCCCTGACTGAGCATTTCTGCCGCAGTGCTGACTCCAGCCCCGGTGCCGAGCCACAGGTCGCCCTCGGGATGGTTTCTTTAATAAACTAAACGATACCCCAGCCCTAAAACTGCATGGTTCCCTACTCATTTAGGGCAACAAATCGACTCCAGGATTGTTTCCGGTGATCATAAATCTCTTGCCAAGCATATGCACTAATATTTAATGGAATTAATTAAAAAATTGCCAAGCTCTTCCACTCAAGTCATTACAGTCTATAAAAGAGAGCTATTCAGGTTGTTTACGGACTCTGACAGAAATACAAAGATAAATAGACATGTTAAAATGTATAAACAAGCTCTCTTTTGCAGGCACTAAGTTTGTTTTAACAGTGTCAATAAATGTCTGCTTATATGGGTTCAGCAGTAACTAATGTTCACCAGGAGGTACATTTTAGAAACAAGAACCAGGAAAAACCTCTATAAACACAAATGTGGAGTGAAAATTAAATCTGTCAGGAATTTCCCTTGAATTTCTGTAATTGAGTAATTTGGAAAAAGCACTAGTTTCAGTTTTGTCATAGGATAGAAATCCAGTTTGTAAAAAGATTAGAAAGGTAACCAATTTACTTACGAAAAATATAGGAAAC
This sequence comes from Aquila spilogaster, assembly GCA_024606505.1. Taxonomy (NCBI): domain Eukaryota; kingdom Metazoa; phylum Chordata; class Aves; order Accipitriformes; family Accipitridae; genus Aquila; species Aquila spilogaster. Next base: position 8,266,736 of record JANHGO010000044.1, on the reverse strand, counting down.
ATGGATGACAGCATTACTGCATCATTAAAATTTAATTTTAAAATACAATTTATAGGATGAAAACTGGTCTTTCTTAATCATGATTTCTGCCATGGAACAGCTTTAGTAAAGTATATTATTATATCATTTTACTTTTCTGTTAAGAAATTAATTCTGAGTATTACAAATTTCTTGAGATATTACACATATATCTCATTTTTATATATGCATATTTATATATTTTTAAATAGTATTTTTATATAATTTTATTTTTTTTCCCCTTTCAGAGACTGGCCAGAGACTTTATATGGGGGGACAACAGAAGAGAGCGATTTTCACAGCCTATTTATTTGCATTTCCATTTCACAAACTCTCATCTCTGCATTATTCTAGTGGTTGCCTTTGACACTATCTTTCTGCTGGAAGATAATTGCCAAAAAAAGAAAAGAGTTGGAATTGAAAGTTTCCCAGGCTGCTACCTATCTAATGTTTCTTCAGTTGTCAGAGAGCATCCAGTGTGCCTCCAATTTCCACAAAGCCAGTTCCCTTCTCATCACCCAGGAGGACTTAGGGCACCATGGGTAAGCCATGGCAACTTAGTGGTAGGCAAAAGAGAAAATGAAGAAGGAAATACGCAATTTAAGCATCTTTTCATAGGTATCCTAAAATCACACCGTTTGTTGATACTGATCCTTGATAGGAAGCGACTGGGTTCAGTCTAAATCCATAGTCATAAAGCTCAATTAAGGTGAAGATGAATGAACCAGACCTCTTCATTGCAATCATTTCTTCTTAACAGGGATATCGTTCCTTCAGTCTCAATCAAAATCTAGTTTTAACATCGGTGCTTAATTTATTGTCAAATTAAGCAGGCAGGATTTGCACATAAGAAAAGGACAAAAGGCATATAATTTAAATCCAACTGTTCTGTTCTCTTATTAACATTGGTCTCTCTGTGCTTTAAAATAAAAGTCAGGGCATAGTCAGACCTGACAACTAACATTATCTGACCTCTATATTTGTTTATGAATATATGACAGATTTTTTTTAAAGAGATAGTCCAAGACAATTCAGATAAGTCACCCCAAATCAACTCGACACCATGATTAAATATTACTGATAAGTGTCAACTATGAGAGTAACCCCACTAAGAAAGGGCAAAAATAAATTTCTCCTTCTGAAGTGCAATAGTTCGGGTTCTTTTTAAAAGTCTCATGCACAAGTACAGAGGACAAGTATTTGAGAAATATGGATGTCACAGGACTCTTACAATATAATTCTACTATCTGCTTAATTGTCATGGAAAATGCAGTGAGATTAACATTGATATAAGCATTACTAAAATTCTGATCACTAATATTCTCAGGAACGGTGTTAATTTTACATGCTAATGAGTAGATAAAGAGAATTAAGATCCCCGAGGGAAAAAAAGAGGTTGACTGAGGTATGAAATGCCCCTAAGACTGCAGTCAAATATGATTGTGGATGTGCTCTGTTTCTGTAAGCTGCCAGACACACTAACTTGCTTTCTGCTTGGGTAGAGCTATTTTTATTTTTTTTTTGCTAATGTTAGGGGGTTTATATGTAAAATGAAGACCAGTGAAGACCAGTCTTATGAAAGTAATGCTTTATTAATATAAACAGTGCTTTCATTAGGGTATTACGGTGAGGTGGTATAATCATAGGTGGGATAATTAACATGGAAGATGCAAATCTTTACTTTCTGGGAATGCTTGATATAGGACACCAAGGAATATTGCCTGAGTATAGTCATACCTTGGTGCACTCTTTTAATCCTCATCACTGAAAAAGGAATTTATTCCTTCAGATATTTCAAATCAAACTACAAATACTGCAGTGAAAAAAATCCCAACAAACAAATAAGGAAAAAATACAACAACAAAAAAAGCCAACTGGCAATCTATCTTGTTCCTTAAGCAGAAAAGAAAAACAAAGACCGCTACTACTTTTCTCTTTAATAAATGAAGCCTACTGTTAAACTTATTGATAGACAGATATTCTGGCAACAGATTGTCAAAACGTGTGACCAGACCACACAAGTAACCCACACTCACTTACAAGCTGTCTGCAAAGTTAATCTAAGAACCTGTAAAATATCCCAGGTTTGGAGTATAAATATCAGTGATGAAGTAAATTCAGAATGTTTTAAAAGTTATTATTTGCATTTTTAAACACAGAGGACTGTTAAATATGCAAGGACCTAAATTAAACTTCAATATTAAGACCTATCTCTAATACAAGAAAATACGTATTCACAGTTTCCCAACCAGAAAATACAGTTACATTTATAATAGCAAGTGCAACTTTGTGTGCTGCTTTTGTAGCAGTTACGGACATCGCCGCTAACCCCCCGCCTCCCTCAGCCAGGTGTTGCAGTGCTTGGTGTTAGTCTAATGGTTGAACTCCAGCTGGGATTTTTCAGGGGAAGATTTTGCACTGGTTACTTATTGCCAGACTAAAGATTTACCTACACCTTTTCTGAGAGCTTGTTCCATGACCAGGTTACACATTCCACAGCCGCTACATGGGAAAAAGTGAAAAGCCTGTAACCATTTAAGAGTCCAGTTCTGTTCCTCCTATATCCTTCCTCTGTTCCAGCAGTCATTAGGAAAAACGGGAAGGCCCTTGTTAAGCAAACCATGTACTGCTACACCGGTAACTGCTTTTTGGATATAGAAGCTGTTCCATCATGTCACAGCAGCAAGAAGAGCCATCTTCTTCATGATTCTGTGGAGATATTCAAAACCTGACTGGACACAGTCCTGGCAACCTGCTCTGTCTAACCCTGCTTGAGCAGGGGTTTGGACTAGGTGATCTCAAGAGGTCCCTCCCAACCTCAGTTACCTTCTGTAACTCTGTCATTCTCACACTTGAGAATGTTGTTTGTTTTGCAGGCGTTTTACTTCCATTTAGGTTTATTACTAGGAAGCCCGAGAAGTAAAATGAAAGTTGCATATAAGTAAAAACGTCTCTTTCTCCAATTTCTTGTTTCCAGATGGCTGAGCACTAGAGCAAGTGGAAAAGAGAGTATGCAGGCACTGTACAAATGAACCAGCTAGACTCTTCTCTGTATCTTTAGATGGTATTTCTCTAGTTGGCTAGATATTCTTGATCCCTATTGGTATTCCCTGTATGATGTTGCTGCTTTATATAAAAGGATACTGTTGCCTCAAAACTAGTACAAAGGCTCCATTTGAGAAACAGCTGCATTAAAACAGACTACCTGGCAGAAAAAGCAGGAAGAAGATATTTTGCTTAGAGGAATTTGGCCTCAAAAGAGAGACTGCGAAATATTTGCAAGAGAGGTACTGGTAGGAGATGGGTACAAGATACAAGGAGGGCAGCTGACAGGACAGAGATAAAAAAAGTGATGTATACATATCCACTGCAGGATCCACATATTACATCAAGAAATATACAGGACAATCTCCCATTCCTGAAATTACAAGAGTTAATATAAATGGACAAATATGTAATAGAATAGGACATAAGATGTCCTAAGCAATGCATCTGCTCTATATTGAATTGAAATATGTCGATGTACAGGCTTACGTATCCCTTAGGCCAAAAGACTCTTTCAAACAGAATTTTTGGTAGCTAAAGCAACATTTGCCTAAAGCACCTGTCAAGCATCCATTGAGAACTGAATCATGTGATTTCTAAGTATATATCATCTTGGGCTACTGTCAAGATCTGGTGGTGACCTGATGTTGAACATTGCAGCAAAAGTATATTCTAATTTTGTTCAGGAAAAGCAGGAAAAAGATACTTTGTTCAGAAGACCTTGGCCATGAAGAAAGGAAAAGCAAAGCCAAACCCTAACTCAGAAGGAGCAGACAGACCTTCCACATGGCATCTATGGCCCAGGAATTCTAACTTTTCATAGCACCATCTGGACTGAACAATGTTGTTCCTCCTCCCCTTTTTGTCTTCTTATCAGTAGCAGCCAATTTCTCAGAGTAAGGCCACAATCTCTGTCTCAGGTGGTTTAATTTTTCCTCTCTAGCCATTATCAGGCAGTGTTTTCCTGTTAGATATACTATAAGTGGTCCAAGCTGCCAGCTGCAGTATAGCTAACCTCTTTTGGCAATGAAAAATTGTCTTGTTTTCCATGCTTTTTTTCCTCCACCATTCAGGAGCATATTTGGCACAGAAAAGCCAACAGGTGTACTTCATTGTTAAAAAGACATGAGGCATCAGTGCTTTGAAGACATTAGTGTGACAGGTCTCCCAGCTGCAAATGATGCCACTCACCTTATTATGCAAAATGCCTATATAAAGCTATTATTGCTTGGCATCTCTGTCCCAGTGAGGTGGTCCAACCAATTAACAAGCACAATATCAGATGAAAATGGACATGACTGCAGGCAGCCAAGACTCCCTGCATTCTCATAAAGCTTTTTTTTTTTAAATCAAAGTCGGATTTCCAAGTCAAAAGCATGAGGCTGTCTATGTCTGTCTTAAGTTTACGTGTCTAGTGGTAAGGCACAATAACAATCTCTTATCTATTTTCATTATTTTCTGCGATATAGAAAATATAGACATTTAAGAGATTTATAATGTCAGAAAAGAGGTATCATAAACACATATCTGTCTACAGAATTGAACGATAAAACCAGCTAAAAGAATGTAGCTGTGTTTCAGATTAACAGACTAATAAGAAGAACTAAAAATGTTGTGAGGACTCACATATGAGATATGAGTGAGGAGCCCTTGGACTGCACTACTACCATGTATTTTACTTTTGCATATGTAAAAAGGACATCCTTGCTAACTGTGATTATGAAAGGCAAGAATTTCAGTGATCTTGTCCAACACCACAGTTGTGCATATCCCAAAAGTACTTCTTTGCAGTCCAATGGAGTTCCAGAATTAAAGTCAAGTACTGAGGAACATGCCCACAAGGATTAGCTAAGCTGAGAAAGGAATCCTTTCTGCATTTTGCCTGATACTACTTCTGTTTAGTTTTCAGATTCCAAATCAAAAAATTATTTTTAAAACATGCAAATGGAATATCCATTAGAATGGAATCTACACAAAGACACCTTCTAGAATAATTTGAAAAAATCAAGAAAAAATTTAAATAAGAGACACTGCACAGAAGTGAAACAATTAAATTAGCAAGACTGATGCAAAGTGCAGTTTTATATCCCAGTCTAAGCAAGACATGCAGTATGCTATTTCTGCTCTGATACATCAATGTAAGCATAGTTTGACTGAAGTCAGTTTAAAAGCTTGGATTTCCACAGAAAATCTTATGCATTTTCAGAAATGTTTGCTTTGCTCAGGAAGACTCCTTATTATAAACAAACAAAAAAAATTAGATAGTAGAAACTACTTTGAGTAAAATTAGCTTTAAGAACAAAGACTGGGCTTAACAGAAATCAATTTTTTCATTTAAGGATACTTTTATTCCTTCTGGTACAAAAAAAAAAAGAGCAACTAGAAAGGCGGCTATTACAACAGAATCTAAAAATAGCTAATAATTGTTTGAAAAAATGCTCTCTCTTCATTTGCCAGAAGAACTAGTTTTTGAAAAGCAATTCTAAAGTATTTCCTCTTAACTGTGCTTGCTTCAGTGATGTTATATGGAAAATGAAAAAATTTAAGACAAACTTGACACTTCTGTCAAAATGAACACATTCTATGTTCCTCTGTTATATCTTTTGTGTTTTGCACAGGTGGGAGTTGAGATCTACTGTATGAAGAAGAGAAATGTTCAGCTGTAGATTTATAAAATGTATTTCAAAAAATCTCCAGTGAATCCAACATTTCCAACAAAACTTAGTTCTTCACTCTACAGCAAAGTGGTTTTATTTCTGAATGTCAAGGCCAAACTCACCAGGCCTTTTAAAATAACCTGGAATATATACAAAATGTCATCTACATACATATATATGGCAGATACACAATACAGACTGTTCTTTAAAAATTCCTTTAGAGGTGTTTTCTCCCCAAATACTGAACTTTCTGATTTTTTTTTTTTTTCCTGACAAATGTACAGATGTTATTTCAGTGAAGAAGCAGATAACAAAAAGCCAACTAAGGAATACTGATTTAAGTTTATATAAAGATTAGGGCTGAGGTCTCTTTTTATCCTAGAAGAAAGGAAGAGTTTTCATACAGATAATTCTTATTTTGTGAATGGCTCTTTGAGACAAGCTATGTGGGATACTGATTACAAACAACACAAAACAGCTAGAAAAAGGAAGTAATTTTATCCATCCTCTGAATATTCTGGTACTTATAAAGTCTTATCAAATATAACAAGATGAAAAAACCCTGTACTTCCATTAATTGGTTGACCATTGCATCCAAGAAGTCAGACATAGAATCTGAACTATACCCTCCCAATTAATGATGGTTGCTCTAGGGCCAGGCTGGGTACTTAGTGCACAAATTATTGTCAGAACACAGTTCTGCTGCTTTTGTGTTTAGAAGATATTTGTATTCTAACAGCAACTTGGGATCACAGGAACAGGACCTCGGTCATCCTAAATGCTTAAAGGCATGTTAAAGAAAAAACCCCACACTTAAACTTATGACAGTATTCATCTTATAGAGAGATATAAAGAAGACAGTAAAACAACAAGCATCTATATGCTAACCTGTGTTGATGTGGAGATACCCTGCTTCCCTTTCAGCTGTTGGTTGAGTTAGGATGCTATGTCAAAGATTTTTCCTTTCCAGGGCAAGATGACACAAACAGAAACTTGTGCTCAGTCCTCCAGCCTCGCTAAAAATCTCTGTAAGGCCGTAGTACTTGAGGAGAGGGAACGGAAGGTTATTGTGCCAAATTGCTGCTAGTAAATATACACTGATTGAAAGCCAAACCTGAACACTTTGTCTAAGTAAAATGAACAGGAAGTAACTAAAGTCTGAACAAAATGGTATAAGCTAGTAAAATCATATAATCTCCCACACCAAAATACAAAAATTTTGGTTCTTAGGTCATTGTGCTTGGGTATCTTATAGTTAAGGATTTAAATATCAACCCACAGGCTATGAAGGATCTCAGTTCAGGGTCTGGACATGGACATCGGCAAAAGGCAGCCATGCTTTTCCCTACATTGTTGTTGTGGTGGGTTGAGCCTAGCTGGCAGGTAAGCCCCCACCCAGAAATGCTCATCTACCCTGTTGCGATGGGGGAAAGCATCAGAAGGGCACGAGTGAGAAAAACTTTTTTAAAAGTCTTTGTGTTTTATATCATTACTTGTTTAGTCGCAGTGTAATTTAGTATTTTACTCAAAGAAATTCAGGATATGCCTAGGTTTGCACAAAAACAGTGCAGATATGATATGGTGTATTTTGGTAATATTGAGAATAAATCTTGTGGTTAAATTAAGTTGACTATCATGTGGATTAATTCTGCTGTGTGATTTATATGAGTATTAAATAAATTGTCAGCCCTCTAAAACAGGTTCAGTTAGGCGTATTTGTTTTCCCTTTCTTCCTTGCCTTGTTTGTCCCCAGGCAATGAGAAGATTATGGGCATCATTAGGAGTGCAGAAGATGTCAACAGTGAAATTGTATTCCACTGTTACTTCTACCACTGATCTACTATGGTATATTGAAGAAGAGGTTTTATCTCTCTGGACTGTTGGTTTCTTCTCTCATTATTTATCTGTGCTGAGTGTCAGGGAGGCCAAATATCCCATTGTTCCATTCCTTTCTGAATGCATTACAAATTCTGACAGGAAGGCACAGATGTGTCTGAGAACAGCATGGGCTGTTTTACCATCCTTTATTGACAAAAATTAAAGCGCTGCTTACCTTGGTTTTCTGACCAAGCCATTTGTAGTTGAAGGTTGAGGCATTCAGGTCTTGTCCAACTGGTCCCCATTTTCTCCAAAGAAACTGCAACTGGCCACTTGGATTTCCTTGTGCAGTTCCAGCAGGTTCACACTGTGGTATATAATTGAAGGTGAGATCACTGCTGCACAGTGGGTTTCAATCTAAGGAACACCAACCCTAGCAACTCATTAACCATAGTATGAATTCTATCTACTTATCGCTTCCTGACACAAAAATGAATTCTAAGTCTCTGCATCTCTCTCTGCTGTTATACGTGTGCTTTTGCAAAACTAACATTATTTCTATGCCATTGAACTCACTACATGAGTCACATGGGCTCTCAGAAAAAGAAAGTGGAAGAGAGAGACTGTCAGAAAAATCTGCATGATCCATCAACTATAATGGATCCAGCCCACAGGAGGAGTTCAAAAAACCTAGAGGGTCCCAAATAAAGGGAAATTTTTAGGTACATCAACTACAGTAGAATAAATCTGCAGCTGTGCTGGCTATTGGAAGCCAATGGAAAATGTAATGTAACGTAACTGTGCTGGCCAATGGAAGAAGCAAATTCAATAAAACCAATGAGAAAGAGCAGAACTGCATCTTCCAAACACTATTCTATTTCACAGGAGTTATGTATTCTCTTCCTAATGGAAATATCTACATCTCAGTGGTACACTGAAAATATTTTTTCCACTAATATTAAGGTGAATATTCTCACCAGCTGGAACTTACTTTACTATTGAAATTAACCATTTTACTATACCAAACTCCAAATTAATTTTATGATATGAACATACAATTCGTGCTTTACAGATGTTAATAAGTGTGAATTTCTCTTTTTGGACCAACTCTCTCACCCTTGTGCCTACTTGTTGAATCTGTGGGCATGCCCGTAACGAAATGTTATTAGAAATACAATACCAGCAAGCACTTCCCCCATAACATGCCTTTAAATATTCGCAACACTTGATTGGCAGAAGAAGTAGCAACAAAATTCTCTGGTTGTGTAGACATTCATGAATGAGCATGCAGAAGATGTTCTGTGATGAGGTTGTGTCTGTAAGTAAGGATAAGCATCCAGTGGCAGCAGACAGCACGTCTTCTACTGGCTGTGCATAATGAAAAGGTTTCACTACGCGCATAGGGCAGACAAAATCCTAAAGCCAGCTTTTGGCGGAAGATGTACTACTCCATGCAGAAAAACCTTACCAACCTCATGCAAATCAGGAGGTCAAAACATTCATCCAATATTTCTAGTATGCTGTGAAAGGACTTTGCTTGCTATTCATCAATGCCAGTGCCTCGCTTTTCAATCCCCAGCTCCAGAGACCTGACAGAAGCATTGCCACTTCAGATCCTCCCTATCTGTTCAGCTGGACGGCTTTTCTCTAACATTGAATTAGAGTGTTCTACGCCCTCTTCTTCTGACATTGACAGGAAAACATGAAACTTTTGCCAAAAATATCTCCTCTGATCTGTATTTTTTCTATCTTTCTTTACCAAGACTGCTTAAGATAACTTACTTACTTCCATCTTGACACACAGCTCCCTTTAGGCACCAACTTCTTCCCTGTGATAGATACTTCCCTCCTACCTGCTTCTCTCATTTCCTCTAATCACTCTTATCTGAATCTCCCTTCCCTCTCATAATAGACCTGGTCATGATGCCTTTGCTGCTGTGCTTTGAAACTGAACACTGGATGCCCACTGACCATATGCAACATAGAGGTGCTGGTGCCTATTCTCAGGCAGCCTTCAGAGTCTATAATCAAGAACTCTAAGGCTAGTTCTAACCTCTCCGTGGCATAAAGCTTCCCCTCCTGACTACTGCAGTTTATAGTTTCATCTTCTGAGACTGTACAGTACTTAGAAAGTAAGTGGAGACTATAAATTCATATTATTATACATGTCATGTCAATGGAGAAAGCACCTAGACTTACAACTCCCCAGATGAAAAGCAATTAAGCAAACAAAAATCCTGGAAATAAAAACCTTCTCTCTGGGACCATTGATGCCCTGTAAGTTGTTGAAGTTTTGGGACAATTCTTCCATGGTATTAAAGCCTCACTGTCCTCCTGATGAGCCTGCAAGCTCTCTCAGCAAGCTTTCTCTCATTTGTTCAAGACCAGCTTTCTCACACTTGTTCAGATAGCTCCCCAGCTCAGAGAACATGCATTCTTTTCTCATCTGTTTTCTCACCAGGCAATTTCCATTGTTCTAATTTAGAAGCAGACAACCTGAGACGATCCATTTCCTTTAGTTTAACCAGTCTATTTAGCATATTCAATGCTTTACTGAGAAAAAATCGTATCATGTTACCACTTCTTAGATTACTCTTGCATTTGTTCTCGCATAGAGTGTATGATCTGTGACATAGTCCCAGCCAGCAAGTGGCAAATTAAATACAGACCAAGGAATAGAGTGGTACATGAAATTCATAAAATAAGTCTGGATTCATAAATTATACATACATTCCCCAAATTGTCATATCTCCCAATCTTCTCTCTGCTGTTTGCCAGATTTTCTTCCACCAGTCACTGTCACATCATAGCTTCTCCTTTCTTTTTTATGTCCTGATTAACAGGACATCTATATTCTCCCTTGAGCTCTCTTCCTCCCAGCAAGATTGTTTTCCATATCCCTACAGGGAGGGGCCAAAAAAGCATTTGTGAGCCTGAGACGCTTCTTTTTCAAGATATATTATGTGATCTAATAAAAGATAATACTTTTTCTTATAAACATACCTCCATAAGCACAATTCAAATGCTTCAATAGGGGTTCAGAAAAAAAAATCTCTAGAAAAAGAATTTATTCTTAGATTACTTTGAAAAAATAAAATTTAGACCTCTTTTCTATAGGTAAGGGGATTCTATTAATCTTTGGGGGGGAATGGTTTGACTCTCTGAATATTGATAAAGACCACAGATTTTGCAATTAGAAAAAGCAACCAAATATTGAGTAGGCAGATTCTCCCGGTAGTACTGATTCTTTAGTGATATCCAAGACACTTCTGAAAACTACTGTGGCCATATACGCCATTTGCACCCCATGCTCCAATCCAAAACTTAGCTAGCAGAGTAATTAATTTGGAATAAAGAGATACAGAACTAAACAGTAGTTCAGAGGGGTTTTTAGGTTTGGGGGTTTTGTTTGTTTTCAAAAAATTTACCAAGCTTTATGTCTCTAGCTTCATTACTTAGCTCTCAATACTCAAAATTGCTTAGAGGATGCGATAGGTTTTGCAGCATGGCTTAGTAAAGAGTACATAGCTGTACAGCACTGGCATGCAGATGTTTTTATATGCCAAAAAAAAAGTACCAAAGCACCACCAAATTTTTGCCAAGAAATAAGTACAAAAGTAGTATCAAATATTGGTAAGAGAACAACATGTGATTAACATTGCATTTCATTCAATGCTTGAGCAGAACCAATGCTCTTATTTCTATCCCACAGTCAAGTCTGTCATCTGATTTTTCTATCAGTCTTTGCAAATATTTTCCTGGAATTAAAGGAGTGCATATGGAATCATAATACTCAGTGCATACGTGTACCTGTTGCAAGCTCTCTTCTTACCCTGTTCCTGGTTTCACAATTTTATTCAAAATCAAGGGAAGGTGTACACAGGCCCTTTGTGTTTTTTCTCTCCAGTGACTTCTCCTACACATTTCCATCTTGAATAAGTGCCACTTTGTTTTCCAAAATGTGTATTTTTATGATGTGTATATTACACACACCAGAGACTTGCAGCAGCTACATAAGCATCACTTTATACGACGTGTTGATAGAGTAAGCAACCTCTTGAAAACAGAACTGTCTTGCAGTTTCACACTATCTAATTGCACAGTGTGTTGCTTTTGATTCTTCTTTTATAACGAGCCTTTGTTACACAAGTTACACTTTTAGCCTTAAACTGATGAGAAGTATCCAAATACACAATACATAAAACAAATATAAAGTCCAGGAAATACAAAAATAATGTGATTTGGTTATGAATGTCTCACTGACATAGTTTGGAGAGTTTAGTGGTTCAAGGAAAGTTGTTTATTCTGCCTGTCTTGCAGTAAAATGAAATTTGCAGGTAAGAGGGAGCATCTGTGCACAGATTACACAAGTACACATTCAGCCTTACCCTGGAGTTCAACTTATTTTTTCTAGCACAAAACTAAAAAACAACATAAAAAGAAAGCAAAGTCCTTGACTATTACAAGGTACAGTTCTCAGATGTCTTCCCTCTTACTGCTTCCTAGTTGCCAGAAGAAGAATGTTTCTTATTCTTAAATACCAAATTTGTGTGACAGATACATTTAGTTCGTTCCTATCTTTTCCTTGTCACGGGGGCAGTAAATGTGTTAAATCCTCTGCTTAGAGTGCAGCTGTAATGCTTCCATTGTATAACTTATTGTGCATAAGATATACAAGAATCTAAACTCCGAATGTCACATTTTGTTCAGAAATGTCACTTTCTACTAAATGGTCTAAAAGCATAGTAGTTCTGCAGCTGGGACTGGTAAAAGTTCGTAATTACAGAAGGATATCAAAAAATGTTTTTCCATGTTTCACTTGTAATAGGAACATTTTTTTAAAGTTAGTAATAGCTATGTGTTGATTACAATTTCAAGTGCCCAAGTTGAACCTGAATCTGTACTTCGTGGTTTGACCTGAAAAATATTTGGGTTTAGTATCTAGAAGACAAAAGCACTCAGTGCCAAACAAACCATAATTTTTAAAAAAGGAAAACGATGAGAATAGCAAGAGTAGCTATAGCCTAAGATATGCTATGCCGTTGTAAGAAAAGGCATAGAAAAACGGAACAAAAAATGTCGAAGAGCAAAGGAAATCACAAAGGTAATGACTGACAGAGAAATTACTTTTACTTTGTTCTACAGTTTATCACTTACTCAACTAACTGCTGTTAGATGAAGGACACAAAACACCCTCTGTGGGGCTCACATTCACCTCCACTTCAATCACCACTGCACTCAGTGGAGAGGAGGGTCAGAACGCTGGGGTTACTATCATCCTAAACTGTTGCAGCGAGTTTTGCTAGACAACATCTGTCTAGGACAAATATTGAAGTGCCATAGTTACGTAACTGAAATGTAGGTGGATGCAGCACAGATAATATCACTTTATTGATAAGATCAGCAAAGAACCCATAAGCATCATAAGCTTTCCTTGTGGGGATTTATTAAATAATACAGAGTAAAATTTAATTAATGTGAACATTGAATTTAAGAGTAGAAAATTGCTTACAATGAACAACTTAGCTCTTGAAAACCACTTACTTTGTACTGGCTAAAGTGTATACAATGAAAGATTAAAATAAAATCCATTCTGAGAGAAACATACTGGGGAAGTTGCAGTACTGGCACCTTCTGGATACATATAGCATGGATGAACTGTAGGTCAAGAGCAGTATAAGTGTGCACAGTTTTCCTTAAGATAACCTACAAAATTCTATCTGGCTAAACAAACGTGTATACATTTTAGTAATTCCAAAAGGATCAACGTACACTTCAAACTGCTTTGTAATCTAGACATGAATATATAGAGGGAAAAAATATTGCCATTTAGGTTAATAAAAGCTTGAGTACATACAGAAGAATAGCTGTTACACATATGAAAGAAAGATATGAGTGTATATAGTATATAACACTGACAACTGGCAAATGAGAACACAGATAAATTTTTAGTTTGCAGAAGTTTGTGAAATACTGGTGTCACAACTTCTGAGGGACGTGATACACATATGTGATGTTAGTAAATAATATATTTATCACCTGACTAGCTAAGAAAACCAGTGCTACTCGAAACCTTTAGACTTTATACGTTTTAAAGAGAAGGGATGTAATTCTGTAAGAGTTTGGAGAATGTATTTAACCATTAAAGATCATTTTCAGTACCTGTGAAATTTAAGTTTCGAACTTGTTTTGGACTTTGGACATTTAATGATTTTCAGTCATTAGGTGTTGCTCTTCTAAAAGCTGTTCACCTCAGAATGGCTTTTAGATTTATGAATTTGAGGAAAGTAGACCTTACCATTTCCATGGTTCATCTGTTTCCCTGCATTACTCTCAAGCTAAATCAATCTTCAGATTCATAAAACAAGTCTGTAAATATTAATGCCTACCAGAAGCAGTCTCACCTCGGATAACTACCATAGCAGAAGAATACTGGGGAAGCAACATCTTTTTGAAAGTTCTTTCCAGCAAAATGAAGGTTTCCACTCCAGAGCAAGAAAAGAGAAGAAAACACTTTTGAGAAAATATGTAAAATGGTATGGAAGAAGAATGGAGGCTGTAAGCTGATTGGAGAAAAACAAGAAAGGAGGATGGTCAAAAGTAAGGAAAAAGTGCAATGTGCCAAAAAGATATGAAAGGAAAGAACAGAATCAAGGAAGGGAGAAAAGAGAAGAAAGTGTACAGCAGTTACAGAAAAGAGAATGAATAACAGAAGGCTATGGGAAAGGAGAATGAATACAAATGAGATTATATTTCCTTTTTTACAGTTTCTGGAAAAGCATCAATGACAAAGTACGTAGTTAAATGAATGAACGAGAATATAACATGGATAAGGTATATCAGGAGAGGTCAGGGGCACATATAATCAGATTCACTAAGAGCAACAGAACGCCTAGGGCTGGTTCTTAATACCATCACACTGAGACAGCATATATTGCCTTGGATTCCTCCTTGGGGATAAAAAAAAAAAAACAAACCCAAACAAAAAAAACCCCTGACTTGTATTTACTGCCAATCCCTTAATTTTAATCTTTGTCATGTACCATCGCATGAAATGATGATGACTGGCATCAGGTTTCTCTGGTTTCTTATGCACTGGTTTATTTTGACTCCTTGGTTTTTTCATTTTAAGGTTTCCATTTACTTTAATTAATCTCTCCTTGGGTGGTCATGTCTCATGAGTGGTTTTTGTGTTTGGCTTTTTTTTTTCCTTTTTTTTTTTTTTTTCTTAAGCAAATTTACTCACCTGGTAGATTTTCTTTTGCTTTCATGGCTTTCTTGCTTTTTCTCAAAGAAGAGAAGGAAAGATTAGAGGGGCATTGAGTACAGGCAGGAGAACTGGGCACTTGTCTTTGCAGTGATATATTTTTTTAAAAATTGGCAATCCAGGGGAATTAAAACAAGGGTGGAAAACAACAACTTCTGCCAAGACAGAGAGAGCAAGAGCGTGTATTCTTTCTTCCAGTTTCTGACATGATATGTTCAAATACCTTTCGGATACAGTATGTCAGCTTGTGTTTCACCGTCTGATATGACATAATGCAACATGACACACCAATTGTTTTGTGACAGAAATGTAAAGAAAAAGAGCGTCTCCGCTCTGCGGGTAAAGAAATCATTTTAAGTAAAGAAATAGCCAGATTTCTCCTAAACATTAATGCATCAAAGTGTAATGGCCTTGAGAGCTTCCCCCTTCCCGGAGCTCCTGCTGCCAGGGCTGAGGGACAACTCAGCCATCGTGCAGCTGCGGGCCGTCCCCTTCCCCAGCCAGGGCTGACCCCCTCTTCCTGTGGGAACTGCTTTTACGTCGACACTCTCACGCTTGGCTCCAGCCTGAACTACAGCACCGGCTCTGTCGCAGCCGGGGCCGTGCCTGGCCACCGGCCCAACTGATCCAGACCTGGACCAAGACACGGGTTGACTTCCCGGCCTCGCCTCGGACCTGCCTCATCGCTACGGACCTGGCTGGCGGTCACTGAGCTGTATCTGACCTTGGCCGACGTCACCGGACCCGATCCTGTCCCCGATTCACCGACTCGTGTGCCCAGCTTGACGCCGTGGATTCTTAGTCAGAACTGACCCCAGGCATGCCCGTTCACCTTGTTTGGGGACGGCGGGATGGGGCCCTGACGGTGTCACCACACTCGGCTCCTCTCCCTTAGGGAGCAGCCGGCTCTGCCGTGCCCCAACACAAAAAGAAAAGTATTCATTCAACCAGAAACAGTACTGCTCCGTTTAACCCTATGGGCCCTGCTGGTACTTTCCAATCCTGGTATATTTTAATCGTAAACCTTTTAGTGTCAAAGCACGTTTGTAGGGCCCTGGGTGAGTGGATGACCTTTAATTTTAGACATGTATTATGTGTTCAAATTGATTAAAGGAGGAATCAAGTTCAGCTTTTAACAGCTGGAAATTTCATGCAATCAGTTTGAGTATTATAATTTTGACGGTTTTCAGCAACAACGTTTCCAGAGATCTGGAGGTTTTTGTTTTGTTTTGATTTTCACTTTTATCAACTATTGTCTCTTCACCAGGTTTACGTGATCCCAAAAGGCTGCATCTGCCTTTTCAGAGGCACAAGCTCTGGCTGAAGAAACAAGCATTTTAGTAATGCAATAACTGGAAGATGTCATCACCTTCAATTGAATCTATGACTAATATCCAGATGAAAGAGATACCACCAACAGAAGGGAGGAGTACACCAAAGCAGCGTTACTTCAGTGTACTGAACTGGCAGGCCAGGAATATTTGCATGTATGAACCTAGAACAGACAAAGTCTCCCACAGTACACAGCAAAACAATTCATGCGGCATATCACAACTTAGTGTACTAATTTGAACTAAGACACATGCTCTAGAAACCCCAGCAGTTAACTCCAGGCTATGGCAGTGCCGGTATTTATATATTTACAGAAGTATGAGTCCATTGGAACTTTCAGGAGAGGAAGAAAGAAAAAGAAAAACAAAAAACAGACTGGATTTTACTAACTTAAGTTGCTTTGTCTAGATTTTTCAAATTTTGTTCAGTAAACCTCCCTTCTAAATAAAGCCCATGATACCCTAATGCATACCTTCGGGGTAGATTTCCCAAAGAAAAAGAATTAAAATTGAAAAGTGTTGAGGAAGTACAATAAAGGAACCCAGAGCCTCCTACTGTTGAGGAGGCAAAGGAAACAAAAACCTTTTTGGATATTTCAATTGATATTTTGGGGAATATGGCTCCTGAATTCCGATAGCTTGAAGTCAGTGACATTTCCAGCCCCTTTTTTGCAACAGAGTTTAGTTTGGCTAGTGAATTTGTGGGACATATAGGAAAGGATCTTCAAGCAGCATTTTATTTGTACTGCCTCTTCCTTGAGGAGTGAGGCAATGGGAGCAGAGCAGTAATAATCCTCCGAGTAGTTACTGAGCTCATTCTGTCCGCTGTGCTCAGGTACAGAACTGCTAAGGAATTTCTATAATGAAAAATGGGGTTTGTCTTAACTGACTCTTGAAATTCTTTCAACTGGGGAATTGCAACAGTGCTATTAAAAAAAACAGTTTTATTGACATGACACATTTCCTAGGATAGGCCATTAATCATTTCATGTTATTGTATCAATAGTATATTTAACATTCGAAGTTCAAGCAAAATCCTAATGATACAACTATCGGAAGGAAAAATGTAATGCTGAATCTACCTAAGTGATTCTTCTGTTGTGACCGAGTAGCATATTCAGACTAATACCAATCAGCTGGATTTTTGCTGGATTCCTGTAACCTACCAGCCCAGTCGGAAGAACTGCCCGGATGTACAATCTTGCTGTGTCCTGTTCTCTGGAATTTTCTTTCAAAATATGTGCATAAACATAGCCTTAATCATAATACTGGGCTTCTGTTTCAGCCCCAAGCAACACTGATTACTATGGTTCTATACCAAAAAAACTTAATGAGACAGAGGCTACAGGTTTTACTACTGTTTTCTGAATAATAACCTCTCCTCATTTACATGTCACTGGGAAGAGGATTAATTTTAACTTTAAAATGTACAGAGATTTTAAACCTCTAGAAAAGCAATTTATTAATGTGTGATTAGCTTAATTAGTATCTATTACTTTTGTGGGGCCTGGCTGTTCCCTCAGAAGCCTTTTTTGGCAAAATAAACAAATAAATATCATTAACATTTTAAAGAGCAGAAGGCGAGGAAAGCAATACTATACATATAAAATGGAGGTTCAGAGATGAGGACGTTGTCACTGATACAGAATAGAGATTAGCACAGCTGCAGACCCCAACCAGTAGTCAGCAGAGTGAAGCCTGAAGAGAATGAAGAAATGCCTGATAAACACAATTCCCCCCTGCCAAAATCTGACCTAGCTGAAGTACTGTCACTCTTGTGATATCCCAGGTAATTGTGTTAAGGCTTGACATAGGCACAAAGCAGCTGTGGTTCTGTCCTGCTTATTATGTTCTTCCAGATCCATATTGTCTATATGAGCTTGCGCTTCACTTAATGCACTGAATTTAAAAAAGCCCTGCAGAGTTTCGGTCCACTCGTGTCCCTTGTTTCAGGGTAAATCCCGTATCTGCTCAGTTCTACCACTGTCAGACACGGGATCCCTGGTCATGCACACTAGACTTTCCCTCCAGCTTTCAAAGATTTTGCCATGAAAACAATTTTGTGGCAAGTGTAATATTAGGGGGTGTATAGAGAGCAGCTGGCCAACATGGGCACCTAAGCCAATTGTGAATCCCCTACCACTACCACCATTGCTTTTACACTACCTTAATTCAATCTAGAATTGAACAAAGAATATAACATACACTATAAAGGAGCAATAGAAACCAGAAAGTGACAAAAGAAAGGTGACAGGAATGAGAACTGAGATATGTTAGAAAAAAAAAGATCAGAAAACACAAACTGCGCTGAAGCTCTTTTTCCTACCAAATTAAGCATGACTATCAATCTGCTGTGGTTTTGCAGGCTTAGTTTACAAATGCATTAGTTCTCCATACTTCTTTCAGGTTTAATAAAAAAAAACAAAAACCAACTCAAATGAGTAATAGTCAGTTTTGTTGTCTTATAATAGACTGATGGCCTTAAGCTTTCTCAAAGGAAATTCAGTTTGAATAAGAATGAAACTCGAATTGTCAGTGAAGTATCCATCCCCAAGTAATTATTTCTCACATTCATTCTAAATTCTGGTTGTACTTTGTCTTCCAAAACATCATGTTTTGAAGCTAAATCACAGAATATCCATATTAATAAAGATGTTTAATGTAAGAGCATTGTTTTTCTCACAATATTTCATGTCCCAAAAAGGTCTTTTGTAGTACCACAGGAAAAGAAGATATATCTGTGAGAAGTGTCAGAAGTATTGAAGCAAAAATAAACACTTTTTTTTTTTTCTTTTGATATTTCGGCTGAGGTTTCTAAGTTCAAGTAATTAACTTATGGTTTTCTTGTATCCTTCTGCTGCTTCTTATGTCTATGTGTCAAAATAATTTCATTAAAACACTCAGAGATGATAATTTTAATGAACTTCTGACAAGTTAATATACTCCTTGTAAAGGTGTAACTACAGGTTAGGTTTGGTTTTGATTCAGTGCCCAATACATTTACTGTTTACAGAACAGGAAAAAAATCAGGTGTAATGAATGGTGCTAAGCTGGAATAAAATAAATTGAACTCACATTTTTGGCTTCTAACTTTTCATGATCTACTGCCTTTTCAGTCAATATTTAAAATAAATACCTATCATTCAAATGAGCATAAATACCTTTACCCAAGATTTAACAAGAGAAATGGCAATCATTAAAACTATGGATTGCACAGTTGGTCTTTAACAGCAAAAGTTATAGATTCTTCTGAATAGCCACTACAAGCCAAAACAGGCTGATGAGATTTAAAGGAAAAGAGCACTACTAAAATCACAGTAGAACATCACTGGAGCAAGCCGAGTCAAGGAAGCTGATTATCTAATTAATTTATGAGTTCTCAGTTCCTTATACTTGTTAGCTGCCTGAAGTAGCTTCTTCAAAGATGTCCTAAAATGAAGTAATACAAGGGATAATCAGAGGAGAAAAAAAATCTGCTTTTCATGTAAGGCAGTAAGAATAGGAAGTCAGAAAAAAAATATTTAGTTTTCCTATGTATGGAAGAGAATGGGGGCGGGGTTGCTTTAGAGATACTCATTCGAGAATGTTTTCCATAAATTACCTAATTTTGAAATCACCTACAATTGAAAGCACAGATATTTTTAGCTTTGTATAGTAAGTATAACATTGTAGAAACAGCAAAAAAGAAAATGGTATGTGATGCATCTGTTGAGTTTAGAAACAGCAAACCAAGAGGGAAAGGGTATTTTTCTCCAAAAAAAGATTCTGCCAGTTAGTGGAAATAGTTAAGTCCTAAGCAAGGTAATGAGCAGCAATGCTACTCTAAGCAACACTCTCAACATATGAAATAAATAGAAAGCAATGAAAAATAGACTATGGGTGAAGCATTCTTCCTCCAGCACACTCCATTCGAGGTGATGGCTAATCAGGAAAATCTCTAAAATTAATACTGAGTTTTGCTTTCTTTCAGTGTAATGGTGGAGATAATATGAATATAACTCCGTCTTATCAATTGACTCAGCTCCTGAAAATGAACTTTTAAGCATATGGTCATACAGTCAGAAAAACCCATATATATGACGAACAATTCTTCAACACCATGATAACAGTCTGGAATTGCATGCTAGGGCTCACACAAGTGGGTTTCCACAGCCATAATTTCAACAAATAAATTTTATCATTTGACAGTTAGTCACACAGAAACACAATGAGGATTTCCAGGAAATGTTTAAATTGTTCCACTCGGTTTTTGAACAGTGTGAATCATTTCTAATGGAGGAAGTAGGAATTTTTAAATACAGCTGATTTCTTCATTAAGAAAAATAAAATAGAAACAAAAGAGCTCAAATTCTAACAGGAAACACTGCTTACTACAGGGAAACACAACATAAAAATGGTCCACTGATTCTGGCCTATAACATGTGGAGAATATTAACAAAGCTTTAACCCATCATTCTTGCAGTGTTTTTTTGAAAACGTATCCCATCTATCCACCTCACGACAGTGATTTCCATGACTGGATTTGGACTTACATTGCCCTAAATCCCTTTTATTTTTTCTGGTGTTCTAATGTATCAACCAGGCTCCTGACATACCTCTTTTTAATAAAAATGGAACAACAGCACCCCCCTCCAAGATAAAGCGGTTCTTTTTTCAGAGTCCTTCACTGTGAAAAGAAATACATCGAGTATATGTTGCCTAGAGAAGCCTAGCCCCCAGTGAAAGCTAATTTGAACCAAGACTGGATATCCTGATGATATTTTTGAACCCTGAAATCAATATGAAGCTGCTAAGTGCAGAGGAAGGAAATGAAGCACAGCGGTCTCTGGCTCGCTTACTGGTTTGCGTGTAACACTGCACTTGTAACTCACGCACCAGGCTAAGATGTCTGCTAGGTAGGTGATCTCCCTAGACCTCCTGTAAGACATCTGCAGAAGATTAGTTATAGTTTTGGCAGGCTGAATCACACTCTGGAGCTGTCTACCTTTCTTTATCGCATACGGAGGGAACACAGTGCAATCAGGATCCCAACTTCAGCGCTGGAATGAAGTGTTCGTCTTAACGTTTACTGGTTGCGGGTTAGTGCTGCGTCCGTGCAGGCTTCTACCGAGTTCAACGAGACTTAGTGCAAACACAGGAATCTGCCACCATGAATAAGACCAGATGAGGATGAGGGACTATAATAACAGGCCAAAAGTATAATTAGATGGTTCCTGATGCGCTGTAAATACAATAACTTGTGATACAAATTATCGGTAACTGGAGTATCACAGAGTTAGGAATATAACAAAACCCAACAATTTGTGCTCAGAGGTGTTCTCCAAAAAGAAAAGGAGGATAAAGTGAAGGTGTTGTCACTGAGAAATTTTCCCTGTGGGAACAAAAGAAAACATAATCTAAAATGTGCCACAGAAATCCTAAAATACAAAAGGATAACATTATTGTTTAGAAAATCTTTGGCAGCATTACAGAAATTATACCAAAGTTTAAACACTAGTAGGCTTTTTTAGTCATAAATCATTACAATAAATTAGAAATGTCCAGTAGCATTAAGTAAAATATGTAAATGTCAAAATCATTTGTCACAAAATCATTGTCACCATCACCAGCTGTGGTTTTTAAAGCAAACAAAAAGAAAAAATCTGACTTTTCTTAAGGAAGCGCTTCAAACCTCCTTGTTTGTTTTTCGTATTTCAGTGAAGATCAGGTATGTGACCAACTTGAGTTACTTAAATACTTGGAATTTCTTAAATCAGCCTTGTTTTATAACTGCTCTATCCAGCTAGTTCTACAAAATTGATATTTGGAAGTGAATTCTCACCTGCCTTTTTCTTTCAAAATAGAGCACATATAAAGCTGGTATGACTAGGCAAGTTTTGACTATCTCTGCACAAATCTATATTTGTTATAGGAAGAGTGCAGAGCACATTTCAAAAGCATTCGTTCATGTTCAACAGTATTTCCTGGAAGACTGTACTGCAAAAAAAAAAAAAGATTAAGATGTTGGATAAGTCTCGTTACACAATCTCCCTTTTTGTTCTTCTTTTGGTTTTGCTCTCGAGCCTGCAGTTGGCTGCGTATTTAGTGCTTCCACTGGGAAATGGAGTGAGTGCTCCAATCTGTATTTATATAGGATCCATACCATTTTTATCATTTAAGCTGTTTTCATACATCCTTCTCCAGCTAGAGCAACACTGGCGAAATAATTACAACCTTCAGTCTGTTGCGGTAGTTAGAGGTTACTGCCTCCTCTAATCTCCCAGCGGAGCTGCTTGTATAAGCAACTCCCAACCTGTTTCAGTTCTAATCAGTTTGATTAGCAAAATTCCACTATGTATGCTCTATTTGTTAACTTGGATCATTTGGTTAAGAAGCGTACAGACAAGAAAATCCATCAGATTAGAAAAAGGACTACCTTCTACGGGGACTATTGACATGAAGAGGAAGAAGGGCTGGGGGAGCAGCAACTGCTTCAAGCTGGTTTGTCTCCAGACAGAATATATCTGCATCAAGTTAGCCTGAATGCACAATACAACATGTATACTGGTTTATACTTTATACCAGAACAAACCTGACTTACATCAGCTGCAGGAAAGTAGACAACACCTGACCTAGCATTAAGTTAGATTTTCACAAACAGATGATACCTGATCTAGCATAACCTCTTCCAAGACAAAGTTAGTCTTTCAAAAATGTTTATAAATATGATCTGGCAGAAAACATTTATATAAGTTCAGCAGAATGTCTTATCTGGACTCAGCATTTCTGGTCTGTGCTCATTGAAAGCACAGTTAATATCTCACGGAAGTGCAATCTGAGTCCTTCAAAACAGGAAAGAGTACACTCATTTCTAGATTACAAAAAGAA
Organism: Aquila spilogaster; assembly: GCA_024606505.1. Lineage (NCBI taxonomy): Eukaryota > Metazoa > Chordata > Aves > Accipitriformes > Accipitridae > Aquila > Aquila spilogaster. The sequence goes on along the minus strand of JANHGO010000044.1, from coordinate 8,243,733 downwards.
AATTTAAAAATGAATTTTTCTATCTGAGTAGAAATATAGCGGGGAAAAGAAAGTAAATGCTCAAGCTTTATAGATGTGTACAAATGGTCCTTATCTCGACCCACAAGCCTCCTGTTATATTTTCTCTCTCCTGCCCAGCTGAGGAGGGGAGTGACAGAGTGGGTTTGGTGGGCACCTCGCGTCCAGCCAGGGTCAACCCACCACAAACATAAATGAAGAAAAAGGTAGGGAGTAACACTACAATTTTGACATTATCTCCAAGTTAGGTGACAATCAAGCTGTAATTGGACAGAAGTATTTTAAATACTTCTACCCATTATTATGCACAAACTCTTTCTCTCCTCAACATCAGGTATATGCTAGTTTTAATCTACGTATTAATTATCTAATTTTTCTATTGTACCTATAACATTTATTGGCATACAGTCACATAGTAACATAAATTATGTTTTTGATGCTAAGATTGTGAATAATGTAGAAGTGTTTACTGTAGCTAGTGTGACTTTCTTTTCTTCATAGTATTCTGGTTTACTCTGTAATTTTTTTCAGAAGATCTCTTAGCATAAGAGTAAGCAATTTTGCACCATACCTATGTCATGTTTTTTTGAATCCCCATCAAGATGCTAGTGCCCTGCAGCACCTGGAAATGTGCACTGATCTTCTGCAACACTAGTTTCATCTATTCAAGACTAAAATTGATTTTTCTCAAACTGGCATGTAAAGGTACAAAGTGTACCCAGTGATCCATAGCTCAAGTGAGTGTAACAATACCAGCCTCAGTGGTTGAAGAAGCAGTAACTTTTTAAGTCTTTGCAAGCAACAGTGCAAGAAAAAACAGACAGTAGTGAAGAATTTATCTTGTAAAATGCCAGGCAGTCAAGTTGTTTTACTGCTGCTGGAGGCTATTGTCAAAGTTGCTAAGTAAATGGTAGAAATAGTTTTCTTTAATTGGAAAGAGCTGGGATACCATGGTGATATGCTTTTTATAGCATCTCTAACATAAACAGATAAAAAAGGATTTCTAAACTCAGATTTTATCACTGCATGATTTGCCCAATTCTATAGTTCACGTGAAAGGCTCGAATCCTTCCTTTTGAACACTGAAGTAGGAGGGAAGGCATTGGAGTCTCTCCTGGCTCTCCCCCATGACATAACACTGTCTGCAAGGCCTAAGTTTATTGAAGGGAAAGCAAGTAGAAGTTAGAATACACCTTTAAATACAAAGACTAATCAAGTCTTGCGCTTGCTCAACCCTCATCAGCAATTCCCGGGCAACTCATGCACTCCCCTAATGTAGCAGAGCAATAATACATATGTCTTGGAAAGGACATGCACAAGAAGCAGCATCACCAGCGCCCACAGACTCCTTGCTACTCTGTTATGCCATGATGCTTCCTTAATACGTGATCCAACAGAGAATGTGTGGCCTCAGATGTGATTTCACCTGTAGAGTACCTGACCTGTTAGGTAAAAAAAAAGTTAAGCAGCCTAAAGATGAGACATCACTTAACGCATCTGTGACTTGTTCTGGCCTTTCACAGTTTCTCTGAAGTGTGTATGAACAACAGAATTTCTACTACTACCGAGTCCTGAAATAAAAACCTGAATATTACAAACAGTTCACATTTCTACCTGTACTGGTTCCTGCAGAGTCCAGGGCTTCAAAAAGCCTCCTTATTTAATTCTCATTGCATGTGCATAAATGAAGGAGAATCTTCACATGCCCAAGGAGAGGTGGCATATAGGTGAATAAGAGACTTGAGACATTGTAACAGCTGCAAGTAGAGATCTTTGCAGTTACAAGTGGAAAGTGACCTTTGTGGTTTTAGTTCCTATCTTTGCTCATTGAATGTGATCTTTCTGTCTTTTTTCTCCTGCTGGCAAATAAGGATTGTAAAAATTTAGGGCCTGACTTTCTAAAATAGCTTTTAGAAGGCCATTCGAAGTGAACAGGTGTTGTGGAGGCTTGGCATTTTAAAAATTCAAATGCGAACACATAAGCATATCTGAGATGTATCGGGTCCTGAACACCTTTCAAACATGCAGGAAAGGGCTTGGGGCTCCTAGTGGTCAAGGAGTTGAACATGAGTCAGTAATGTGCCTTTGAACCAAAGAAGGCCAAATGCATCCTGGACTGTATGAACAAAAGCATAGCCAAAAACTTAAGAGAAATTATTTTTTCCCTCTATTTGGCTCTTGCAAGATTGCACCAGGAGTACCGTGTCCAGTTTGGGGCTTCCCAGTACAAGACAGACATGGATAAACTAGAGATAGTCCAGCAGAAGGCCATCAGGATCACTAGGAAGCAGGAGCACAACGTACACAGAAAGAAGTGGCTTGTTCAGCCTTAAGAACAGAAGGACAAGGGGAGGATCTTAATATTATCTTCAACTACCTAACAGGAGGGTATAGAGAAGATGGAGTCAGACTCTTTTTGGAGATACGTAGTGGTTGGGCGAGAGGCAACAGACACCAGCTGTAACAATGGAAACCCCATTCAGACACTGGGAAAAATAAATTTCACAAAGACAGTGGTCAAATATTGGACAGGGGCCCAGGGAGTCTGTGAAATCTCTGTCCTTGGAGATACTAAAAATTTGACAAGTCATGGCCCTGCTCTAACTGTACGCTGCTTTGGGCAGGGCTGGGACCAGATGACTTTCAGTGGTGCCTTCAAACCTATACTAGTCTATGATCCTATGATAATATCTTGACCTGGCATCTCTGAACCTGCTAAATGTCGGAGAAATGCAGTGGATTGCTAGAGCATCTGGGAGTAGCCAGAAATTCCACTGTGGTCATGGAATATCCTGATGCTAGCAGGTTAGCTTGATATCATTAAACTGAGGTAGGTAAAATTGAAATTAATAAAAGTATTTAATTACTAAATCAGAAGTTAGAGAAACAACCACTTCTTCACCTTTCAGTACACTACACAGACTAATACCAAAATGCGTCTTCTTCCTTTCACATTCATCTGATTAAGTTGTAGATGCTAACCTATGTTCTGTGCTCAGTAACACAGAGAATTGTTTCTCATCAGTCTTGTGTGCTCAAACCTGTGGTTATAAAATTCTGAGAATGCAAATGGAAAATTTGTATGAAATCTGAGGAAATCAATGTCATTCTTACAGACATACGAAAACTATATAAACTGAACACAACTTTGAAGGCTCGGGCTATTCTGACACAAAGTTTGTGCTGTTCTGTCAAAATGGTATGCAAACGAAATGAGCTTTAGTAAAACACAAAGATTATTTCAGTTAAGATTTTCTTTCTTTAAAACTTTAATGGCATATGTACCTGCTAAAGAACAGATTATGCTAATTATATCTCTTGCTTGCAGTAACTTACCTTTTTAAATAACGCAGCTTCTGATAATCACAATTTCAATGTAACTGTTGAAGGAAATAGCTCCAGTTGTGGATATCATTCCCAGAGTGCTTCAGGCTATAATGCCTAACAATTTTCTAATTCTATTCACAGAAAGTATAAATCAGGATTAGATTTCAGTAATTTGCCCATACTCTGACAGTGATTAGCACAGTGTGCAATGCGGACCACAATCTTCACAGAAAGTTCGTACAAGTAACTGCCTCGACATAGGAATGAATTCTGTCACTGCACCCTGGTGCAGAGCAAAGACTGAATTGTCCCTGTGATGGGGAGCGTTGCTCTGAAAGAGGCCCTATCATGGCAATAGCATATCCAGATGTGCCTTTATCTCAAATGCAGAGATATTAATAGACTATTTAATTTTTACTAAAAACAGAGCTAGTAACACCATCTTACTTTTAATTTATGGTTTGTTAGGTCTATTTCTTAATGTGATTAATGACATATCACTACTTAAAACATGGGACATTCATCAGCAGAACTGCATGTCCTTAAAACAGGTGTTGAGGGAATTTGAGAACGTTACAATGCAAAGTTTTACTATTTCTATAACAGTCTAAAATGACAAATTGCCAAAGAACAAAAAAAGTTATAATCTTGAAACAGGAATTAATTTTTGTTAATTTATTTTGGCATATTTTTCTCTAAAGCTGCGAGGCTTTCATAAATCTGTATGTGGAGGGTATGAGACTACAGATGTAAGTATGAACATAGGAAAGCTAGAAAATAAGAAAGAATTCAAATTTCAAAATTTTCCAGTGCAGAATGTGAGACAACAGGAAAATGGAACATTTCTTAAAGCTAGAAACCAGCTTTGGTCAAGATTTGTCCTTCTTAATGGAGGAAACACGTTTTGAATCTTGATTATTGGGAGAACAAAATAAAAGATACCGGAAAAAGAAAGAAAACTTAGAATATAACCATATAGAATTAACAATTATGTGGAATACTGATCTAGAGCTCATTCTACGTACAATAAAAAAATAACGCAACTGACTTCTAAGCATCTCTGTAATTAGAGCATGAAAGATCAGTTCTCAAAATTAGTTAGTTATTGCAGAAAATAACTAATGAAATAACTATCCACAGAGGGCACTACTGATAAAACTGAGTAGACCAGATAAGCCAAAGACCCTGAGGACACAGGCCCTCAAAATTCTCAGAGAAATAGAAAACAGCCTAAAAAGTAGATAGAGGCAATGAGTCTCATTGCCTAAAATGTTAAGCAAGCTATGAAATTAATTAATTAATTAGAAATAATTGAAGTAGATATTATTAATTATGACTTTTTTCTAACAGCTGTGCACCTAAGAACATTCTTTATCAGATACCTTATTTTAATATTTATGTTTCTTGTTTTACAGAAGACATCAGTGACTTTTGCTTTTCTGCTCAGTTCTGTTCATTTTTTTATCTCCCTTCTCTTCCCCAACCCTCATTGTCTGTCTTGTCCTGTTATTTCATCTTCTCATTCATGTACATTGTAAATTCTCTGGAGTAAAAACTTGTTTCTTTGTTATAGGTCTGCAGAGAGCCCTGCATAACCCAGCCATTATCTACAAATGGGGGGTTTAAGTGACAGCATAGAAATAAATGAATAAAAGGATGTTTATTGCACGTATATCCTAACAGAAATAGATGATTAATGTATATTAAACACTGATTTTATTAATTTAGAAAAACAACAAAGGAAAAACATCTTGGTAAACAAATCTTAAAAAAAAATATTTCAACACAATCTGTTGAAGTTATCACCAGAAAAACCTCCCAGCTCTCCTTCAAAAGCAGAGTATATTCTGAAAGACCGAAAAAGAAGAAAAAAAAAAAAAAGTACTAAGCTGTACTGTCTGTCAAAAGGAGGCCTGTGAATTACGCAGTGCCTTAGTGTCCTGACCGCTGTGGAAGACTGAAGACTGACTCTTTGGAATTGAAATCAAAGAGACGTTGTAAAGTTTGACCCCAAATAAACATTTTTCATGGGTCCAATTTATTCAGAACTGGCCATTATAAAAATGTACATTCATACCAGAATGCAACTGTTTTTTTAATCATTGAGGGGCTGGTGAAGAAGTGCTAATGTCAAATATTAATAATTCCAGTCTGAAAATTCTCACCTGACTGATGACTTCCAGCCCTTGCTTCAATTCAGCTTGTGCCAGGCGCCAGAGCCTGTCTGGACACTAGGCAGGCCCAGGACTAGGAAAACAGGAGTATCTCAGATCTGCCTTTCTTTCAGATTCATTAGACTGGACTCTTGATCACCTAAGGGTCTTGATCTCCAGACACAGTCATTCTTACTTGTAAAAGAACATAACTTTTCATACATCTGCAACTGCATTCAATATATCACAAACTGCTTTCAGAACATTGGTGAAAAACAAAACTTTAGCCAACATAACATAGTTGTCCATGTGTTTTTGTCTGCCATTTAAGAACACTTTGTCTTCCTGGATTCCTAACACAGTTAGGAAAAAAATCCCAGGGAAAAAAATCCCAGGAAAAAAAAATCTGGAACTTGTAAATAGTGAAATAATAATAATAAGGGACATTAAAAGGAAGACTTTGAAGTGCAAGTGTAGCAACATCACTATTGTCTTTGTGGACCATATCCACAGAGATCCTTGATCTCTGAGCCACTTGGTATGGTGAAAATCAGACTAGGGCCAGCTTCTTCCGAATCACATTAGTGTCACAAACCAACACAGTGGGTGGTTTTCTTTGTAGCATGATGGATGCTGGATGACCTTGATTGCTGTGCAGGAATGTTTGAGAATGACTGATACTATGCCAAGAGAGTATTGGAAAAGCTCCCAAATAGGACATTTCACTTTTCATATCCATGTTCTTACTTCTGTTTGTTTCTAAACCTGACTTCTAATTTCATTCTCTTAAGTATTTCTAAAATAATGGTATTCCAAAATAATAATCGCTAAAACTTTTCATGGTTTGTTTTACCTCCTTAACAACTGTACTTACAAAAATGAAATTTCATCCTTATTCTCACCTCTACCTTTGAGTATTCTTCTCCTCTTTAAAAATCAACTATCTGCTAATAATATACACTTCACACAAGATGTGTTAAGTGGTCTTTTACAGATTATGTTTTATAGCAATGGATTACTGATAACAAGCCAGCCCTCTAAATCAGAATATGTTTTAACAGAGAAGTGAAAGATTGCCTTTTTTGAGTAATTATAAATATAAACTTTGTATTTATCTTTATATTTCCAGTTTCAGTTATCAGAATCCTGCAGTATCTGTAAAACTGGAATAAATCTGTACCTGTTTTAGACTGAAACAAAATAAAATTGAATCAGCCAGGAGAAGTAGCATCAGACACTGTCTTTCACTGGTTGACTATACCTCTTAATGCACACTTCTACCCAGAGCAAAGTTATATCTGTCTCTCAGGGAAGTTGTCCTATTTGCCCAGTTTTCCAGTTTTGACTGGCTGGAACACAAAATCTGTTGCTTTTCCAAGCCATACAACTGGAGGTTGGACATCACTGTGAGCTTTTCAAAAAGATAAGCCCTGAACTTTGTCCATTTGTATTTGAAAAAACCACAACTTAACAGACTAATGCTTCTTTACTATTGCTCACCATCAGCATGTCTTTCTGGACAGTGTCAATCACAGTACAGCACTGTGTCATTTTGCTTGGAAAAACAGAATTGAAAGCAGATTAACAAAGAAGAAGTGATCATTTTTGTTACTTTAAGTCTATTGCCCAGCTTTCATCTATTCAAGCATAGTCATGCACAGAAAAGTACAAGAATAATTAGCACAATTTATTTAGGTTTTTGCATATGATAAAAGTCACTTCTATTCATCATTGGGAAAAAACTTCTAGGAACAGAATTTGGGTTTATTTTTTTTCCTCTCCTAGTTAACTGTCTTTAAGTGTTTTTAGCAGTCCTTACATTATTTGTCCTGGTCAACTTCTGACCAACATACTACTTCAAAAGTATTCCGGGACCTTGTTTTTAATTTTTGTTTCCAAGCAATCAAATGTATTTGTCCTCTTTATGTTATTGCTCCTTTGATTACAGACTGTCTGGTCAAGTTTTTCTCTAGCACTACATAAGAAGTACTGTAGAGACAGCATTGTTGCTGCTTGCTAAAACATCTGTGCCATGAAAAGATATTGCCTGAGAAACGAATTAGGCATGAATCAGTTTTTATATCCCCCTATAAAACAAATATAAAATAAATCAAATTATTGTTTAATACACTTAATTATCTTTTAATGTGTCTGAAGTCACATAGCATATGTCCTGTAAAAAGCACTTGGTTTGGTCCTCTGAACATGTCATGTATATGCTAATGATGAGAGATGGCACAACAAGTTCTTGCCAGAGTCAGAATACACTGGAAAAAAACGAGTTCCAAAATAGAGTCCTACTCTGAAAACTGTGTTAGTACAGGCATATTTCATTTTGAAAAGGGTGCATTAATTAGAAATTCCTTTCTCTGAATACAGTGAATAATCCATTTTACTGATTAATATTTATCATAGAATCGTTGAGGTTGGAGAGGACTTTCTGAGCTCAGCAACTGCAACCCCCCCTGCCCAAAGCAGGGTCAACTAGAGCAGGTTGCCAAGGGCCTTGGTCCAGTCTCATTTTGATCATCTACCAGAATGCTTATTTCACAGCCCATCTGGGCAAACCTACTTGACGACCTTAACCTCAAAAAAGTTTTTTTTCTTATGTTTAACTTGGATTTCCTGTATCATGACTTGTGCCCATTACCACTCATCCTGTCACTGGGTACCATGACATCTGATTGTAGTTTTCAAAGGGACTTAATTCTAATTATAGCTTATACAGGAAAATAACTGTAAATAAACTAAACTGTAAATACATTTAAAAAAAAAAAAAGTATTTGCAGTTCTGGAAAAATGCAAAAGGTACTAATTAATCCAAAGTGTGTCTTCCCCACAACTGAATTCCTGGGTTTGGTGAACACTGGACTCTCAGAACGTGATAAAGCGCCTTTCAGTAATAAATTTATCAGCAAAAAGGACTTTGAAAACTAAAAGAAATAGCAGTTTATTTGTAAATAATCTGCTAGTATTTGCTTGGCTCTAAACAAAAACGTGGTGTAATCCAAATTATTTTGTGGCCTAATAACACTGAGATCAGCAAATGTCTGTTACAGGAGTACACAGTCATTAAAATCTAGATTATGGGTATCACTAACTATATATACTTTGCCTACATATACTTACACTCAGAAATTTCTATATCTACACATGTAATGTCATGTATTCAGTTGGGCAACACTTGTATTTACTAAGCTCTCCATTTTTAACAATCCTGATATAAGGAACCTGTTAAATGCCTACAATATGTTCACCTTTCACAGTGCATAATAAAGTCAAACACACTCTTACAGCTACTTCATTGCAAACGTACTGGCAAAGAAATGAAATCTTTAAAGGAGTGAACTCATCTGAAGGTGATGATTGAAAGCATTTTCACATCTCAGGAAAGGAACATTTTAACACTGCTTGTCACAGATATCCTGTCAGGCCTTCATGTGTTCCAGATAACACCTTCAGTATAGTGTCTTGAAGCATCAGAGTGAACTTTTGCCATTGATTCTACTGTAAAATTAGATTAATGAAATGTACTCATGGGTTGTTGTATTCAAATGATAATTTTTGCTTGCTTCTTGCTATTCACTGGGAAAAAAACAGCTCCATATGACTCATCATGTTGTGGGAGTTCAATGCCAAGCCTGCTTGCACACAAAAGAAAATTACATAATTATACTAAATTTTGCAAATCAAAAACTTCTTTGTAATTGCCTTAAGGTTATTTTATATTCCATTTTCAGAAGATGCTTCCCTGTGTAGCTATTTGCAAGAACATTTCTTATAAAAGTTAATTACAGTTTCTTAAAGAATTAAGCAAGGGGGTTTGGTTCTTTTGGTTTTTTTTAACGAAAGAATCTCTCTGTTATACACATTTCTGAATTTTGGGGTTATCTTTCGGTTTTGCCCACATTCTTGACAATCTGATTGAGGAAATGTCATTTATTTTCACTGTACATGTATCTGAGCTGTACTTCATATTTTATTTAAAAGATATACTATCAGGCAAAAAAAACTCAGCGAATGAGCACTGCTGTTCTTAACAGTCTCTGAACTAATTTTAACTTAATGAAAATATTTTAAAATTAATAAGGAATGGAAAAATTACTGAAACAATTTAAATAACATGTTACTTCAACATACAGATGAAAACAGACCAGACTTTCAAAACACCACTTCATTGGAGGAAAGACAGGCCAGCGAGAAAATGGATTAAAAAATAAAGTTTTTCCACTTTCTGACATTTATTTTTGTGGGTCTTCTTGGAGTCCAACACTGCCAATCTAGCAATCAGCAGCTATTTTTGACGTGTTGCTTCCTAACTTAACTACAGACTGTCACTTTAATCTCTGGAGAATGTTATTGCCTAGGAAGACTGAACTGGTAAGGGGGAGAAAGAAACCAAGAAAATCACTTCTAATTACTGTTATGTCAATTTGGAGACTGACTGGAAGCACCAAAAATCTATCCTTATTTCTTACAATAGAGTAGAACCAAAAAAAGTATCAACTTCTTGAACCACAGCTCTGTCTGGTTCCTGAAAATGCCAGTTTCACTGAACTAGACTGCAGGCAAGTAGGGAGAGGTAATAAAGGACTTCTCATAATTTAATGATAACCGGTCACAGAGTTCTGTTTAGCCAGTTCTGATGCTTCAGAAAATTGGATTTTGATGAGGTTTCTGCACCTTAATTTCCTCTCCCTATGCATAGCCTACAAAGGGCTATTGCATAATATACTGACTGAAAGCTAGTCCACGCTCTGCATACTCCAAGATGTTTTACTGCCTTTGTGGACATTAGACACCCTGCTTATATTTACCACCTCCTAACCGAATGGGACAGAAAATAAAACACATGCTGTGAAACTCACTGATATTTTCTCCCATCTTTGGCACTTTCCGCTGCCTTTCTTTGAATGTTCTGCAAAGCAGCCCTCTTTATTTCTCACTTTTCCCCTTTACCTCCATACATTGAAAGCAGAGAAAGGGAACAGAATTCTCAGCCTAATACCGTGTAGGTGACAAAATGTTTCTTTTCCCTCTACTTTGGGGACGACTTTGAGACACGTTTCATAGCTGCTTGACAGATCCACAACTCCTCCTGCCCAAATTCTGGCTGAATTCCAGTCTCATAATGACATTCCACCTACCTAAAATTCTCCCTTTAGTTCAAGTGGGATAGCGTGCCATTTTCCGAGCTCTGTTACTTTGCTTATAAACTCCCACTGAAACTAAAGAGAAAGGCAGGCGGGATTTGGTTCACTGGTCTAAAAACATTATATACAATGAACCAATTGTTCAGTAAAGCTAGTGAAACTATTTCCATAGACCTAGGCTGGAATACTGAATCAAAAGCTGTTGCTGCCCAATTACCATACTGGTCTGTGACAGCATTTAAGCTCCTGTGGTGCTTGACTCAAAGTGGCGTGGAATGAAAATCTTTTGAATGGAATCTGGAAATCATAAGCCAATGCCCAGTATAAACTTTGTAATAGCGTTCCTCTTCTCTGAAAACAATTAAGTGGCTCCATTTTTATCTCAGTGGGAAATTAAAAGTTTCCAAAGCTTTGTTTTTCCAGGAAGGAGAAATGTCAGTCACTAGTGGAATTTGCTTTTCAGGTCCTAATGTAAATCTCACTCTTGGATTAGAGGAGTGACTTAAATCTTCTAGAAGTTCTAGGACCTCCTTTCTTTATTATCACCTTCCAGTCATCTTAATTTTCATTTGTACTTGAAAAATATTACTAAACATTTGCAATGCTCTAACTCCTGATTACTAAATGCTCATGAAACCTAGAGGAAGATCAACCAGTTTAGACAGTAGGACTGACATTTGCAAGATAAAAGCAGTTTAACATGAGTTAAATATGAACTATTAAGTAGAATGATTTTCTAAACTTCCAAGATCTTTTGGTGTTTAAAAATTAAAGCCAGAAGAGAGAAGAATAATTAGCAAGAGGAATAAAGGTGGCATCTTGATGCATATAAGAAGAGTGGCTATATCTATGGGTACAAGAAACTGATCTTGGAGAAAGAAAAATCATCAGAACATTAATAAAATGAGAAAAATTATGTGAGGTAGAGTTAAGATAGACAGACAAAAGAAAGATAAAAATGAGGACAGTAGAAGAGAAGGTAAATTGACATCTTCTCTTGCTTAGGGTTTCAATTAATTCTTTTCCTTTAGCTAATGGCAGAATCATGTATTCAGCATTTTCCTTTCTCTATTATATTCATCATAGTAACGTTTGTGGTGTTTAGATTTGCTACTAAGTTGATAGGGGGATTTTGTCAGTAATTAGCTTTGGTTGCTCAGTGATTGCCAGTCTGTTGTGATATATATTCACACAGAACATATTTATTTGCCTACTGAGTTGGAGGAATGGTAAGAGGAGAAAAAATCAGTGTGGACATGATGACCTCCACTGTGAATTTTACTAAGTGACTTAATGGTCGTTGTGAATTTGTGTGACTCATGCTCTTTTAGAAACAGTGTGATAGACCTGATGGCTATACACAGCACGCACCCAAGTGACACATTTTCCCTTTTGTATCAGTGGTATCCTCCCAAGGAAGCACTTTGAAACGTGCTGAGTATAGAGCTGGCTTGATCTGATGGCTAATAACATGAAACTGGGAGCCAGAAAAGCCTGTCTTAATTCTTTTTTTCCTCCACCAAGTCTTATGCCTTAGGGAAAGTCACTGAACTTCACTAAGAACCTCCTGTACCTCCAAGGAAAAAAAAGAAAAAAAAAGGCTTTCCAAAACAGATTCAGAGTCTCAGCAGCTTTACAAGATGAAGACAAGATTTTGTCTACTACTTTGAAAATGTAAAAGCTAACAAAAGCTGGATATCTGGGGTTTTATGTACTTTAACAAATGAACAAAATGCATATTACAGTCCTTTGTGTGTATGTGGAAATAGTTATCTTTCTACTGCAAAAGCACAGAGTGCCAAATTCTGATCTTAGGGACATGTTATCAGTATGAGGCCAACGACACAAGGACAATTACAATATTTATCAACGTTCACTAAGCATATCCCGTACAAAATTGCATCTACACTCAGTAGTTAGTAAATATATTATATGAGCCGTTAGAGAAATGAAACATTTTTCCGTCAAGCTGGAACTGAGAATTGTCACTAGACTTTCTCCTGTAGACTTTTTTGCAGTTCCTCTAGTAGTTGTTCTGTGCGGCAGGACAGCTGAAAACTACTTTTCCTGGACACTACTGAACCTCCTAAAGCAGTCTAGCTCACTTGTTTTTCAGTATTAGTAACATTTGCATCTGCTGTACCTGATCTTCTCTGATAGTTATGTCTAGTGCTAATGTTTTACCTTTTCCTTTTGAATTATTGCATATGTTTGCTGATTGTACGCAAACTGCAGCTGCCTTTTAAACAAGCTACAAATTTATCAGAAAAAGCACTGGACATCAGAAGAAAATTTCACTAGCAGCAGGTTTTCCAGATGATGAAGAGACAGAATGCTAAGAAAACCTAATTTACTTTTTGTGTGAGGTAGAAGGGTTATATTCCTCTGGGCCTTTATTCCTGTGCATGCCACTTTGCAAATGAAACACACCATGAGTACTGTATGAAGAAAAGCATCATGAATACTAAGTTAGCCTTGAGTTGCACAGGAATATAAAATGCATTGGTTCTAGTTAAAATTGATTTCGCCTTGGAAATAAGTATTGGATTCACTTTCTCTCTCTCCTCAAAACACATAGACAGATGGAAAATACCACTGTAGCTGCTGTATACTAAAGCGGTAAATATACAACCAAGCAATCCAGAAATCTTGTTGGTAGTTTCAGTAAAAACTCATTTTCATTGTTTCACTGCAAATGAGTACAGCCTCTAGAATGAATTCACAGAGTTAATCTGTGTTGATTCAAAAAATGAGCAATTCCTTTCCCCCCCCCCAAGTACTAACAAGATATAATTGGAGCAGAGTAGTTTCCAGAAGTTTGGAGTCACTAGTTACTATGGAATTATCAAAAGAAAGGAGAAGAAGGAATGGAACAGGAGCCATTCATGGAATCCATCCCATTTATGTTCTGAGCAGAACTTTTTAAAAAGTTTTTCATTTTTCCTTTTCAAAAAAAGTTCGGGAAGGAAAGGGGCTACATGATATTATAGAAACGAAATTTTGTATACTGCTGTAATAAATGTAGCAGCTGCTGGATTCTTCATTCTTCCCTTTATATTAAGTTAAAATAAATTTCTGATTGAAATTTTTTTAGTAATTACTGACTTTAAGCAAAGATACTGATGAGTATTGGTGAGATAAGGTACACTAATAGAACCCAACTTTCACAATCTTTTGAAGGCCCAAATGACTTCGAATATCTTAACCCTGTAAAATTAATTCAAATATTTTTCACATGTGAAAGTCAAGAAACTATAGTACTTGACAAAGATTTTCAAGCTTTCCATATGGAAAAGCTTCACAGTCTGTACGTAACTGAAATGTACAACCAATTTCTGCTATACTGTAAAATATTCAATAGTACTTAAAGAAGGGTTATGGATGGTACTGATTCTCGTCACCTAAAAAGGGCAGAGTTGGTCAATCTGGGGCTGTAAAACTGACTTTTATATGCATTTCCTCAGTACTTCTTAGGCAGCATCAATTATACCCCTTATCAACGTATTTTCGCAAAACAGAAGTACAAGACATATCATTAGATTGATTAAGATTTATATTATTGATCTATTATGATTTGATCAGTTGAGAAGGATAAGCAAATCATAACTTCCTTTGCTCCACTTTCATTGTATTCTATTGATATACACATTCTTAAGGTATAGGCTGAACATATTGACTAGGTATTTTGCTTCAACATCAAGTAACTTTCCATCTGGCTTGACAATAAAGTTAATCTGGCTTTGCAGTGCCAGGTTACAGTGATAGATTGATACTCTCGCACTCAGCTGATTCAAAATTGCTCTAAACATTTGACTAATTACTTTGCACTGGTGTCCTGGTTTCAGCTGGGATAGAGTTAATTTTCTTCCTAGTAGCTGCTATAGTGCTATGTTTTGGGTTCAGCATGAGAAGAATGTCGATAACACACTGATGTTTTCAGTTGTTGCTAAGTAATGTTTAGTTTAAAGTTGAGGATTTTTCAGCTTCTCATGCCCAGCCAGCAGGAAGGCTGGAGGGGCACAAGAAGTTGGGAGGGGACACAGCCAGGGGAGCTGACCCAAACTGGCCAAAGGGGTATTACCGTGTGATGTCATGCCCAGTATATAAACTGGGGGGAGTTGGCTGGCGGGAGCAGATCGCTGCTCGGGAACTAACTGGGCATCAGTTGGCAAGTGGTGAGCAATTGCATTGCGCAGCACTTGTTTTGTATATTCCAATCCTTTTGTTATTATTGTCATTATTGTTTTATCTTCTTCCTTTCTGTTCTATTAAACTGTTCTTATCTCAACCCACGAGTTTTACCTTTTTACTTCCGATTCTCTCCCCCATCCCACTGGGGGTGGGGGGAAGCGAGTGAGTGGCTGCGTGGTGCTTAGCTGCTGGCTGGGGTTAAACCACGACAACTGGCCTTTTGTTTGTTTGTTTGTTTGCTTGCTTGTGCCTGTAGAAGTTAGTCTGATAGATATACGAGCATGTAAACTTGTACTGCTGAATATTCCAATAATTAATAGGTCTGGTATCATTACTGGGGAAGCAGAGCCTGAATCAGAGGAAAAAAAAGTGCTTCTGCTAGGCACAACTTTCTAATATTTTAATTTCTTTAACCTTCAGGCTCTCGGGCAGGCAAAATGGCCTTGAAATCTAACACAAATAAAAAAACAATAAAAATGAATTACCTCATTCAGTTAATGAACAAGGGAGAATGAAGGTCATATACAAACCAATATGAACTGAAAGACCTTATTTGCACCAGTCTTTGTGCAGCCACAGGGTGACTCACTAGATATTCAGAGATGGGAGAACCTACAGAGATAGCCCCTGAACTGAGAAGACTTTTTGGCTACACTAATTTAGGTGGATAAATAGCCACCAGAGTTCATCAATAGAGCTCATCAGAGGTCTAAGATATATCTGTGAGATGACAGAGGGCTTGGACAGGCGTAAAGGAGAAGAGGTCTGCTCTAGTATTTCAGGCTTGGACTATACACTGTTAATGAAAACATTTGGTGAAAATTTTCTGTAAAGCCACTTAGGTGTGAGTTGTGAGATACGAATAAAGAACTAAAAGAAACCTGTAAGGCATTGGAAGTGAGGAAAAAATGAACTTACAAGATGCAAACTGAAACAGAGTTGTCTATGAAACTAGGACACAAAGCTTGGAAAGAACATTCTCCAGCTCCCAAACCCTCCTGCCTACTGCCAAATACTGCAGATAGGAAACACCCACTGTGTTGGTGAACACAGTGTACTACAGCGCTAGTACATTGATGACATTGGTGTGCATTAACACAGCAGGTGCTGTGCAGTGAAGGAATTAAATATTTTAAGAGTCTTCACTCAGTAGAATCTGTTGCTTCTCCACCTCCCAGCTGTTTTTCTCTTTCACTGTGGATGTTGGAGGACTGCACAATCTGGTTTAAAGTATGGCAAAAGTCATTATCTTTCTTTTGTAATTCCTATTTTCTTTTGTATTCTCTGTGAGGCTTCTGCAAATCCATCCACTATTTCTCTGCTGCATTGTATAAATGGCAGATATTTGCCTTTAAAGATTAACTAATATTTTCTTGAATTTGCATGCAAACTGTTATGAACTGAGAATATTCTTCTGTTCAATTTTATACTTCTGCACCAGTACAGGCATTTTTTTATTATGTCACACCACACTTTTACTATAATCCCCGTTTACCTCATTACCTAATCAAACTGCAGCTAATAACTATAACAAAACACTTATTCATTTCTCTATCCTTTTGGTGTACTTTTGATTCTTTATGTGAAATGCCACATTTTGCATATCTGTACCGAACTCTCCCATAGTTGAATTCTGAGCTTCAGAGCTTTATGCTGTATGAAAAGTCATTCTTCAGGGTTCAATACCTTCTGATAAAATACAGAGATTTCTTTTCCCAATTCCCCCAAATACATCCTTTTCCCTGAAAAATCTCCAAAGCTTTCTGTAAATTATTCACTTTGTGATTATACATACTCTTTCAACGTACAGAAAAGCACTTGTTCAAACTAAGAATTAGCTGTCTGTTATCATTCTTTTCCCTCCCTGGATCTCAGACATATGCACACAGACCCACACAGTCCTCTACACTTTCTAAAATGAAACCAATTTGTCTGCTATTCTGATGCAGGATATATCAGGAGACTAATGCTTCCAAGAAATCTGGGTGAAACTGCTTGAGAGTTGTACAAAATTTGCTTGTTCAAGATTGGATTTTTTGTTTGGTAGATTTATATTTTTCCAAAATGACCTGGCACAGAAATTATCGCTTTGCTTTGCCTAGTTGAGCATGGTGAATAGTGTCTCTTGTGTAATTCTCCCGGGGAAAGATGCTGAGATAATGAGACATATTCATGTACATACAGTATATGCAGTTAATATGGATTCACCGTCACAAGAAATTAAATTCTAAATGCTCCTGTATTAAAAACACATCTATGAAAGCCTCACAAAGGGCAGAGATAGACCTTATAAAGGATAAGACAGTCATTTAATAATGGGAAGAAAGAAGAGATACTGAGGGGTGGGGGGGGAATCGGGATGATCATAAACTAAGAGTTGCAAGTTCTGCCTTAGTCCTTACATGCACCTAGCTTATTGTGTCTATCATTACAGCACCTGAGCAGCTTCAAACATCCTCTGGGACATTTTTACAGCCTACCAAATTCCCATGTAAAATAAATTATTAAACTACAGTTAAGTTGAAAGGTTAAAGTATAGCCTTTAAAGCAACTGAAAATTGATAAAAATCATTGCTGTTCAGTGCTCTCTCAGCCTATGAATTTACTTAGTTACCAGTTTTTCATTTATTTCTTATATACAGTTGCAAATACCTTAAAAATAGTCTTCCTTTGCAGAATAAAATCTAAAATCTGCACTCCATAGTTCACTTTTGAGTTTAAGAATTCCTAAGCGCAGGACAACAGATGTCTTACATTTGGGAAGGCATTAATGTGCTTGTCCCACTTGCATTTAGAATGTCACAAATCTAAACCAAGAACACAGATTTTAATCCTTTGTATTTTTCTGAGGCAAAGTCTAATCATCAATTGTTACACTAACTTTTGCTTTTATTCTGCAAGTCGAAAAATTTAAGGATATTGGACCTGGAGGTTTGGGTCTACACATGCATTACCTTCATGAATAATGGCACTTATGTAGCTGATGATGTGTACTGTACCTTTGGGGAAGTGTGTAGAATCTCTTTTCTTAGCATCCTTATTTTATGCTGGAGAAGGCAGAGTATGTCTTCTTCCGTGGATTTTGCCTGCCCAAAATGTGTCAGGCAGAACTCATAATAGCTTCTGTTTGTTGAAAATATGAGCGTACTTTGGCTCAATAATACTATTGTATAGAAATAATGTAAGATAGAGATTATAACATAAGATGTTCATTTTAAACCTCACTGACTATATGAAGAGAACATATTATCAGGCAGAAGTAGCGCTGCATTTTGTGCATTGAGTTGCAATCTGGACATAATGAACCTTTACCTGTTTAATTAGTAACAGTCTTACACCGTAATGATATCAGGAAGAGCCTCTATGTAGGGACCCCAAATATATTATCCTCCTTTCAGTTATTAAACAAAGGCTGGCTTGGATATGAATCCATTTTGCAAGAGTTTCACTCTAGGAACATGATTCAGAGCTAGCTTATTGCAGGAACTTAAGTTGCACCAATAAGTACATAACTTATGAGAAGGCAGAGTTAATTGTTACCTCTTCTTGGCATCAACTGTTTGAAGAGCTGTGGAACATAGGGAGAGACAGAAATATGTCTTAAAAATGTTACACTTGAAAGAACAGCACATGGGATTAAATATCAGATTGATCATTGTGCTTTAAGAAACAGTGCAGAGAAGCCAGATAACTGAAAAGCTTTATTTTTCACTCATCTTCTTCCAACCTGTTTTTACTCTTTGTCACTTGTTAATGTTTCTTATAGGTAGGGAAAGTCTGAGCTGATTGCACCATTTTCATAACATAAAAGGAAAACACTAAAATGAATGTTTCTTCTTGAAAGTTCATTGTGTTACCACTGGGTCTTCTGCTTAACTACTAAAGGATGTACTTTAAGATATTTTTTCAGGTAGGTTTTAATAAAAGCCAAACAGTAAAAATGTTCACTTAATCTAGAACATTTGAAAAAAAAAAATCAGAGAACTTTTAAACTGAGGTCTCCAGTACTACCTTCTCCCGGCTGAACTAAAAACCTAAAAGTGATTATCATAATGTGAAATGTTTACCCTTTATTAATTATCAAAGAATAAAGATGGAGGAAAAAAAGCCCACACTTTTTTCATGTGTCCATGTGTGTTTATTTCTTAATATGTAATGACTAACTTCCTTATAAGATTGTGTACTGAGTACATCTGTTTGTACTTGACTTCAATCAAGCTATAATTGGGGCAAAACATCCTTTTCGAAGTCACTTACTTTGTCCTAAAAGTGATAAATTATAGAAAGATAGAAAAGCAGAACAAAGACAGGAAGTCTTCAGAAGAAATTGCCAGACACCAGTTCCTATACATTTACATCAGAGCAGCTCATGTAGTACTAATACGGAATTCATAGCTAAATCTCAGATTTAAAAGAGGTCACATACCACATGACAGATTTCTTGTAGAACAATCTTGATAATTTATTCATCAAGATGGTATCAACTAGGATCTGACAGTGGGGAAGGGAAGTAGAAACAGAAAGAGCAGGATGGGGACAGATATGGTAGAATTGTAACATACTGTACAGTTTTTTGAACAGGAGGAGAACATTATTAGTAGGAGCCAAAAGTAAAAATGAGAACTAAAAGCAGGTCAAATAACATAATAAAGGAAGCTAATAAGATAGCATCATGTCTATATATTAATTATAGTGACAAAAAACAGGAGGGGAAGCAAAAAGCTCTACAGTTGGAAATTACAATACAAAAGATGAAGTGAACTATAAAACTGTGATTGAAGGGCACACACCAATAAGCACAAAAATGTGGAGGGAGCATAACATACATTTAGGACAAAACATCAGCACAGAAGCAGGTGAAGAAATCTGCAGTAGTTCAGATGCAGGAAGAGGAAAGATGTTAGGTCACTGACATAAAATTGTTGAAGGAAATATAAAAGGAGAGGAATATGCAGTAAAAAAATTAGATATTTGCAGGAGCTAAACAAAGATGAGGAATAAAAATAAACAATGTACTCTGTATAAACAAGTGATGAATTAATAGAGAGTTACATTACAAAACAGGAAACTGAACAATTAAACAGAAATAAACTACAGGATATTGATAGCATGGACAGAAATTCTTAGGGTCACAAGCAATTAAAGAGTTACCAAAAATTAAATGTGGTAACATCATCTGTGGAAACAACAAATTAATTATTGACTGAGAAAATTTATGACTTTGTAGTTTTGTTGTACATCACACCAATTAGTAAAATTATTATTTGTAATAGAAATTCTTAGGAGTTCTAGTTTTGGAAAAGGCAACACAGAAGCATACAGAATTTGCTACTTATACTGCTTAGAGGATTTCTCTAAAAGCCTTTAAAAAAATCGGGAAAATATGCATTGAAAATCTTACTTTAGTTCACTGAAGCTTACAGAAATATCTTCTGACTTCAACAGAAACCAGGTTAGATGATCAGTAGAGACTCATTGTTCCCTGTGGGAGCACTGACTGAGAGATGGAACACAGCTGGATTTTGCCCTCCCCAATAGCCGAAGTCCAAGTCTAGTGGCTCTCAAGAAACAACGCATTCACTTGCTTATCCTTCAGTTATTCATGACAATAACTTCAGCTAGCAGTTAGCTTGCAAGATGAGTATGAATTACACAGCTTACTTCCTAGAGAAATTGCAACAAATCTGTTGTTAAGTGTGACTGTTGCATGCTCAAGTTCCGAATAAGATTTTTTAAATATCAATTGAAAACACCTGAACGGTGTTTGCTTTTCAGATGAAATAACAAAAACAAAAAACAACAACAACAAGAGCTACATTTGAGAAAAATCTTACAGGTTTTTATCTTTTTTTCAGGAATGGGCCACTTTCAACAAAGACCCAATCATTTCTAAGTCCCAGAACAGAAATTGATTCTGTTTCTGTCAAGGTAGATTTCAACAGCCATTGAGAGAAGATAGAAACCAATTCAGTGCTAGTTCTTCATGCCTCTGTTGTAGGTCAGTTCTCTTTGTGCTGTGTGTTTGAGCACATAACACAACTTGACTGGATGGTCTGGAAAGCAACAAATGAGGAACTTAAGTTCTGGCATAAACATGCTCGAAGCAGTTGTTATATACCCACATCAAGCAATGCCAATCAATCATAATTCAGACACTGCATGAAAGATACACTTTAGCACCAAAGGATTCTTGAAAACAGAAATATATTAACAGTTATCGTCTCAGAACCAATCCTTTTTTTCCCCTCTCCATAACATAACTTGTCAGGTTTTTTCTATCACAGCCCAGAAAGCCAACCGTATCCTGGGCTGCATCAAAAGAAGCGTGGCCAGGAGGTCAAGGGAGGGGATTCTGCCCCTCAGCTCCGCTCTGCGCTGGTGAGAGCCCACCTGCAGTACTTCATCCAGCTCTGGAGTCCTCGGTACAAGAAAGACATGGACCTCTTGGAGCGGATCCAGAGGAGGACCACAAAAATGATCAGAGGGCTGGAACCCCTCTGCTATGAGGAAAGGCTGAGAGAGTTGGGGTTGTTCAGTCTGGAACAGAGAAGGCTTTATAAGGGAGACCATATTGCAGCCTTTCAACACTTATAGGAGGCTTATAAGATGGGGACAGACTTTTTAATAAGGCCTGTAGCGATAGGATAAGGCGTAATGGTTTTAAGCTAAAAGAGGGTAGATTCCAACCAGATATAAGGAAGAAATATTTTACGATGAGGGTGGTGAACCACCGGACCAGGTTGCCCAGAGAGGTGGTCGATGCCCCATCCCTGGAAACGTTCCAGGTCAGGTTGAATGGGGCTCTAAGCAACCTGATTTAGTTGAAGGTGTCCCTGCTCATTGCAAGGGGGTTGGACTGGGTGACATGTAAATGTCCCTTCCAACTCTAACCATTCTATTATTCTATCAATTAGCAGCAGCAACAGCCTAGAGAAGCACAGGTCAATTTAACATAAATAACAAAGGGGAAAAAATGCTGACTGCTCATAAAACATCAAGGCTTCAGTCAGCCTTCAAATATTGCCTGGTGTAGAGCACAGAGAAGTATCACAGCAGGAAACCAAAATCTGCAAAGCTATGACATTAGTTTATCAGACAAACAACTGTGATAACTCACCAGCACAGATTATCTCCCGTGAGAAGAGAAACAAGATGAAGAACCTGGTCTCAGTCATGACCCTTATGCATTCCAGAAAGTTTGTGTCCACCACCATGTAGAAAAGGTTAGAGGAAAAAAAAATAACTACACTGGAATCACAGAAATCCTGAATTCTTCAAATAGCATTTTTCATGTGCTGCTGCAAAATACCTTTTTTAGTGAACATTACAAAAAAAGTAGTCAGAGAAGACTGCCAGCTAAACACATTTTTAGATCCATGTAGAATTTAGCATATGGAGAGACATCCACATAGACTCTTAGCTGCATGGGACATCACAGATGAAAAATTGATAGGTGCTAAACTATTAGGGTGAGTTTCCAACTTCTTGCCTTTTCCAATGGGAGACTAATGCAGGAAACTAAACACCCTTCATACAGAGTCTTCAGTTAATCTGAGCAGAAACTGTAAGCAAAATATGAGAGCAAAGTCTGCCTAATTCCAAACAAAAGTATTGGCCTGGGCAGAAAGCCATTGTAACAGCCAAACTGGTATTTTCACAATTTAAAATACAGCTTTGGTTAAAAAAAGGTAAGTTAAAACATTTTAAAAGCCAACATGGAAGACAAATATTTTCAGACCAGACTGTAAGAACTCTCTCTCTTCCATTGTGGTTACTCTAATTAGACAGGTGCTTTGTTGAGTTAGCAGACAAAAACAAAGGCTAAGAGAAGGAGGAAAGGTCAGCAGTTTCTGTCAGTCTCAGTAATGTCCCACATTGCCAGCTGAAGTGGCAGCATATACCTTTCCCACTGTAAGTAAAGATAAAATCTTTCAGTTTTACTTACAAAAAATGTTGGTGTTAAAATTGCATAAGAAGTAAATAAAGGACAGCAAGATACTGAACTAACTTACAATTATCTCAGAAAAAAAACAGATTCAAATGAAAACTTTTTGAGAAGGGACTAATTAGCAAATCTTTCCTTAGTACATACAAGTAAACTATTTATTAGTAAAAATGTGGTATCATGTAGTTCTTTTTTCCCTAAAAATAGCATGCTCCTTAACACCACGTCAAAAGATAAAACTTTGTGATATATCTCCAGAGATGTAAATGAAAGAATTCTGCACAGAAAGGAGACAAAATCATGACTCCAAATGTGGAAAACATGTCTGCATCAGCAGAGTATACCAGCATGGAAATGCCTTTTTAGACAGAGGTGTAATAAATGTTAAGCAGGATTTTAAGAACCTCTGTAGGAAGGAATTCCTTCCTATATTTGTCCTTCCATCGTTGTCCATGCCTGCCAACATGACAAGTCCTTTCCAGAATCCCAAATGCCCTAGGTAAGGAGGAATATATTGCAAGTCATGAAGGGTAAAGGTAGAGCATGAGGTAGCACAATTATCAGAACTTCTCATTTGATCAACTTGTAGAGGATAAATTACCTTCAGCAGGAGGTATAATCTAAAGCAGTATGTCTTCATATGGCTTGCTTGTATTTTGCATTAGTATTAGAAGAAAACATGAAAGAAACAAAGAAACTTTTTACTTAGCTGCAGGGATTAGGTCAGTGTAATTGCTCAGTACCCGTTCCTCTGAGGCTGGCGGTATCAGTGACATAAATGGTGCGTTCGTCAACTCCTATCTACATTACTCTTAGCACATTTGATGTTCCTGGGGAATTTCAGTTCAGGTGCTTCCACACTTTTTATTATTTGAAGTTTTGTACTGATGGTAGGAAGACACTGTAAAGTTGGAGATGAGAGATCAAATCAAAACTTCTATGTTTAAGCTCTGTTCTTCTAAAAAACGTAGCTGAGTATTCTCAAGTACAATTAAACACATAACAAGACACAATCAAATCCTTTGGACAATAATGTTAGGGACAAGACGGGCAGCTCTTTTGAGATAACAGAGTTTGAAATACAGGAATTCGATTAATAGTGCACAAATTGTCAATACGTATTTTGTGATCATGACAGCCATGGCCAGTTCATTCTGTTGTCTGCTACCGTGCAAACCGTTCCTATGTTGCCGAGGCATGGGGATCAGGAACAAACTTCAGGCAGCTGGTTCTGAGGACTGTGTGGGTAGGCAAAATGAGTGCTCCCCAGGATGAATGTATGAGCTTGGACTACTGTTAAAAGTTTCCAACCCAGGTTGTACTTATACTGAATCGAGGCCAGCTTTTCTGCGAAAGCAACCCGATGCAAAAGTGCTGGCCAAGCAGATACTATGAATATAAACAAGGGGTGGAAGAGGGTTGCTGGATGGCTATGTTTCCATTTAATTAAAACTTCTGGATTGTTGTATTGGAATTTCCAGCGAAGTGGAATAACATATTTGAATTTGGTTGGTCAACTAACTGGACAATCCTCTAGTCCACCCGGCGGCTGACAAATAGCAAGCTAGCCAGCATCCTGCCTTCCCAAGCCCCCTGAGTTTTCTATCTTCCTGAAAAAAAAAAAAATGAAAGCATATCAGGGCAACCAACTATTTGATTTCTACTGAAAATATCAACAATCATGCATTCTCAAAAAACAAACCAACCCACTGATTCTGTGAAATCTGCATTTTCAGTTAGGAAATTCCTTCCCTGGAAACAACTCCAGAAACCCAAAACTGATTCTGTGAAATCTGCACTTTCTGTTAGAAAATTGCTTCCCTAGACACAACTTCAGTATAAGTCTCTCTCCCTGTTCCTGTCCGTTTCACATGTTGCGGCACAGTAGGAAGTTATGACTGAGGACCACTGCACGCATGTATTAATCTAAATATTTTGTTCCCATAAAAGAACTAAAATATATCTGGATTGATTTTTTTCTGAAATTGAAAAATATTTCATTTGCCCTGAAACCAACCATCCTAAATAGCAGTGCAAAATGACCTTATTTACTAATAAAGTAAGCAACAATTTTGCACCTTGTTGGGTAGGACTCCAGTTTTATTTTCTCCTCTGACAGATTGAAATTATTTTCTTGGTTGATAGACAAGAACTCACAAGAAGCCTTGTAATTTAATTAATCTTTTTGTTTCTCCATTAAATATCCAAAAATATGTGTTTTAGTATAAACTTGCAATAACTCATAGCAACTCCAGCTGTAACAGGTCTCCTATATTCTCCAAAAATAATAATAAAGTCAAAGCCCATGATCAGTAGGAAGCGAATAAGCTCACACCTTGGCTTCAAAATCCAAAAGGCTTTAAGGTAATTCAAAAGAATCCAAGATTCTCTGGACTTCTCAGCACAAAGCCCACCTGAAATCTTTTCCTAGGTTTTCAAAATAATCAAACCATGCAAATAAAGGTAGTGACTTTCTCTGTACCTTTTACCCATTTTCATGTATAGTTTTATAACACCTTTTCTGCTTCTTTAGTGTAACTATTAATAGATCTGTGCAAAAGATCACTTGTAGTTTGGTCATACAGAAAGACATTTCATTGCATTAATGAGATTATGGTTCTTTGGTTTGGAGTGCTCGTAGTAATTAGACTTAATATAAGAATTCTCACAGCTGATCAGAGGTGTGAAAGGCATCTTATAATTAAGACCTATATAATACCATATTGTCTGTAGTTTTCAGCTGTTCAGTCATACGTCAACAGATTACACAGGCTACTTAACAGTTTGTGTTGTGAATACCTTATTGCAAGAAAAAAGACAGAAATACCTTGCATTCCTTATCAAGAAAATTATATTTCCAAGCATTTTTTTCTTATGACGCTCTATCATCAAATTTAGCGAACAAGGAAAATTGATCCAGAGATAATACCTTTGCTACTACCACCAAATAGAATCTTTATCTGTAAATCCAAAAGACAGCTGACAAATTCTTGCTGTTTTTAAAATGTAATCTGTATGAAGCTTTTAAAATTATACATATTGATAAGCTGATCTTTGACTTAGCAAAATGCCCAGCAGCTTTGTATTCTGAAGGATTCAAAATGCAGCGCACCATGAAATGTGCAGCAACAAGTTGTCATTTCATAGTGATACCAATTGTCTAAAAGGCAGTTATTTATTGTGGCCATTTAATGTTTAGTCACTGTAGGAACTGCAGGACTAGCATCCCTCCCTTTATAGATTAATGTTTTAGCTTTGGGAAGAAACCTGGGGTACATTCCATCGATGTCCAATTACGTGAAAAGAGGTAGATATGATTATGGATGGCTAAAATGCACTGATTAATTTATGTGCCATCAGTCACTTCTACACTAATTTCTGATACTGCATGGACCAGCTTGTGCAGTGTGAAACCAAATATTTAAACTCTTCCACTAATATTTATAGACGAAATGTCATTTCTCATAAATATTGATTCAGTTTCACCTATTTTTATATGTAGCATAAGTACCCCAAACGCACAAAATACCTAAAGCTATGTTCTACTGTGTAGGAATCAAAATAAAATTGCTTTTCTTAGATCTTCAGTTGCTACTGACTGTGAATACTCTAAACTACAGGGAAGGATACAGATATAAGTTCCAAAATAAGCTTTGAGTTTCTTCCTTCCAAAAACCTGTGACTTTTAAAACACAGGTGAGAGTTCTACTCCTCAGTAGATAGTAATTCTGGCTTGTGATATACAAAGACACAAGCTGCATTATGAAGCATCTAGTTCACAACAAACACGTCTCTAGATACTGCCAATTTCATAAAAGGTCACTCAGAAATGGTAAATCACACTGACTTGGATGCTAGAATGGATGGATAAAAATCCCCCAAATTTTCAATTTTTTTAAAAATAAACAAATATTTTGGAACAACAACAAAAAAACCCAAACTGCTGTATCTTTGATTTTCTTTAGAATGTAATAATAGCTATTTCTTCACAAAGGTATAATGTTTACTAAGAAATCTGCTCCTAGGGTAAGCTATTATTACTTCAGCAGTCTCCAGGCTCCAAAGGGAACGAAAATAGTTTCAAAAATGCAGGATGTTCATGAAATAGAGAAATGGATGATGAATTCGTGCTACTTACTGCACCTTGTCAACTGTTTGCTTTTCATCATAAACTGACTAGACCGCACAGACCAGCCACTTGGAAGCAGGGCCAGTCTGAGGACTAGGAAAAAGAGGAGCCTGCCTAACCTAGCAGGAAATAAATAACAGCAAAAGAAGCAAATCTGGTAGCAAGGAACATCTATTATTCATCTGCAGTAATTTGTTGCTTGGCAAGAGCTGATGAATCCAATTTTGAGAGTATTTTACAGTGAGTTAAGAAGTTTACAAAGGAAAATCAGTAAAAATATTCTTTCTTGTTCTAGAAATAAGCTAAAGTCGTCACTGGAAATCTGTCGTCTTTGATAACCTGAACAGATTAAACAAATCAATGGTCAGCATCACACTACCAGCTGGAGATGGGAAGGTTGAAATTTCTTATGGCAGAGGTCTTCTTCACTCTCAGATTTACAGGAGAAGCAGCAGAAGAAATGAAAGGGAGAAGCTCTTGTTCACTGCCGGTGATCTGGAGTATGGTGAAAGGTCTTCCTCGCGCACAAAAAGGGTGGGCAACTGCACAGCTAAGGTCTGAAACTATTACCAGAGAATCCCTCCAGCATACCAAAATCACATTTCTTATGGCAATGACTGACAATAGTAACACACAAGCTGGTTTTATCATCAGCATTTTGCAATGGCCTAAATTTGTTTCAGTTGAAATCAATCTCACGGGATCATGGGTAGGACAGTTGCAGGTGGGTCATCTTTTTTTTTAGCTGATCAGCACATATGGCATAAAAACGTGGAACTTGTTTCATTAACAATACAAATACAGTAAAAATGCTCATACATTCACTGGATCTATACCTGGTTTTGTGCCAGCTTTTTAAAAATTTGGCTACAACAGGAAGATTTTCCTAACAAATGGAATTCATGTGCTGGTTAATACACTGGGGAACAGACAGAATTTCTACTTCACCCATTGAAGCAGAAAGAAGCAAACCAATCTCAATTTTCTTTTTCTTTTTTTGTTTTGTTCTTTTCTGTGCCATAGGACTAAAATGAGCACAAATGTTTTTCATAATAAAAACCTAAGTTTATTGATTTTGAGAGTGACGTGATGGTAACTAAATTGAAAAGTTTTGTTCGTAAACGCTGACTTGTCAGGTAAAGAAACAAATCTTTTTAAATAAGAAATTAATCACTCTTAGAATTGTAATGTCTAATAAAACAAAAACTCATTTCACTATTACTCTGACTTCTTATTATGAACTACAATTTATACTATATTACAAATCCTCCTAAAGGTAATAAATTTGACATAGAAAAAAATTAATACAAAATCTAATTACTGTTAATTTAATTAAATTAGAAAGGACTTTTTCTGTAATCTCATTTAATTCAAGACATTTGTAGAACAGCAAAATTACTAACAATGCTTAAAAGAAACCCCACATATAAAGTTACAGACTTTATCAACTGTCTACCTTCCTCTCCACTACAGGAGAGATGAGAATGGAAATCTCATGTTCTGGGCCAAATTCTGCCATAGGCAGCCACTTTCTATGCTCCGCTGACCTGAATTTGTGTTACTTATATCTATAGTTTTAAAGGCAGAGAAGAAATAGGGCACAGGGAGCGCAGAGTATTTCTATGACTCGCTATTTCTCTGAAAATGTACGGGAATCTCACTGCTATTTCTCTGAAAATGAAAAAGAATCTCACTGCTTGTCTCATCACATTTACCCTAAAAGAATTCCCAGTTCACACTAGTAAAACCTTTTCCTTTTCTGGAAAGGAGCTTTGTTCTGGCATAAGCCTGGGTCAGATGTTCTGTTATTGCTGATATTGCTGTTCTTTATATATGTGGGATGGGACGGTCATGCTCTATATTGCCCAACTAAGGAGTTAAATCTTCAATCCGATGGAGGACCACAGCAGAAAATCTACTGAATTCCTCTTGTGTGGTTTTCATAAGGCACAATTTAACCTAGCTGAAAACCCCTGGTACTCGAGGCTTTCAACAGGAAGAACTTTTTAGAATGCTGTTTTTCTCTTTTTGCCAACAAAGCTGACTTTGTAAGTTCTCTGATGATTATTCTCAAAACAGATTGCTCTGAAGAGATTTGATACTTCCTTCTTGAAGTGTTTTACTAATCATGCCTTTAAACTTTGCTCACTGAAGACACTTAGCCAAGTCAAAGAAACTTACCTTGCCTCAAAAACGTTTTCCATAGGTACCATTAGTAGGATGAAATGGTAATTAGTTTCTATTGTTGACCACCAAGCAGTCTTTTCAGCTACCAATTCCTCATCCATCTGGAGGCCTGAGGTTTTTTGTTTGTTTTGCATGAGAAGCTAAGTTAGACATCTTAGTTACCTACAGAACAATCTGAGCAAAGCTCTCCTCCCTTCACTTGCCTTTCTTCCCATCTCTGTGTGCTGCAGAACCGGCTTTTACAATACCATCACAAACCGGTCATGAAAAGAAAACCAAATCCAGTTTTGACAAAGAACAGCCACCATTTTTATACAGTACATATAAAAATGTGTGCAACACAGAAAAGGTTTAGGCAGATTTTTTAAATTAACAGCAGTGCTAAGGCTTACTTAAAGATTTATTCACTTCAATGACTCAGTATCTCATGTTTTTTTCTCATTTTTTTCTGTGCCACAATAAATCAGGCTGTGAAATAAGCTTGGTTTAAGTAGCAAAAACATTATGATTTCACATTTAGCAGCATAAAAATTGCCGTATGTTCAAATCCATGCTTCTCAGTAAGGTTCCCAGATACCTTCCACAGAGTGACAGTTTATTATCAGAACAGAATAATGCTTCCTATGGGCAAACTAAGGCTTGCCGGCACAAGCTGCGATGAGTCTGTATTGAGAAGACATCAGAACCTGAGGAGACTTGGGGGTTGTATTTGGTATTTACTAAATTAAGGTTGTGGCAATCAGCTGAGATTATATATACATTAACTTACACAGTTTTGTTTGGTGATTATGAGACCTTTCCAGCTTGAATTTATATGTAAGCAACCTCCAGCAAACCAAAGACCTAATGTATTTCCACAAAAAAAAAAGTCAATACCATTGCTCAAGATAGCAAGTTTATTGTGTACACAAAATTAAATTCTGAATGTGCTAATGAGGTTGTATCAGATATTAGTCAAGTTCAATGGCAAAATAGAAAAATTCCAGTTAATATTTACTTTGTGTTAGAATGGAATTCAATTTCAGGTTTGTATTTTTAAAAAATGCATGGAAATCAGAGAAAAATCTGAAAATCTTAATAATGTTGAGCTATTAAAAGGTTCCCATATTAATATTCATATCCAAATAGATAACAGAACAAAAAAAAAAAAACCAAGATCAAAAGACTGAAGCAAACAGAAAGCTAGATGAACCAAAAAAACACTTTCTGAAAATTAAACATTTCAACATTATAACGGCCTTCTAGTACTTAAAAGGGGCCTACAGGAAAGGTGGGGAGGGACTCTTTAACAGGGACTGTAGTGATAGGATGAGGGGTAATGGTTTGAAATGGAAAGAGGGTAGATTTAGATTAGATGTAAGGCAGAAGTTCTTCACTGTGAGGGTGGTGAGACACTGGAACGGGTTGCCCAGGGAAGTTGTGGCTGCCCCATCCCCGGCAGTGTTCAAGGCCAGGTTGGATGGGGCTTTGAGCAACCTGGTCTGGTGGAAGGTGTCCCTGCCCGTGGCAAGGGGGTTGGAACTGGATGATCTTTAAGGTCCCTTCCAACCCAAACCGTTCTATGATTCTATGCTTATCGACATGAAAACTGTCAATAATTTCAAATAAAAATATATCATCTACAACATTTAATTTAGCTTGCTTTAGTTATCAAAATGAACCTTCCTATTTTCAAGGAAATACTTTTTTGTAAAGGTTTTTTTTTTTTTAAAGGATTTTAACAGATCTATGCATAAGATTTATAGTTGTGTCTATATATTTGTGATTACAACTGTGATGTATGTATATAAAATTGTGAAATCTATCATATTTGAGTCAATGAGTGAATTTTATTTAATTAACTGAAGTAATTAAAAATCTAATTCCATCTCAAGGTGCCCTGCTTTGGATAGCTTTCCTATAGTTACTATTTAATATGATTTCAGTCTTGATATGTCATAACTGGTTTATAAGAATGGCCTCAAAACATTCTGCTTCACTGTTATAGCTTCATAAATGAAAAGAAACCTAAAACACATCGAATAATGAATGCTGAAAAGAAAGCTTGTTCTTTGTAGTCTTTAAGACAAAAGGAAAAACTGAAATGTCATATTCCAGCAACACATATCCATTCCAGACTTAGGAAATCTTACCAGAAAACATGGGTCATATCTTCATTCCCATTAAAAATAACATTGTATTTCCACAGGTTTCAGAAGCAGCAGAATAATTTATTCATAAGGGAAGCTAAATATAAAGCTTGTGTTAAAATATATTAATTAAAATTGCATTCTGGAAGTAAAGCCTTCAAAACCTGCAACAGTGTTTGGGAAACATAGCAATGAATGAGGAATAAAAATCTTTTAGAAATATCACTGCTCTGGACGTCTGAAGATATCAGAGTGAGCATTCGTAAGACATTTGTTCCTTTACTTCAAGACACGATGATGAGCATTTCTTTTAACACCTTCCTACATGGATATTTGAGCATCCAGGCATTTAAAAACAGATGGGAAGGGGGAGAGGCAAAAGTCTTAATGTGACCAAAATAGTAATTTTTCTTAAGAGTTTCGAGAGTTCTGAACACTCTTCAGGTCTGACCTAATGGGCTTGAAATGATACCCAGCACTTAAGAGGTTTCTTTTACTTGAAGAAAAAATTGTTAAACTACATAGCACTGAAGTGAGTTCTTTGATTTAACGGTAATAATGTTCTAGTAGTAAAGAATGGGTGTGAAGAATGCACCACTTTTCATATCTCATAATCTTTCGCAATACTTAAATATTGTTTAAACACAAGCAAATAAAAGGAACATTTAATATGAAAACAACTACTGAACTGAAAAACATGATTCAGTAACTGAAGAATATTTTATCTGTTCTTTTTATTTGTCCTTTATACCCACTACATCAAGATGGCATATGACCATCTTCAGTAGGGTGGAAGTGGGAAAATGCAGCATAAGTACACAGGAGTGAAAATAATTAGCATGCACGTGCTATCGCTGCCTCTTGTGTTGCAATTACTGTATATACTATATGCCTTTATGCTCCATGTTTGCGCTTATTTAGTGCTATATATGCAAATGCAAAAGTGACCATTGCTAAATTTCATCATCTGGAACATCCAAGCTCAATGATGTTGACTACAGAAGAAAGGCATTGAAAAGAATTAGGCAAGGACTGTATCCAGCTCAAGGACAGTATTCAGCTTTATATCACAGTTCTATCAGAGACAGAGATTAGGATAAAATCAGAAAGCTGTTTCTTAGATTAAAGCCACAGTGTACCGGGCATTCTCTTCTGTGTACAAAAAGTGGTATTAACCTACATGGTTGACCATATGGTCAATGTACGACCAACAAAGTAACTGTCCACTATTCTCAAATATAGTCAGAAACAGAAGCTGCAACAGGCTCCCTGTTGCCAAGCCTCATTATAGCGAAGGCAAGTTTTCACAAGTCAGGAAGATACAGCCGCTATCTGATGGCTTTGCAAATTTTCATCTAAATTTTATGGAACCGCACACATCTGAACTGTCTCTCTCGAGCTCTTCCGAAAACTATGCCATAGAGTGATACCATTCTTCACTGATCATTACAAGGAGGCAGAAATGAGCATGGGTTGTACAATAAGACCATCAGAAGGATTCAGCCCACCAAACTATACACTCTTACGGGCACTTTTTTTCACTTGGAATATGACAGAAGCATTATACTAACCAGATCTTTTTATTTAGCTCTGACTTTACTGATTGCCAAAGTGGCAAGCGCAATAGGTTGACATATCCCCCCAAACTGCTTAAACAGTCTATTTGGCAATGTCTGAACATAGTTTCAATGTCACTTACACAGCTTGCACAAAAAGAGAAAAGAACCATGACAACAGAGTGTGTCTCACTGTTTCCTCTCCACTGTAATGACATTCTATTAAAAAAATAACATCAGTGTCCATCTTTAAAGTATCAGTCCCTGGCTTGATCTTTAATTTGATTAGTTTTAAATCCCAACGGTTTAAACTGAATCCTGTAGTTTTGCAATAACAAAGTGATGCTAGATTGCTGTATTTAACACAGATGTTGCTGATCTGCACAGTGATCCTGAAATCATGTTTTTCATTTCTTGTTCAAAAACTAGCGTGATCTTTAAACAGCTGCTTTGTTGAGTCCCACAGGTAGCTGCACTTTATTTTGAGAGGAATAATTCCTATATATATCGTCCATATGTTCCTTTTCTTTCAAAGGCTTAGTGGAAATTAGGTAAACAAACAAAAATCCCACTTCAAACTGCAATGTATAGGCTATCCTCTGCTTCTATACAGATGCTAGAAAGCCTTCTGTGAAGACCACGAAGTAGAGTCCCATAGCCGTATAAAGGTGGTAAGTGGGGTCAAAAATCTCCCGAGATATTGCTGACCTTTAGTGTTAAAGCCAATAGTGCTGAGCTATGTTTAAAGCCTGGCACATGAGTAAGTACCCTGCAATATGTGGGAGTTCACATTTTCAATGTGTTTTCAGATGAGCAGTGAAAAAGTAGTAATGGACTGAAATAAGATTTTTACCTTATTCACATCTGCATTAAAAAAAAATAACAATAGCTCCAAGACTGTGAACAACAAGCATTTGAAGAAATGGGGTCAGCAATCTTATCATTCCAAGTTAAAGATTACCTTCTCTATTTTTCTCCAGTACATCGCCACACAAATTGCAAGACAGTATTTATTTCATTCTTAGACAAGTACAAAAGAGGCTCCTATCAATTCCCCCCAGTTCAAGTTTCAGCTCCTACAGTATTTGATTTCATTTCTTGTATTACTTTTTTACAATTTTTGCTTGATTTGATTCTTGTATTTGTGCTTTGTCAGAATACCATAAAAAATCTGTTCAATTTATGATGTGGGCAAAAAAACTTTGATGCGTCTGACGTTCAATCCTAGCTTAATTTGTAAGTGATAAGTTAGAAGGTTTAATCTCAGTGCCCATATGTCACATCTCAAAACCAGATCACACTTTGGCATGAATGGCAGGCTCCGCTTAGCAAAGCCCTAGATTGACATATTGGAATGGGTTTGGGAGATGCTCCTGGGAAAGCTTATTCATCTTTTATCACTGGTGGAAATATTCATACTTCACATATCTCATATGGAAAAATAGCATTTTCAAATCAAAAGATTCTTACGGACATCTATGAAATCGGCTTTTTCTTAGAGTCAGTGATCTATGTGTAAGGATTGTTTTTACCTGAGCCAGTGTTCTAAATAATAGGGACAGCTTCCATCTAGCAGTTTCTGGTCCCATAGGTATAAAAACAGAATACAGACAGGCAGGAACGGTGCAGGGTGCAGACTTCCATGTAATTATTAGTTTAATAAAATCTTTTTTTTTCTATTAAATATGTTCCTGTCTATACTTCAGACTTTTGTAAGGCAGTAAAACACTACGTACAGCACACAGCTGCCCAAATGCCACATTTGAGTATGTTTATTCACTGTTCCAAAACTGATTGTAAAAGTTATCTCAAAAATTTAGAGGAAGAGAAAACTAACCCCTAAACCACATAATCCAGTTCCTAACAATGTAAGAGTAATAGGAAGACTGGTGTTTTTTAATTTAGGGGATGCGTATTACTATTGAATAAAACTAACCTCTGCCTATATAGTTTATTTTAAGTTTTGTGTATCATGGTGTTTGCTTTTAATAGTACCTATTGCAGAGAATAGGATTCAAGAGGTACAGGTCCTTTCATTCAGTGGTGTTTACTTGTTTAATCACGCTGAAACCTCCCGATGGGACTCAATGCTATTCTGTTTCCTCATCACATACAGTTTTAGACCAAATCCCATGTTTTCCTTTCACAAACAAATGGAATGTATTGCAGTGCATCCTAAATCCCAAAGTTTCCACCACAATCTTCTGCAGCTTCCAAAGCTAAGTATGGCCAGCTAGCTATCCCGTCTTCAACACATCCGCAGACAAGTCTTACTAAAAGAGCCATTTGCTAAGACTGGGGTCACAACAGGCGGTTCGTCTGCTGTTCTCTAAACACCACTTATGCCAGAATGGAAACATCTTGTGCCCAGAAATGCCGTCTTAAATAAAGTTTTGTGAGGACTCTATAATGAGATTGCAAGTAGTGAGTTCAAAGAAATTCATTCCAATTGCCAGAAATGGATACAGAGAACGTTTCTTCAGGGTTGTTTCCCCCACCCAGGTGTGTCTTAACAACTTTACAAGGAATGGAAAAGCCATTATGAGTAAAATACTATGAAATATTATGGCCAGAGCAGTAGTGATGTGACACATAACTGTCTGATTAGGAAGGCTATATCATTAGCTCATTTCACTGCAGAAAAACTTGCCAGTGGTCTTTGTTTCCTTCATTATGTGGTTAAAAGAATAGAAGTTCTTTAATTCTACCTTTTCTGACAGGAGGGTTTAAAGGCAGGATAGCTGCAAAGGGACACATTACAAGATCTGATATGATGGATAAAGTAGAATGTGACAACGTGAAATACCTTTAAAGTTTAAGGGAAATTTGTTTTAACAGAAACTTTTTCTCTGTCTTTTCTACAGATAATGAAGGAATGCAGTAGAAAAGTTAAAATTAAAAAAAGAACCCACATGTCGTGGCTCGTATGATTACTGGGTCAGAGTCTGTACGCTGTTGCCTGATGGTTAGGTGGTTTCCCGAGTCATGCAGCACTCCTGTAAGCTGTGTAACCCTGCTAGGCAGAACGAATCACAAAAAAGAAGAGGTCTTCATACTCTATCGTGTATGACTGCCACCATTTAAATTACAGCAGCTTTGATTTGCTCTGATACGCACTGGGATTGAAATTGGGGCTAAGATTTGTACAATATTGTAGATTCCAATTTTAACTTTTGCTCTAGTCCTGTGACACAGTTCAGTATTTCATACTGCTCTGCGGAGACTGAATTTTATTCTTTTGTTTTTATTTTACCCTTTTCTTCTACAAACTTCCTGTTGAATGAAATCTGATGTTGCCTTCTTGTTTCCTTAAACCTCATAAGAAACTGTGTCCAACCAATGCAGCGCTTTTAGGAATTCTGTTTTGCCAGCTGCTCAGCTCCATTACAAAAGCACTTGCAGATGTGATTTTTCACTGCTTCTCACATCAGCTCTGCTCCAGGGAAGGAGATGGGTAAGAGTTATTCCCATGGAACAAGAAGCAGTGGCTGGCTGGAAGAAGCTGACTATGTGGATAATGATCATCTCGGATATTTCTTCATCATTCCTGGAGAGCACAGCTATCAATCCATGCCTAATCTAGACAATATATTTCTAACATAAAGTCCCCAAATAGCAGGAAATGACAACTGTGAAAGCTGATTTATCCAAGCTGCTCTGCTAGTTCCTATTCCATGACAGAACAGCTAATATGCTGACAGACAGACAGCTTAAGGCTGAGCAGTTACTTGATTTCATTATGTGCCAAATGATGTGAGTTAGCAACCAAAGTAGTAAATTGTCATGTAGACAAACAAAACTTTTGCAACAGCTAGTAGAAAGACTTTCAAGCTAAAGCAAATAAAATTTCATTCTTGTGTATTCTTGAAAAGCAGCTTAGAAGTTGCCCGATGACACTATAGCTTCTCTTGGAATAATTTAAATCAAAGCTGCTATATCAGAGAAATATTTTGAAGAACAGCACTTTACTCGTTTTCATGTATGTTTAAAT
>JANHGO010000044.1:8134657-8206854 GCA_024606505.1 Aquila spilogaster | reverse complement strand
TACTGCAGCTGCCTTTTAAACAAGCTACAGATTTATCAGAAAATGCATTGGACATCAGAAGAAAATTTCACTAGCAGCAGGTTTTCCAGATGATGAAGAGACAAAATGCTAAGAAAACCTAATTTACTTTTTGTATGAAGTAGAAGGGTTATATTCCTCTGGGTCTTTATTCCTGTGCATGCCACTTTGCAAATGAAACACACTATGAGTACTGTATGAAAAAAAGCATCATGAATACTAAGTTGGCCTTGAGTTACATGGGAATATAAAATGCATTGGTTCTAGCTAAAATTGATTTTGCCTTAGAAATAAGTATTGGATTCACTTTCTCTTCATCTCCAAAACACTTAGACAGATGGAAAACATCATGGTAGCTACTGTATATTAAAGTGATAAATACATTTATGCAATCAAGAAATTCAGCATCTTGTTAGCAGTTTCAGTAAAATCTATTGTCACCTTTTCTTTGCAAAGGGATACGGCCTCTGGAATATGTTCAGAGTTCATCAGTGTTGATTCACAGAAGGGACAATTCCTTTTCTTTCCTCCTTGTATTAAAAAAATAGTTGGAGCTCCAGTAGGAGCTACTTATTGAATCTCACTTATTTATGAGATGATTTTTAAGTTTTTCCTTTTTTTCCTTAAAAAAAAAAAAGGAAGAAAATACAAAAACATCTTGTAGACAGTTACAATGAGTGTAGCAGCTTCTAGATTCTTGATGCTTCCCTTTATATGAACTATATTGAACTATAAAATAAATTACTGGTCCAAAAGTGTTTTTGTAAATTAGAGATACTGATGAGTACTGATGAGATTAGATACACCAACAGGATCCAACTTTCATGACCATTTGAAGAAACAAATGACTTTTTATATTTTAATCCTGTGAAATCCATTCAAATACTTTTCTCACATGATACACAAGGAACTATAGTATTTGATACAGATTTTCAAGCTTTTCAAATGGGCTTTTCACAGTTAGTACATAACTGAAACGTACAACCACTTTCTTCTATATTCTAAAGTATTTGTTGCTGTTCAAAGACAGGTTACTGATGGTATCGATTCTTGTCACCTGAAAAGGGCAGAGCTGATCTGTAAAACATATTTTTAAATGCTTTTCCTCTGTACATTTTAGTTTGCACCAGTTGTACCCCATCATTGGCCCATTTTCACAAAATAAAGTACAACAGATATCATTAGATTGATATTACTAACCTATTGTAATTTGATCAAAAAACATAGTTAAACAAATCGTAACATTCTTTTCTCCTCTTTTGTTATATTCTACTGATATACAGATACTTACAGCATAGACTGAACATTTCTACGACATGAAATGACTTAACCATCTGATTTGACAATAAATCTGGCTCTTCAGTGCCAGGCACCAGATCAGAAATACTCTACTAGTTTGATACTGTCTCACTCAGTTCCTTCTAAATTGTTTGAAACATTTGACTAACTGCTTTACACCGGCAGGCTTTTTTCCTTTGCTCATGCCTATAGAAGTAAGCCTGATACAAATACAAGCATGTACACTTGTATTTCTGGGAATTCCAATAACAAATAGATCTGGCATCATTACAATGAAAACAGAGCCTGAATTAGAAAGAAAACTAGAAAAAGATGCTTCTGTTGGGTAAATCTTTCTAACATTTTCAGTTCTTAAAACATTCACACTCTGAGGCAGACAAAACAGCCTTGAAATTTAAGATAAATTTTAAAAGATACAATAAAAATAAATAACCTCATTCTGTTAATGAGCAAGGGGGAATAAAAGTCATATACAAACCAATTCAAATGGAAAGACCTTATTTGCTTAAATATTTGTGCAGCCATGGATGACTCATCATACATTCTGAGATGGGCAAGCGTGCAGAAATGGACCCTGAACTGAGAAAAGTGATCACTCAGGCTACTTTGGATAAAAATAGATACATGGATAAACAGTCATCAGATTTCAACAGAGCTCATCAGATATCTGATGATATAGGATACAACTGTAAGATCACAGAGCTCTTCAGCAGGCTTAATGCAGAAGACGTGGACCCTTGCATTTCAGGTTTGGACTGTACACTGTTAATGAAAACAGATTTGATGAAGGTTTGCTGAACAGCTACCTAGATATAAGTTGTGAAATATGACATAGTGAAGAAGCAAATGAAAAAATATAAGGCATTGGAAGTGAGCTAAAAATGAACTTACAAGATGCAAACTGAAACAGAGTTGTGTATGAAACTAGGACATGAAGCTTGGAAAGAACATTCTCCAGACCAAAAAAACTCCTACATACTGCCAAGTACTGCAGATAGGAAACACCCACTGTGTTGGTGAACACAGCGTACTCTGGTTCTAGCACATTGATGGCACTGGTATGCAATAACACAGCAGGTGCTGCGCAGTGAAGGAATTAAATGTTGTAAGAGTTTTCACTCAGCAGAATCTGTCATTTCTCTGCCTCCCAGCTGTTATTCTCTTTCACTGTGGATGTTGGAAGACTGCACAATCTGGTTTAAAGTATGGCAAAAGTCATCATTTTTCTATTGTAATTCCTATTTTGCACTCGCTGTGAGGGTTCTGAAAATTCATTGATTATGTCTCTACTGTGTTGTATAAATTGTAGATATTTGCTTTTACAGATTAACTAATATTTTCTTGGATTTGCATGTAAACTGTTGTGAAATGAGAATACCCTTCTGTTCGAATTAATATTTTAACACTAAGCAGAAACATAGGAATTTTTGTACTATGTCGCACCATACTTTTTACTATAGCCTCCATTTACTTTATTAGCTGATTGTATTACAGCTAATAACTGTAACAAAACACTTATTCATTTCTCTGTTATCTTGGCATACTTTTGATTCTTTATGTGAAACGTCACATTTTGCATGTACCTTCCAATATCTCTTGTAGTTGAATTCTGAGCTTCAGAGCTCTGTACTGTGTGAAATGTCATTCTTTAGGGTTGAATACATACCACTAAAAAGCAGTTGTTTCTTTTTCTTGCTCTTCAAAATATTGTGCAGTGGATCATATTTTGTTAAAATTGGAAATCAAACTGCATAAGTGCATCCAGACTTTTCAGTAATTTATAGCTCTGATTACTGAAGAGTATTCCCCTGACCCAACCTAGCTTGCAACAGACCAATGTTTTATGCTTCTGTCTTTTTTGCAATATATTCAAATATCAAGAAATTGTGTTGTTTTGGGAGATAGAATATTATTATTCCATTTTTTATTATTATGTAAAAATATCTTACTGAGGTTGCATTTAAAGGATCCACAATTTCTCACTCCATGTGGACCTTTAAATTTAGGGAAGAAGGCACTGCAGAAGTTAATTACATTAGCAGCCAGAATTTGAAAAAGATTCTGTCAGATATTGTCAGGCATTTATCTTATCAGCGGTAGATTTCATACATTCCTAATGAAATAAGAGCATAAGATATTCCTGCCTTACAAGCAGCAGGAAACAATATACAACATTTTTTTCAATAGCCTTCATTTATCTTTTTCTTTCATTTAAAGCTGTTGTGATCAGTCCGTTTCCTCAGCACAGAGAAGCCAGATAACCAAAAAGCTTCATTTTTCACCCATCTTCCAGCCTCTTTTTTCTCTTTGTCACTTATTTATGTTTCTTACAGTTATGCGAAGTCTGAAATTGCACCAATTTCATAAGTGAAAAACACTAAAAAATGTTTCTCCTTGAAAGTTCATTCTGCTACTACTGGTTTTCTCCTTATCTCCTAAGCGATGTAGTTCAAGATATTTTTTCACCTAAGTTTCAATCAGTATGAAACAGTATGAAAGTCCACTTACCCAGAACATTTGAAAAGCTATTTAGAGAATCTTTTCAGTGAGGTTTCACTTACTAGCCTCTCTTGATTGAGCTACAAACCTCGAATTGATTATCATAATCATAATGTGACACTTCTACCCTTTATTAATTATGAAAGAATAAAGGTGGAGGTGAAAAATTGATGCGTTCATGTGTGTTTCTTTCTTAATATGTAATAGTTATCTTCCTTATAAGACTGTGTATTGAGTACATCTGTTTGAACTCTACTTCCATCAAGCTATAACTGGGGCAAAACATCCTTTTCAAAGTCACTTACTTCATCCTAAAGGTGATAAATTATAGAGGAATAGAAAAACAGAATAAAGGCAGGAAGTCTTTAGAAGAATTTGCCATACATCAGTGTCTATACATTTACATAAGAGCAGCTCATGTAATACTAAAATGGAATTCATAGCTAAATCTCAGATTTAAGAGAGGTCACATACCATGTGACAGATTTCTTGTAGAACAATCTTGATAATTTATTCATCAAGATAGTATCTACTAGGAAATGACAGTGGGGAAGTGAAGTAGAAACACAAAGTAGATTGGGAAAGATGCATTAAATTGTAACGTGCCTTTGTGCTTTTAGAACAGCAGGAAAATGTCATTAGTAGGAGTCAAAACTGAAAATGAGAGCTAAAACAGGTTAAGGAAATATAGGAGTCTAATAAGATTCCATCACTTCCATACAATAACTACAATGACAAAAAGAAAGAGTGGAAGCAAAAAGCACTAGAGTTAGAAAATAAAATGCAAAATCTCAAGATTAAACTGAGCTATAACTCTGTGATTGAAGGGCACACAGCGGTAAGCACAAAAACGTGGAGAAAGCATAAAATAAATTTAGTATAAAAAGTCAGCATAGAAGTATAGAGCTAATGGTCAGGAGCTCAGATGCAAGAAGAAGAAAGATGTTACACTGCTGATAATATTAATGAATAAAATATAATGGGAGAGGAATATTCAGTCAAACAAAAATGAGACCAAA
This sequence comes from Aquila spilogaster, assembly GCA_024606505.1. Taxonomy (NCBI): domain Eukaryota; kingdom Metazoa; phylum Chordata; class Aves; order Accipitriformes; family Accipitridae; genus Aquila; species Aquila spilogaster. The sequence goes on along the minus strand of JANHGO010000044.1, from coordinate 8,202,019 downwards.
AAAAAAAGGACCTCAAAAAAAAAAGAATGAAGATAAAAATGCATTCTGTACAAATAAGTGATAAATTAATAGTGATTAGATTACAGAACAGGAAACTGAAAAATAATGTGATGAAAGAAGCAGATATAAACTGCTGTATATTCATGGACAGAATTTCTTAGAATTGCAAACAGTTACTGAAAATGAAATGCAGAAACCTCATCTGCAGAAAAAAATCGAATCAATTATTGAATGAGGAAAATGATGACATTGTAGTTCTGTTGTACTTCATGCTGCCAAATAGTAAAATTAAGATTTAATATAAACACCTAGGAGTTCTAGATTTAAAAACGGTAACAGAGACATACGAAATTTGCTACTGACATGGATTAATGCTTAAAGACTTCTCTTTTAAATCCTTAAAAAATTAGGAAAAAAAAAAAAAACATTGAAAATCTTGGTCTAATTCATTGAGAGATTGAGAGCTACAGAAATATCTTCTAACTTAGTAGAAACCAGGTTAGATGATCAGCAGAGCAGAGGTTCACTGTTCCCATTAGGTAAACTACTGATTAGTAAAAATGTGGTATCATTTCCTAAAAACAGCATGCACCTGAACACCACATCTAAAGATAAAATTCTGTGATGCATCTCCAGAGATGGAAAAGAAAGAAATGTGCATAGAAAAGAAACAGGACCATGGTTGTGTATGTGGAAAAGATATGTCAGAGTATACCAGCATGGAAACTCCTTTTTATACAGAGGTGTAATGAGTGCTAAGCAGGGTTTTAAGAAATCTCTGTAGGAAGAAATTCCTTCCGATATTTGTCCTTCTGTATTTGTTCAAGCTTACCAACGTGAGAAGCCTTTTTTGCAAATACAGATGCCCTGGGTAAGAAAGATTATTTTGCAAGTCACATGAAGGGCGAAGGTAGAGCATGAGATAGTGTGGTTATCAGAACTTCTCATTTGGTCTGCTTGTAAAGCATCAATTACAGGAGGTGTCATCTAACGCGGTGTGTCTTCATATTGCTTGCTTATAGTTTGAATTGGTATTAGAAGAAAATAAGAAAGTAACAAAGGGACACCTTGCATGCCTACAGGGATTAGGTCAGTGTAATTGTTCAGTGTGTGTTCCTCTGAGACTGCTGGTGTCAGTGATACAAATTGTGTGTTCATCAGCTCTTATCTAAATTACTCTTAGCACATTTGATATTCCTGGGGAAATAAAGCCCAGGTGCTCACACACTTATTATTTGAAGCTTTATAAAGATAAAAAGAAAACACCGTAAAGTTAGAGATGAGAGACCAAATCAAAACTTCTATGGTTAAGCTCTCCATCCTTCTGAAAAATGTAGCTGAGTATTCTCAAATGTAATTAAATGCATAGCAGAACACGATCAAATCCTCTGGACAATAACGTTAGGGACAAGACAGACAGTTCTTATTAGATAACAGGGTTTGAAATACATGACTTTGTCTCATAGCGCACAAATTGTCAATAAGTATTTTCTGATCTTGACAGCTGTGGCCAGCTCATTTTGCTGTCTGCAACTGTGCAAACTGTTTCTATGCTGCAGACGAAGTGGAATCGGGAACAAACTTCAGGCAGCTGGTACAGAGGACTGCATGGGTAGGATAAGTGAACGATGCCCAGGAGAAATGCATGAGTTTGGATGAGTATTAAAAGCTGCCAATCCACTTTGTACTTTTTGTATGAAACCGAGGCCAGCTTTTATGAAAAAGCAATCAGATGCAAAAGAGCTGGCCATGCAGACAGTGTGAATATAAACATGGCCCACAAATACAGAACAGGGATGCTCAATGCCTGTGTTTCCACACAATTAGAAATTCTGGATCATTGTGTTGGAATTTCTACTGAAGTGGAATAACATATTTGAATCTGGTTGGTCGACTGACTGTACAACCCTCTGGTCAAGCTGGCAGCTGGGGAAGCTGATGAATAGCTAGCTGGCCAGCATCCTGTCTTCTCAACCTCACCAGAGTTTTCAATCTTTCTGGAAAAGAAAGGAAATCACTTTGCAATCCACTACTTGACTTCTACTGGAAAGATCAATAATCATGCATTTTCGTAAGACAAGACAACACACAAAAACCAATTGTATGAAACCCGTGTTCTTGGTTAGAACACTGCATCCCCAGAAAAAAAAAAAAAACAGAAACAAATTCCAGAAACATAAATCTCATTCTGTTAAATCTTCTTCTAGAAAATTGCTTTCCTAGAAACAACTCCAGTATAACTCTTACTTTCTTCTCCAATTCCATTTCATGCGTTGTAGCACAGTTGGAATTTGACTGAGAACTACTGTACACATCTTATTCCAGATATTTGGTTTCCACAAAGGATTTTAAATATATCAGGATGGAATCTTTTCAAAAATTGAAAAATATTTCATTTGCACCGAAAACAAATCTCTTACATAGCAACGAAAAGTGAGTTTACTTACTAATACTGGAAGGAACAACCTTGCACCTGTCTGAGTAGGACTCCAGTTTTATGTTTTCCTCTCTGATACAGTTAAAATGATTTTCATCGTTGATAATCAAGAAGTTATAAGAAGCCCTGCAGTTTAATTAATCTCTTTGGTTCTCCATTATGTATCCAAAGACGTGTGTTGGTATAAACTTGCAAGACCTCACAATAACTCTAGCTGAAGTGGGTCTCCTATACTCTCCAAATGTCAAAACTCATATTAAGCAGGAAGTGAATAAGCTTACACCTTGACTTCAAACACAAAAGTCTCCAAGATTCTTCAAGAGAATCAAAGAGACTCCAAACTTCTCAGCACAAAGGCCACATGAAATAATTTCCTAGGTTTTCATAACAATCAAACCATGCAAGTAAAGGTAGTGAATATCCGTCAGCCTTTTAGTCATTTTTACTTACAGTTTTATAAGAATTTTTCTGATTCTTTACAGTAACTATTGGTAGAGGTATTTGCTCATATAGAAGGAGATTTTATAGGATTTGTGAGATTATCGTACTTTGGTTTTAAATAGTTGTAGCAATTAAATATAAGAATTCTCACTGTTGATCAGAGTTGTTAAAGGCACACTATGATTTAGATCTAAACACCACATTGTCTATATTTATCAGCAGCTCACTCAACACAGGAAGATTAAATAGACTATTTAACAGTTTGTGTTGTGAATACCTTATTGTAAGAAAAAAGTCAGACATAGCTTGCATTCCCTATCAAGAAAATTGTATTTCCAAGCATTTTGTCTTCTGATTGCCCTATCATCAAATTTAGCAAACAAAGAAAATTGATCTAGAGATAATACCTCTGCTATTATCACCAAATAAAATCTGAGTCAGTAAATCTAATGGATGGTTAATGTTTAATCACTGAAAAAATCTTGCTCTTTTAAAAATGCAATCTTTATGAAGCTTTTGAAATTATACCTCTTGATAAGTTGGTCTTTGCCTTAGCAAAATGTCCAGCAGCTTTGCATTCTGAAGGATTGAAAATGCAGCGTACCATGAAATGTGCAGTAATAAGTTTACCATTTCATGGTGATATCAATTGTCTAAAAAGCAGTCATTTATTGTATCCATTTAATGTTTAGTCACTGTAGGAACTTCACTTCCTTTATAGACTAATACTGTAGCTTTGGGAAGAAACTCAGGGTAAATTACATCAATATCCAATTACATGAAAAGAGGTAGATGCGATTATGAATGCCTAAAATACACAAATTGACATCAGTGGATGGATTTATATGCTATCGCACATTTCCACACTAATTTATGATACTGCATAGAGTAGTTAAAGTAGTCTGAAACCAAACATTTAAGCTCTTCCACTAATACTTATAGTCAAAATGTAACTTTCCATAAATACTGATTCACTTTCACGTGCTTTTATACATAGCATAAGTACCCCAAATGCATAAAATTCCAATTCTACTGTGCAGGTATCAAGATGTAGATGCTTTTCTTCAATCTTCAGTTGCTGTTGACAGTGAATGCTTTAAATTACAAGGAAGGCTTCAATTTAAGTTCCAAACTAAGGTCTGAGTTCCTTTCTTCCAATAAATCTGCGACTTTTAAAGTACAGCTGGGAGTTCTACTCACCTGTATAGAAGGGCTCTGGCCTGAGATATACAAAGGTTTAGGATGCACTATGAAGCAGCTAGTTAACAGCTGACACATGTCTAGATACTGGTAATTACATGAAAGCTTACTCAGCACAGGTAAATCATAATGACTTATGTTAGAATGGGTGGATAAAAGTCTCCCGAATTTTAAATTACTTTTTATAAAGGAACAACTATTTTGGAATAAAAAAAATAATAGAAAGCAATAAATCTATATCCTTGGGTTGCTTCTGAATGTAATAACAGCCATTTCTTCACAAAGGCATAGTATTTACTAAGAAATCTGCTCCTTGGATAAGCTGTTATTACTACAGCAACCTCCAGGTTTCGAAAGGAAGGACAACAGTTTCAAAAACACAGGATGTTCATGAAATGTAAAAATAGATGATACATTTGTACCACCTGATGAACCTTGTCAATCATTTACTTTTCATCACGAACTGAAAAGACTGTGTAGTGCAACCACTTGGAAGCAGGGCCAGCCTGAAGCCCAGGTCAACAAGAAGGCTGCCTGATCTAGGAAGGAAATGAAGAAGCAAATCTGTTAGCAGGGAACTTTTATTATTCATCCACAGTAACATATTGCCTGAGAAGAGCTGGCAAATACAATTTTTAAAGTAGTTCTCAAGTAGTTAAGAATTTTATAAAGGAAAATCAGTAAAAATATTCTTCTCTGTGCTAGAAATTAATTTGCTGGAAATCTGTCATCTTCAATAACCACAGCTGAGTTAAACAAATGAATTGTCAGTGTCACACTAAGAGCTGGAGTTGGGAATGTTGAAATATCCTATGATAAAAGTCTGCTTCACTCTGAGATTATACAGAAGCAGCTGAAATTAAGATTGTGGGATCATGGGTAGGACAGCTGCAAGTGGATCTTGTTTAAGTTGTCAGCGTGTACGCACAAAAATGTGCAACTTGTTCCATTAAGTACACAAAAAAGGATAAAATGTTCCAACATTCACTGGATCTATATCTGGTTTTGTGCCAACTTTCTAAAAATTTGGCTATAAAGGGAAGATTTTTTCCTAACAAATGGAATTTCTATGCAGGTGAGTACACTGGGGACCAGACAGCATTTCTATTTCGTCAAGTGAAGCAGAAAAGAGCAAACTCATATTAATATTCTTCTTATTGTTTTTTTTCCTCTGTCCCATAGGAATGAAACCAGCATAGATGTTAATAGTAAAAACCTAAGTTCAGTCATTTTGCAAGAGACATAATGGTAAATAAACTGAAAAGTTTTGTTTGGCTTGTCAAGTAAAGAAACAAATCTTTTGAAAAGAAGAAATCAATCACTCCTAGAGTTGTAATGCCTAATAAAATAAAAACTAATTTCGCTATTGCTCTGGCTTCTCATTATGAGCTATAATTTATACCATATTACAAATCTTCCTAAAGGTAATAAATTTGACATAGAAAAAAATAATAGAAAACCTAATTACATATAATTTGATTAAATTAGAATAGATGTTTTATGGTAATCTCATTTCATTAAAGACATTTGTAAAATTGTTAACAATGCCTTAAACAAAAAATCCAAACTCACCTTAAAAAGAAATTTTACATTTTATCTGTTCATCTTCCTCTTTGCTGTGGGAGAAATGAGAAAAAGTTTCATCTTCTGAGCCAAATTCTGCCATAGACATCCACTTCTTCCACTTTGCTGACCTGAATCTGTGTTACTCAGAGCCACGTTTTTGAAGGCAAAGAAGAAATAGGAAAGGTTGAGTATTTCTACAGCTCTCTATTTCTCTGAAAATTTATGGGAATCTCAATGCCGTTTCTCTGAAAATGAATATGAATCTCACTGCTTGTCTCATCACATCTATCCTAAAAGAATTCCCAATTCACACTTCTAAAAGCTTTTCTTTTTGGAAAGGAGCTACACACTTGATCCGAAGTTCTGCTCATTGCTGCTGATGTTAAAATATATGGCATTAGAAGGTCATGCTCTATAATGCCCAGATGAGGAGTTAAATACTCAGACTGAGGGAAGACTTTAAAAAGATGACAGTTAGAGAAATTTACCTTGGGTCAAAAACTATTTGCATGAGTACTTTTAATAAGACAAAATGGTGATTAGTATCTATTGTTGACATGCAAGCAGCCCAATTCATCATCAGTTCGGAGGTCTGTTTTTATTTTGTTTTATATGAGAATCTGGGTTAAACATCTCACATATCTCCAGAACAACCTGAGCAAAATACTCCTTCCTTTATTTGCCGTGTGTGTTGCAGAACTAGCAGTTAAGACAACACCATACACCAGCAATTAAAAGAAAACCAGTCTAGCTTTGAGAAAGAACAGCCATCATTTTTACACAGTACATATAAAAATTTCTTCAATGCAGAAAAAGTTTAGACAGATGTTTTAAACTAACAGTAGTGCTAAAATTTTCTTAAGTATTTATTAACTTCAGTGGTTATCTGACTTCTTTTCTTCTCCTGTGCCACAGTAAATCAGGCTGTGAGATAAGCTTGATCTAAGCAGCAATAACATTTTGATTTCACAGCACAAAGATTGCCTTATATTGAAATTCATGCTTCTCAATCAGCTCCCAGACCTCTTCCACAGAATGGCAGTTTATTATCAGAACAGTATAATATTTCCTATGGCCTTGTTTGGCCATCATGAGCTGCGATGGGAATGCACTGACAAGAGGCCAGGACCTGAAGATATTCTGTTTCTATATTTGGTGCATGAGGGTATGTATAAACCAACTTACATAATTTAATTCAGAGATTATCAGAAATTTCCATCTTGAATTATATGTAAGTAACCTTCAGCAAATGCAAGTCTTAACGCACTTGTACAGAAAATTACTTTAAAGTCAATACAATTGCTCAAGATTTGATGTCAGCTGTCCACTTGAAAAAGTGGCCGTAAATCAGAGACAAATCTGAACATTTTAATAATTTTGGACTATTAGAAGATTAATATTAAATATTGAAATAGATAACATGAGAAAAAAAATACAATCCAGAAAATAAGACAGAACAGAAGTTGAGATGAATCAAAAGCACTCTGAAAATTAAACATTTCTACATTACCTACATGAAACCTGTCAACACTATGAACTAAAAATTTGACCATCTACAACATTTATTTTAGCTATCAAAATGAACATCCCCATTTTCAAGGAAATACTTCTTATTTTTTTTTTCCAGAAAAAAGATGTTTTATATATCAGATTTATAATTGTTTCTGTTGTATAACATTCTGATTTATAATTGTTTCTAATTTGTGATTACAGCTGTGATATATGTACACAGAATTGTGAAGATCATATTTGAACCAATGAGAACAGTTCACTGAGTTCAGTTCATTGAATGCTTAATTCCATTTCCAGGTGCCTTTGTTTGGATAACAATATAGTTAACATCTAATCTTGTTTCAGTCTCCCTTTGTCACAACTGGCTGATAAGAATGCCCTCAAAATACTCTGCTTTTATTCTGAAACGAAAACGAACTTACAAATAAAAGAATACAGAAAAGATTAAAAGGAATAAGCTTAAGACCAAAGGAATGAAAGACCTAAATGGCACATTCCAGTAATACATACCCACTAACAACTATGGAAATCTTACCAGAAAACACAGTTCGTATCTTCATGCCCATTCAGAATAACACCCTATTTCAGAAGCTGCAGAATAATTTATTCATGAGGGAAACTAAATATAAAGCTTGTGTTAAAATTTATTATTAAAAATTGCATTCTGGAAGTAAAACCTTCAAAAACTTCAACTGTGCATGGCAAACATAGCAATGAAAGAGGAATACAAATCTTCTAGATATACCACTGCTCTGGAAGTCTGCAGATAAAGGAGTGAGCATTCATAAGGTGTTTGTTCCTTTTCTTCAATATGACACAATGATGAACATTTCTTTTAACACCTTCCTACATGAGTACTTGAGCATCCAGGCATTTAAAAATAGATGGGATGGGAGAGAGGCAAAAGTCTTAATACGAGCAATATAGAGGCTTGTCAGGAGTTCTGAGCAATCACTCTTCAGGTCTGACCCAATGGGCTTGAAATGGTACCCAGCACTAATGGTTGGGACACACATACTCAAATCAGTTCAGAAAATTGTCATAGAGCAGTAAGAACCTCGGGTTTTTTTTTGGCTACATATTGTAATAAATAGACAGATAAGATGCTCTAAAGAGAAAAATCACAAACAAATGTGCTTGCTTATTTTTTTATATATTTAGAATGTCATCATTTCTTTTTTATACATTTAGAATGTCATCTTTAGATATTAAAAACAGTTTCATGGTGGCAAACAGCATAGTTGAGAAGTTTCTCTTACTTGAACGATTATTCAGCAACTAAACAAAATTCTATTTGCCCTTTTTATTTATTCATTATGGAGTGGAAAACTGTGACATAAGAAAGTAGGAGTGAAAATAATTAGCTTGTGGATACTGCTTCTGAATTCTATATAGCAATTACTCTATGTACTATACATCTTCATACTACATAGGAACAATGCCATCATCTATTTAGCACTGAACATCCAAATGTAAAAGTGGCCATATTACTCAGTGTTTCCAATCCTTCCTATAGTGAAGGCGTTACAAGTCAGGGAGACGTACTGCTATCCGCTGGCTTTGCAAAGTTTTCTCCTAAATCTCATGGAGCTGCATGCATTAGATGCTCCAAGCACATTCTTTTTATAAACTTCTTCTTAAGGAAAGGGATTCTTACTAATCTTCAGTGAGAATCACATTTTCCTAACTCACAAACATTGTTTATTTGGGAATGCAACACAGCCACCCAGCATCCTCAGATAACTGCAAAGTGGATGCCAGAATCACCTTTGTAACTATGTGACTATACAAATAGTGATGAACCATTTGGCTTGTAGGAAAACATACATTAGCTAGAACATAAAACAGCAACTTCAATGTTATCTCCACAAAGCTCTTACCAAAAGGGAAAACATATGCATATTTCATTTGTGAACATTAAATATTCACAGAATGTTTATTAAGACAAATACATAGCCTCATCAAGATGAAAGACTTGGGAAGACTTGTGAATTTTTTAAATTAAAAATAAAAACATAATGCTAATAAGACTTAATGGCATAGTTAAATATTAAAAATACATCTGTGAAAATGTCCTTAAATACTTAGATAACTAAATAGATATTTCTCTATAAAAATCATTACCAGCTACCAAAATTTTGTTGTGCATCAGTTGATTTAATCAAAATGGGCTTTTTTATGCTCTCTTACTGTTTCTGTCTTCTTCATACATAAATAATATATATTTATTTTGAATCAACTGGGTAGGTCAGACAAAGCTGATGGGAATATATGTTGTATATATATATCTAACATGTTAGATATATTAGGGAGCATAGTATTTCTAACAGAGACTTAGTACTGCTTTCTGTACAAACTCTTTTGCATAGTTTATTTTTTGAGATCTATGCCAAGTGAAAAACCAAGGAGGAAAACTGTTTCATACTCCTTACTGCTGTATACCTATTTATAAGGTGCAAGGTACAGGGTCCTACAAGAGGAACTGTGGCTGCTTTGTTCCAGATGGTGGCAGACACAGCAATCAACAAGGGAAGGATTAATTACCATAGTAAATTCTAACTGCTGGCTTTGTTTGCTTGTTTTGGTTTGTTTTTTGTCACTAGAGTAATGACAAGATCCGTGGACATTCTGTGATGTTTTACTTTGCCTTCTCAGTTGATGCTACAATTAGATCTTACAGGGATTGAGATCATCAGTCACTTAAGATTCATTACCAAAGGTATTCATTCAGAGAGACGTCTGTGGACAAAGCAGCATGCAGAGATAGCAGCTAAACCCTGCCACACTTGATGTATTTGTTCAAGAAGCGTTCATAAAATTATTTTAAAATATTTAAATAAAACCTTTAAATAAATCAGTTCTACCCCACTTTGACCTCCGTTCTCAAAATTTAGCTGAAAATAGATCAGTAGACATTAAATAACAAAAACAAACGAAAGCCCCCACTTTGCTGGAAGTGCTTGAAATGCTAATCAGAAGTTTAAATGACGCACTCCATCCAACCTCAGGATGACTTCCACCTTCATATTTCTCAGTTTCACAACAGCTTCTCGTGCCATCTCAAACTGCTGAAGTGGTCTGTGCCCCTTAAATGCCTTTTGTAAAAAGACAAAATAAAAACGTGACCATGGAGTGTGTCTCACTGCTTCCACTTAACTCTAATGACATTCTACTAAGAAAACGATGACAGTGTCCGTCTTGAAAGATCAAGCCAGAGACTGGTACCTCAATTTGATCAGCTTTAAGTCCCTTGGGTTTAAACTGAGTGCTGCACTTATGCAAAAACAAACTGCTGCTACGTTGCTGCAGTAAACAGATGTCACTGATCTGCACAGTGATCCTGAAATCATGTTTTTCACTTCTTTCTCAAAAAACTGTGTGATCGCTAAACAGCTGCTCTGTTGACTCCCACAGGTATCTCCACTTTATTCCGAGGGAAATAATTTCTATATATAGTGTCCATATGTTCCTTTTCTTTCGGAGGCTTAGTGAAAATTAAGTAAACAAACAAAAAAATCTCACTTCAAACAGAAACATATAGGTTATCCTTGTTTCTATACAGCTGCCAGAAAGCTCTCTCTGAAAATCATAAAATAGAGCCCCACAGTGGCATAAAGTAATAACCAGGGTTAAAATCTCTGAATTTATTGCTGACCTTTAGCATTAAAGTCAATATGCTTATCAAGTTTGACTTGAGCACGTACCCTGCGATGCTGGGGCCTTCATCCGGGAGTTAACATTTCCAACCTGTTTTCAGATGGGCACTGAAAAAAGGCACTAATGGATTGAAATACGCTCTTTTTTTTTCCCCCCTCACATCTGCATTAAAAACAAAACAAACCCCAACCATAACTCCAAGACCGACAATAGCTTCTACAACTGCTATTTGTAGAAATGGCAGCAGATATCCTATCATTCTAAATTAGAGTGCCTACTCCATTTTTCTCCAGTACTTCACACACAAATTGCAAGATAGTATTCATTTCATTTGTACACAGGTTACCCGGTGCAAAAGAGGTTCCTATTCCCCCACGTTCAAGTTTTGGCTCCTATTGTATTTTATTTCATTTCTTACATGACCTTTTATTTTTTTTTTAATAATTTCTGCTTGATTTGGTTCTTTCATTGGTACTCTGTCAGAATACCATTAAAAATCTGTAAATCTGTTCAATTTATGACATGGGCAGAAAAGCTTTGATGTGTCTGCTGTTCAGTCCTAACTTCACTTGTGAGTGATAAGGTGGGAGGTTTTATCTCAGTGCCTGTTTGTCACATCTCAAAATCAGATTGCATGTTGACATGAATGGCGGGCTCTGTTCAGCAAAGCTCTAGATTGACGTATTGGAGCGGGTTTGGGAGATGCTGTTGTTGGTGGTGGAAATATTCATACTTCAGATATCTCATACTGAAAAATGGTCAACTATAAATATTCAAGAGTATTCGAGAGGTACACATCTTTTCATCCAGTGCTGTTTACTTGCTTAATGGTGCTGAAACCTCCTTACTCAGTGCTATCACATTTCCTCATCACTTACAGATTTGAACTGAACAAATCCTGATTTTTCCTTTCACAAATGACAGGAAAATATCACAATGAATCCTATATCCACAAGATGCCACCATAGCTACAAAACGGAAGCGTGGCCAACTAACTACCACGGTTTCACTTGGCCCTCTCAGACAACCCACGTAAAGCAGCCATTTGCTAAGGAAGGGGGTCACAACAGACATTGTTTGTGGTTCTCTAAACACAATCTTGTGTGCCTCAGCCACAGATGCATTATAGCAAAACTCTTCTTTCCGTAACTCTCTGGTGTTGAAGTACACTCTTCTATCTTGCTCTAGTCCTAATTCATTAGTAGTTAATGTGTTTGCAAAGCTAGAAGGCAATTTCAATCAGAACGAAAACATCTTATGCCCAGAAATGCCATGTCAAATGCAGTTTTCTAGGGACTCTTAAATCACTATTTGCAATCACATTATAAAGAACCGCATTCCAATTGCCAGGAGTAGAGGGAGAAACTTTCATCAGGATTGTTCCCTCCTCCCCAGGATGCGCCCTAACAACTTCACAAGGAATGGAAAAGTCATTTGGAGGAAAATACTAGGAATCACTATGGCTACAGCATAAGCAATCTGATATATAACTGCATGATTTGGGGTATATAATGAGCCCATTTAACTGCAGAAGACATGCCACTGGTCTTCGTTTCTGTCAGCTGAAGTTCTTGAACTCCATGTTTTCTAACAGGAGAGTTTAAAGGTAGAATAGTTGGGACAGGAGGCATTACATGACCTGATGGTATGGATCGGGATAACCAGAATGTGACAACATGAAATACTTTTAAACTTTAAGGGAAATCTCTTTTAGCAGAGATGCTTTCTCTATGTCTTTTTTGCAAGTGATGAACTGATGCAATTTAAAAGCTATGAAGGTTTTTAAAAGAGCCCATGAGTCATAGCTCACGTGACCACTGGAACAGATTCTGTTGTGCTGTTGCTCAGAACCTAAATCGCCTGATGTGTTCCTGAGTCACGCAGCCCTACTTTAAGCTGCGTAATCCCTGCTAAATAAAACTCCACAAAAAGAAGAGGTCTTTGTACTCTATTGTGGATGACTGTCACCATTTGAATTACAGCAGCTTTGATTTGCTCAGATATGAGCTAAAATATCCAAATGAGGGCTAATATTTGCACAGTACTTGTAGGCTCCAATTTTCACATCTGTTCTAGTCCTGTGACACAATCCAGTTGTCTCACTGTTGTACAGAGATAGATTTTTATTCTTCTGTATGTTTTCTGTTTTACATTTTCATTTCACAAACTTCCTGCTGAATGAAATCTGATGTTGCATTGCTTCTTCCTTAACCTCATTAGAAACCGTGGTCCAATCAGTGCAGTGCTTTCAGGAATTCTGCTCTGCTAACCACTCAGCTCCATTACAAAAGCACTCACAGATGCAATTTCTCACTGTTTCTCACGAGCTCAACTGTTTAGAACGAATGGGGAAGACTTACTCCCACGGAACAGGAAGCAGTGACTGGCCAGAAGAAGCTAAGGGGATAACTGATCATTCTTCATCATTCCTGGAGAGTGTGGCTATCATGCCTAACCTTGACAAGATATTTGTAACCAACTCCCCACAGAGCAGCAAAAGCAGATTTATCCAAGCTGCTCCGCTTGTTCCTATTCCATGACAGAATAGCTAATATGCTGAAAGACAGATAGCTTAGGCTGAGCTGTTCCTGAACTCATTACATACCAGCTGATGCAACTTACCTACCAAAGATATAAATCGTCACACAGACAAACAAACTTTTGCATAAGCTAGTAGAAACACTTTCAAGCCAATGATAGAAAAGTAGCTTAGAAGTTGATCAGTCACAAGATAAGCTTCTCTTGAAATAAATCAACGCCGTTATCTCAGATAAATGTTAGATAACACTATTTTACTTCTTTTCTTCATTATTGTTATCATTATTGCCTACATTTAAGTCCAAAATAATTAGCGATTGATTAGTTCCAAGTAAATCTAGGTCAAAATATTAAATACTGAAGTAACCATTGTCCTGACAAGTTCTTGGGGTAACATTTATTCCTGATTCTTGTGCACAAAACCCCAACATTTTGTGACCCCATTCCTGCAGAGCAGACTAGAAGTAGATCTGTGTGACGAAGCAGCAGCAGTAATACTACACAAACTGCCAAAAGCTGTGGGATGATTTCACAGAATCAGCATTGCCTTACTTCATCCAAAAGATAGTCAGTGTCATCTGACATTTCAAACCTCACAGAGGCAAGAAAGTGAGGTTCTCTATTTGAATGACTCGGGGTTTGCATACATTTAAGCCTTCTTATCACAGTTCAATTTTCAACAAAAAATGAATGTTTTTAGATTGAGCCTATTCTGCAGCATCTAAATTGTAAGAGCAATTAAAAAATTAAGAAACCAAATTAGTGTTAATCCCGGAAAATAAATATTTACCTTTTTATTTTTCCCTGGGCATTTCATTAACTTTGAAAGTCGATCCTTTTTCCTGGCTTCATTCTGACACTTCATTACCCACTGGGTCATCACCTTTCACACCACTGAGTAGCGGTTATTTTTCATGCCAGCACTGACAGAAGATTGAGATCTGATTTGTATTGCAGGTAATAAATGGTAATTATCTGCACCTTTTTTTTCTGATGTGAATCACTGTCTCTGAACTGGGAAACTAAATCTTTGTAGCTTTGATGACAGCGGATTAGAGACAATAACCAGTCCTTTTCTGCTATACTTACTGGGGCAAAGACTTAGAGGTCAAGCATTCAATTCTGTGTAATTACTGTCAGTTTAATGATGAAGACGAAAGAAGATAGTGTATACTTAATCAGGCAAAGAAGCATATGAAGCTTTTTCATTAAAGATTTAATGGAACGATAGACACAGAACTGGAAAAAGGACAATGGGCAAAACATATCCCTTCTGCAACCACTTAGGCTTCACTCTGAATGGTAAGCACAAATAGTATGGGCTTTTTTCTTTTTCTTCCATCTTTTTTTTTCTAATGAGTCTCTAATGGCAATTGGGCAATTAAGAAAGCCAAGAACAGTATTAGAAAATGTAGTTAAATTTCATTTTTTTTTTCCATGTTGAAATATGCCAGAGTAGATGCACTGGAATCTGAAGTTATCCATAGAACAGACAGCGCTGATACAACAGCACGAACTTTCACCTCCCTGACTGCAAGAAAGTGTTACAAAAGCAAAAATAAAAATAAATCTGCCATTGTTCATATATTTAAAATTCACAACATCTATTATATTATTAGATTTATCCTCACAATGTTCCCGTGACACAGTGTATTACTATTACTCCCTTATACAGAGGGTGAACTAAGGAAGCACAAAACACCAAAAGGTCCCAGACAACCTTGCTATCTATTCAAAAGCACTGCACTGTCTATAGTCCATAAAACTTTGCGTTTTCTCGTATGTGAAAAGGTCACGCACTCAGGATTGCTTCCATCTGGGCTGAGAGGCTCGGTACAGGTGCCACATCCACACCCACTCAGACTGCGCATCCTTTCCATGCAGTGCATCCCATTGGGCTTTTTCCGGCCACACTCTGCGTGCGTTATCATGCTCTGCAGGAAACACAGCAAGCATGGCAGCTTGTCAAAGTAAAAGCTGGTTAAGGCTTCTTGTAATACAATAGTTCAGTACTTGAAAAAATGATCTGTACGTTCTACAGAGGGAAAAAAAAAACAACAAAACACTGAATATTCCATGGAAGAGGGACCACGAGCCTGAACCCAAGGTAGTAAAGAAGGATGCTAGCACAAAGCTAACATAATGCACCTCACTACTCTCTAGAAGCTCGCTTTCACCACAAAAGAAAATGATGAGGCCATTAAGTTATTAGGATACGTCTTTCTTTAACTATGTATTAAGAGAAAATAGCAATTTTTGTTATTAAAATACACAATACAATTCCTCAGCTGTGATTGGGTGGTATGCACCCTCAGCCCAGGATTGGACTTCTAAACTAGAAAATAATTTAAGTTTTAATACACACCCTCCTCTTCATAATTTCCTATTCATTATTGTGGATGATGTCCCTTCTGTATGCTGACTGCTATGAATTCCACTGTAATAAGCCTCATTGCCCTCACTGTACAGGAGCATAGTGCTTACCATTAGGTTACTATGCACCAATAGAGCCCATGGATCCAGCCCTTAGGCCACAGCACAGCAGCAAACTGAGTCCAGGTCTCTGGAAGCTCTGGCTGTGTCCCACTTGCTGGCATTTTATACATCAGAAAGCAGCAGAAACTGGTAAAGAGCAATGAGTCCAAATCTAGTGGGATCCTGAAGATTATCGTGTTTTCTAGTTCGTACGTATTAGTCCACTAAAATGATTGTGGCAAATCTCAACTATATTTGAGTGTATGAACTGGAAACGTAAAGCTCTGTCACTTTCTACAAGCTCATGAAATTTCAAGGGGATACAGTTCTAATTACCTCTCATATCCAATTTGCCAAGATAAGAAATAATTTCCACTCTTCCATTAGATGTAGATGTAAGGAGCATGTCAAACAGCTCAAGAGCATAGTGCTGCCCAGATGCTACACCTGTTTCTCATATATCATTTTCTTCCTTTTCAACATTTGTGTTTACCAGAAGGTTATGAATAGCTAAGTTCTGCCGCCAGGGAAGGTCATCTCTGGATGATCCTTATTACTTATTACCAGTATTTGCTTATATTTTATTAATGGCCCACAGGCTCCAGTCGGGATCTCACTTGGCTAAACGCTGGAGAAACATATGGTAAACATCCCCTACTGAACACACGGAGCAGAGAAATATAACTGGCAGGAAAACGCTGTATTGGAATGATTATGAGAACTGTTTGACATATCCATTCTCTCTATTAATCCTTATTTCTAAATATTTGTCCACATATAAAAAAAAGTTTTACTTCTGCTGACATTTAAGATATAATGTATAGCGATGATTAAAAAAAAAACAAACCACAAACCAACAGATCCAAACAACCAAACACGCAGCATAGAGACTAGAATGATAGAAGGTTGGGGTTCAGGAGACAACACCAAGAGAGGATGAATTGCTTTATACCTCGTGCATTCCTTGGGAGGGAGCTCCTACCACTATTTTTTGTTGAATTTATACAAAATTTTGTTGTAACATTTACTTATATAGAAAAAATGACTCTCTTCTTCTATTATTAGAAACAATTCCAGCCATAAATTCTCCCTAGATTTTGACCTCATCAACTTTCCCACAGCTGTAGTGAACTTCAAATCCGATGCCAAGATTTGGAATAACCTTCTACGAAAGAGACTTTGTCAGACAGCCTGTATTAGACACAAAGTCCGGTGGCACTGTAACCACTGCAGTTCTTTTCAGGCTGACGATCGTGGCCTAATGCACAGTTTTTTTGAAAGAAGAGGGCTACTGAGGAATGCAGTATTATCAATCAGGCACTGCACCTGGTGAGAGCCTCTAAAAACAGTGGGACTGAAATCCCAGAGATAGCTGAAGGCAAACAACGTACACCATAGTTTTTCTAAACAGCAAATAATTGTAAGATAAGCCTTGGCAAAATGTCTTACTGTGTCATTTCTGTTCCTGAATGCAATTCTTCACCTTCTGCCACGATCGCTCTGTTTACCAGTGCAGCATGAGTGGTTAAATATCTCGTCTGCAACATCTGTGTTAAGAACTGGAGGGGTTTCAGACTGAACTGCAGAATTCTGATAACAAGGCAGCAAGCGTGGCCCAGTGACCCAAAACAAAGGAAGCAATGGAAGTAAGAAGGTAGTGCTGGGAAAAAGAAGGAAATTCTGAATTAACCTGGGATGATTGTGTGCTCTGACAGAATGAAGTAACTCCTACTCCCCATACTAAAGCTACGTGGCAGCGGAATGGAATAAAAAACAGATGTAGACTTTGCAAGATAGTATATTATCTTCTCTCATACATGAGTAAGCAGAGCTGCTGGAATTAATTTTGTCAATAGACATTATAAATGCAAATAATTTGACATATATTTAATAGACCAGATTTACTACTTATCATTATGGAAGAGTTCATAAAGGTAGAACATAAAATCACAAAGGAGCATGCATACCTTCCACAAGATGTTTAGTTATGATTATCTACAGAATATGTTATTATCCCTACTACAGCAGCTCCCAGTGCAGCTTTGCACCATCCGCGTCTGCATTGAAATCTGTGGAATAGCTCTACACAGAAGTTTTGTTGGTGGTGCATGTTAAATCTCCCTGAGCCCCTGATGGCTCTTTCAATCCATACCCCTTATAGTTGGAGGGACCAATCAAAACCAAAACCCACCGACAGGGATCACTTCCTTCTCCCAGAAGGATGGTTGTTTTTCTACTGTGGACCAACTCCTTTCACTGGGGTCTCCTGGCCCTGTTGAACAAATTAATGCTTGCTGTGCAATAATGCTATACTGTGCAAACAGCACTCAGCTGTGCTTCCCATTGCTGAAGAAATCCCTAGAATAGGAACACCTTAACCATGATACAAACAACTGACTGCAATCAACAGCTGCAGCACCTTTCGCTTTCTGCAGGAGCTGTGTGGTGAATTTCCCCCAGCGTAATTCCCTACAAATCTAAACCTAAGAATAACATTGATGTGACTGAAATGACGATGCTTAAAATTCAGATCTCGATATTATTTTTTCTGAGATTTTCCTTTACGTGGGAATAGGATTAATGTTTAATTAAGAACGCCCAAAAACAACAACAACCAAACACGTAATCCATAGGTCTGGGGACATTAAAAACTTTTCCTGATAAAGAAGCTCAGAGTGTTTCTGCCATGTTGGTTCACTGATGACTACATTGGTATAAACACTGGCTGGAGTCAGAGCTGCGAAAAATAGTCTGTCTTTTCCACAAATTACATAGAACTTCTCAATTTCATAGAATTCTGCACCGCGTTAGTTATGGGCTTGCAGTGCTGATTAAGTAGATTTTTGCATCAAAAATGCAAATACATACACATTTTTGATGCAAAACACTCTTTGCTTGAATGCTGTTACGTCTGCTGTGATACCGGCCTGTTTGTGCTCAACAAATTTTTCTGTGTTACTGAAACTTCACAGTACATTATGGGCTCAAAACAGACCCACTTGAGGATAAAGAAAACATCCTTAAAGTTATGCAAAATATTCATAACAAAATGCAAATATTGTTTACTGTTTTCAGCCTCTCAGTAGAGCAACTCATTCTAAACTGCAATGAGCTAGAAGCTATATAGAAAACTTTTTATCAGTCTCTGTGCTGGATACTTACACTGTTGTCTTGTACCACAAACATTGCAGAAAAAAAAAAAGCCCAGGATTAAATGTACAAACACCACTTTTAAAGTAAAACAGTGTTTTTAGATACATTTAACACCAACACGTTCAGAATGACATTCATTTTTGCTAAGACTTTTCAGGAAGGACATTCAGCCAGGCCAGGGGTTTGTTGCTAGGGGGAGCAGATACATAGTTAAAGGACTCACTTTTAATTCCCCGAATGTTAAGTTACACTAAAAACAAATTGGGACCAAAATAATTATTCGCATCACACACTGCTGGGCCGCCACAGATTGATGTATTTACATTTTGCCAGAATAAGCAATGTCTTCTGAGAAATACAAACCCCTGCTTCTTTTACCCTTGAATCATTAATAAGTACAATTCTTGTCATCATTGCTCATTGGTGCAGTGAACATACATCTTCTCATCCTCCTTGCACACTTTCCTTGCTGTCTCCGCCCCACTAAGTAAAATGTTCTCCACATTTAAGACCAAATACTCAGTTTCTTAGCGTGCTGCATTGATAAACTAATGGTATTCCTGTTAGTCTCTCCTGTGGCCAATTCTCCCTCCTCAAGAGAGGTCCAATAAAATGTGAATACGGCTCAGCACTGTTCCTATCTTTTGAGACAGGAACCAGTTCACAAAACAGTTCTGAAGACCGGGAGAGCAAACAGCCATACTGCAAAAGACTGGCAGCTTGCAGAAAAACAAGAACATACAGTTGTATGGGTAGGATCTCCACCACGCTGAGATACCTGGTTAGTTCTGTGTAATGCACATCCAGGAGTCAGCTGTTTTTCAGCAAGATAAGTATGTTTTAAAAGTTCATACTAATGTGTGGTGCTTTATTGAGGTGAAGGGCATCTGTATGAGTAAAGGTGGCTGTTTCTGTGAAAGTTGTTATGAGGATCTGTTCTCAGCATCTCAGGTTGCTGAATCATTTCTGTAGAAAATTCTCCCACAAATGCTGTTCAATATTAAGATAACTTCTCAGAAAGAGTGGAGATGCAGTGGCACAGCTGCTCAGCGAGTGGTGGGGTCATCGTCACTGGAGGTGTTCCAGAACCGTGGGGATGTGGCACTGAGGGAGATGGCTATGGACATGGTGGGGTGGGTTGGCAGCTGATCTTAGACGCCTTTTCCAACCTTCATGATCTGTGATTCTCTATTCCTTGTTTTTCCAGTCAGTGTAGAGCACATGCCCTCTGATAACTTCAGTGTTCCACTCCACAAAGGGAGTCACCAAAATGATAACTGATATTATTGAATCTGACGAACACTGGATGAAACACTGAAAGCAAAAGATTTCAGAAGTTGCTCTGCAGGTGAAAAATCTGAAGATAAACAGATACATTTTAGTTCAAATTAGCCACACAGATCCTCCCCGATCTTTTAAGGCTCAGTCACCTCCACGAAAGAAATCTGATTTAAACCCAAATGAAAGAAAAGGATGACTGCATTGCCACCTGATAGCACCAACAGCAGGCTGCCTGCACTAGGAAGGAGTGTTTGATTAGCACAGGAAAACTAGTATTCTTTGCAAGGAAAAAAACCTTCCTGATGACAGATCTGTCTCGTATCTTTTGGTTCCTCCATTATACAATATGGACTGGTAAAAAATACAGTTTTCCTGACACAGCAAAATCTTAATTAACGGCTTCCCCTGCTTACATCGGTAAGGACTGATGTCTCTTAGCTGATCAATGCCATGTCTGAGTGGAAAGCAGCAAGGCACACCTCTCATCACTCGTTGCAGCACTCATCCATCTGGCTCTAACTTGAAATTGGTAATAGCGAAGCGAATGAGCAACAACAAAGAATGCCTCCACGAATAACCCCAGCAGCCAGTAATATTTCAGTTTAATCCCGGCATAACACTTCTATCAAGTATTTAATAACACGCAGAAACAAGGTTTTAGTTTGATTCAAATACTTGTTTTCTAGCAGTCCAACCAATCCAAAGTCATCAGAGATAGTATTCAGCAGATGAAGTGTTATTATATACTTAGTGCTCCTGTCTCTTTAGTGTTAAGACATTCTCCTTCACAAGAAATTGTGCTTGAACCTCACCTTTGGGCCTGGGCAGCTCATGGATAAGTAGCTTTAAGTCTGAATCACTTAGACAGAACAATGGAACAGATCAAGACACCTTTTATCTACTGCATCACTTCTTTGCCAAATGCAGGAATGAAAACCGTTCAAGATTTTGTGCAGAAAAATACATAGTGAGCTCCAGAGAAATAAAGTAAACGCATGGGAAAAGACAACTCTTCTCTGATACAGTCCACTAAAATCCATAAAAATGAAGTTTATCCTTTTTAAATAGGTTCTTTGTGTGAAAGGGATTACACTTCCTATGACAGGAAGAAGGATGAAGAGCACTTCCCTATGATTAAGTGCTTCTTTAAGTGGCTGCTGTTGCAAAACTAAGATTACAGCAATGGAACTGTTTAGGAATACGAGGACGTGCAAAAAGGCCCCAGAAGTACCTAAAATAAGTTTGGCAGAGTTATTTAGCATAGCTATGCTCTTGGCCCCCTTTACAACTTACGTCTCCTCCTCCTTATCATCATTACATTATGGAAAAGTTCTGACTCAAAAAGCGCTGTCACCTCCATTCAGCCGCATGCAGTCTGACAGCAGAGGTCTTTCAGTGGCAAAGCAGTCACTCCTTTTCCATACATGACAAAATTGACTTACACCTCATATCAAAAGAAAAAAAAGTCCTTTAAAGTAAGTTTAGCGTTATACACTGTAAAGTGGCATTTGTGCAATCTGTTTCTCAAGCTATGTGTGCTTCCTTAAATGATTTCTTCAGAGACCACTCGTGTTAGGTGTGTGGTTCACTTCACAGAGATGTGGGACTGAATTCTGTTAGTGAAGCAGTGAGGCAGTACTGCCTAGAGACAAGCACCAAATTTCATCAAGCAGGAGAATAATGGTTATTGTTTAAAAATGCAGTTTAGACAGCAGTAAGCCAGTTATGGGCGACAGAATTAACCCCTCCCTGTAGCCCTTCCCCCACCCTGGTACTTCTCACGGGCTGTACAACAGTATTAATCTCACGGACAAATGTGCTGGTGCTTTTAGTTACAAACTGAAGGATGAGAGCTGAGCAACACCTTGTGTTAGATGATAAAACTAACCATATGCCGTGATTTTTCTCCTTTTTCTCTTCAGTGTAGCAGACTTCCTTCTGTACCAGCAGATCCCATGTTTTGTCTCTTGAGACATTGATGTATTTTTTCCTTATGACAGACCAGCTTTCAAAAGTCACTTGATAGCACTATTTTATATATCTTTTGTTCTTCCTCATTCTTTCTTTCCTATGCTTTCTGGCATTATTTGCTGTGCCAAACATTGCTTTCCAGGGCAAATTAAAGTTCCTTGAGATGTTTTTAACAGCATGATTGAGAGCCGAGACTGACAGCTGATCATCAGTACTTTTTTGTTTCTTTTTGGCAGTCCTTCACTACTTCAAAGTGAGATGGCTGTCTCCCACTTACTGCCTCTGAAGACAGCTCTTCCCTACAAATATATACTTTCAATAACCAGATGGGCAGGAATGCTGCACTAAATATAATGTAGATGACTGAAAATGCATTTCCAGTTTTAGTTAAATTCACTGGATACTTGGAAACTTATTTTCCCCAAAAGAATTGATGTTCAGTTTTGTAATAATTTATAAAATATTTCTAACCTGATACAATTAAGTTTACTTTTAAACTTCAGAATGTGAATACTTAAACTGTGGGAGCTAGCTACTGCTGGCAATAAATGAGATAGAAAATGTTATGTAATAGGTCGACACGCATTCTATCAGCTTCCAAAAGGTATTGCTAAAGAAAGAGAAACATTTCAGTTAATTGCCTGTTTTTTAGGTAATTTAATCATGTTTCAAGAACAAAAACGTATTTAAATCTAAATATTTAGTTGGGAACAGATGGTTTGAGAGAAATCTTTTCTATGAAGAAACAGTTTTCTTTTCCTTGAACTTAGTTTTCATTAAAATTAAAGATATGGATAATTATAATTTGACTTATAGATGGGGTATAGGCTTCTGAAATCCACAGCATTTCATTCACTTTCAGACTACCAGCTTAAAGCACAGCCAGGCTCAATATGCGCAACCTACACAGCAGCATGCAGATGATTGACTACAGCACACATAAACATTACGATAATTTGTTAGGTAACTGCTCTAATAATACTAAACTGAAGAGTGTTTTGGATGTCTGGCTTGGCATACTAACCAAACCTAAAGATCCAAATAAGGAGCAATTAAGGCTCTCTGTAAGTCATATACAAGCTACATGCTGTACCTTATCACTATCTAGCAAAAATTGACGTGGTTTTGTGCTTATTAGCTCTTGAAGTAGGGTTTTGTTTCCCCTAACATTAGTTCTGTTTTAGCTTCTGGTACCAGTAGGTCGTAAAAGGGTATAAATTACCCTCATTATCTTTATTGTGATTGGGTTTCTGAATAAGCTCCATTCTATCATAACAGAAACACATTCCAGCATGTGCATCAGACTTCAAGACTTCCTCCTGCTGCTGAGGAACAGGGATCCAAGTCGATCAATACAGAGTGCATTAACATCATGTAACGTGCCATATATTTGATAGAGATACTTTCATATCTAAGGTGAATAAATACAAACAATTGTATCAAGTAACACATGCTGGTTGCAAAGATAAAACATGTTTTGTATTTTACCTGCATGTATTTCTAGTTTCAGGCTTTTTTCTTCTTTCTACTGCAATTCAGTGTTGAGAAGTCCACAGGTGTTAGTAATGAACATGAATAGCTCTGCAGACTAACTACAGAAATCTGCTAATGTATTACATTGGAGATGGAAAACAAACTGACCACTTTATCCAGTTACTGCAAGGAACAACTACTTGGCCAGTCTTTCAAAAATCAATCTGATAATAGCACAATGTAGTACAGGTTTTGCTACTTTATCTTCAGTTTAGAAAAGATAGAAGTGAGTTTCAATTACTTGCAGTAGGTGAGTAGCTGGGCTAAGAGCAGAATCAAGGAACCACCATCACCAGTTTTATGCTGCACTTGTAAACAGGTCTTCCATATTGTATAGAATCTCTCCACATAGTACAAACGTAGCTAAAAACCAAAGCTTTCATTTCTTTTAAATTGTTCTTAACCTTTACAGTGCAAAGAAAGGCTGAAAGACACAAACAAACTGCTGCAATGCTTGAGCCTGTAGAGTAAAGCTGTAACTCTGAGCAAACAGCAGCTCCCAGCTTTCAGGCAGCATCACAGGACAGAGTGCACTCAGTCCTGCCTCGCCTTCCCACCCTGCTGGGAACTGGCCTGCAGCTGCACCTCCCTTTCTAAAGTTCCTTTCCAAGAGCCATCAATCAAAACGCAACGCGTGCCTCCTGTGCTGCTCCAAAGGCAGAGAACAGCACTTCCCAGAAGCACAGCGTGACGAGCAGACAGATCTGTCTGCTCACGTTGTTTCCGCAGAAGCCCAGTGCTTGAGCCAGACTGCTGTGTGAGTGCCTGCAGTTTGGGTCTCCACTTGGGAGGAGTGGATTGAAAGACAAAAACTACAGTCCAGTAACCACTGCTGTACTGATGTGATCTTCTTTCCACATCCTTTTTCTCAGCTATAGCTACCGGCTGCTTCTTCTGCTCAATTTGATGATGTTTTACATCATTTTATTTTTTTTCCTCAGAAAATTAAGATAGAGCTCAATGCATTTCAAATCGCCTGATAACTTTCTGAAAAAGAGAGCATTATCACCCCGGCACAATTTGCCTAACCCCTCTCCTCCAAGTTACCCATTTTTGATTTTACACTGTTCCTAGAGAGAATATTTATTGAGACTTAATGAGGCCATGATCACTGACTCCTATTACAACACCACAGCTACCACTAAGCTTCATTCCTCAACGGCAACAATATCCTGTGATGAGCTAAAACTGCCAATCAGAGTAAAAGTCACACTCTCAATCATTATCAGTTTATTCCAAGGCTTCAAAAATCTTAGCGAAACAGGTGATTCATCCAACAGACTGCTTGGAACAGGGCACGTTCCTCTCCTCCCCCATAAATAACACATTTGCAGACTTCTGCGGTTAAGCAGTCCACAAGATTAACCTTCATTTCTAAGCACAACCCCGGATAGCAAAAAGCCACGAGGAACAAAGTAGTTATATTCTGGTGAAAAAGTACACACACTTCCAAATAGTTTCAAATTCCTTATGCTCTCTGAAATAAAAATGACTTTATTAATGTTTGCATATCCATCTCCTCCTAAGAAAGAGATGCTATGACTCCTCCAAGACCCATCACATATTAAATAAGCTATACAAAATACTGCCATCTATTTTAAATGCTCTTCAAAATACACTGTTGTTCGAACTACCTGTTCACTGGAATTAAAGCTGTAGTTTACTGAGAGATGTTTGATTACTTCCAGGTAAAACAAGCATTACATTTACACATTCATCATCTAAGACGAAACTGCACTTTCCTTAACAGAGTTTAGAAATATTTCTGAAAGCACAACCTTCACTGGGCCACTCTATTTTAACGCAGCTTTGAAAACTCCACTGTCTTCACTGAAATATAACAGATCGATTTTGAAATCTACTGATTACACACAGTGCCAACACACACAGGCATTGTGGTTTTTACTAAAACCAACTCAATACATGTAGAGCAAAGGCCTCTCTTACAGTTCCATCACTATGTTTTGCCTTTCTAATCTCATTTCTCTTCATGTCAACGAATTCAGGCAAAAAAATGTGTATTTTTGTTAGGCTGCTGCACAAGGCAACATCCCTCACCTGTCAGAAGGGTTCCTTATGTAGATTGCAGCACTACATGAACACAAGCAGCTTTTGGTACCCTGTGAAATTAAGTGGGCCAAATCTTCTATGGGATTTTTTTTTTTGCCTTAATCTTAGTTTTGCATTTATACAAAAGGATTAATTGTAGCAATGAAGGACTTAGAAAGTACTCCAGAGCAAATTTTTTTTCTTTTGTAATATGTTACCATGCCCCAAGAATACAGACACTCTTAGAAAACATCCAGAAAGGCTAATTTAGAGACTATGAGGAGAGGAAATAAAGGAGGGAAGAATACAGCTCAGAGTTACAAAGTGTATCCAAATGTAAGAAAGCAGTCAGTCTGTCTAAATGGCAGAGCACCAGAACTTGCTATCAATCTACAGTCCACACGTGTGGGAGTAACAGGTATAATTATCACTGAGAGAAGTATTCTGGTGCTAGCTAGTTATTTCAGGGCAAATTCTGCCTGCTAACCTCCCAGGAGGAAAACGAGAGGATAAAAGCAATTCCAGGCTCTCATGGAAGTCAAAAGCATTAACCTAAATGTAAGGAACAGGAAAAGCGTGTGTACATAACACATCATTACTATGTTTGCTTAATCATGATGATTACAGCATTTCCAGTTACAGCTAGCGCCATAAAGTTTTCATTTTACTTCATCTTAATCCCATAAGAAAATAACTCTCCCTATAAAATTCTAATTCCAGTTCAAATGAAACAGTGCCTTCAGCCAACCCCTACTGCATCTCTTCCCTGTTTAAAAGATACTAGAGGAGTGTTACATCAGCTTGGCTGATAGTAGAATTTCATTCACTTTGAATATTAAGTTTTTATTACAGAACCCCAAGGTGCTCTATCCACACTTCTGCGCAGTTCAATCCGTTACGGTGACATCATTAAGAAAAGGTGCAGCAGACAGTTTGTAAAGTCAGCCAGATTTTCTGTTCTGTTAAGACCATTTTTGTGACTGAGCTAAGTAAATAATTTGGAAAATAACAACAGTCGTCCAGCTGCGCTCTGCCCTATTGGAATACAGTCACTTAAAATAAATATGGACCCATGTTATGCTCTTTAGTGACTCCCTTTTGCTGTTACTTCTGTAAAAATAACCTGGTATTACCATGATTTGTTTTTGAAATTCTACATAGGTTATTGGTTATTTTGTTGGATAAGTTTTCCTTCACTAAAAATGCACCTTTTCTCCTCAATTCAAGTCAAAAATACTTGACACCTCTGAGAAGAAATCCAGATATCCAAGCGCCCTCGAGAGCCAAAACATGCCAGTGAGCAATTTCAGCATGACAACGCTACACAGCAAAACCAGATTTTGAGGTGATGGTAACTCAGTAGGTAATAATCATTATAAAAAAGTAAAACATCATTGCACCTAGCAAAATCATGTACGTAATCTTTATTACAGTTTTCAGAATACATGGATAAACAATGGCCAGGCTGTAATGTCATCAAATTCCTATTTAAAACATTACATACAAACACAGAGCTGATTAAAAAATAGAAATGCATGAGTTTTGTCACTTTTACTTTTTGGCATCAGGAGTCATATGACTTCTAAAAGGGAAACCAAATGGCGCGTGATACTGACTAAACCGTAATCAATTATCGTTCACATTCTGTGGCATATGTATCACCTCAAATAGCACTAAAAGAAGCACTACAAGAACAAATCTTTCTCCTTTAACATTTTTCTTATGAAATCAGTGGGTGCCTAGTGACAGCTTGCAGAATACACAGGCTTACATGTCTCTTTCTTGTGCACAAAAGCAATATGTGATCTGAAAAAGCTGAGGGATTTGGCTTTATCTGCTTTGATTTTAGATTTATTATTTACATTGTGTGAGACATGAAGGTTTCTTACAATACTTGTATCAAAATGAGTAACATTATGGCACATAAGAGATGAGCTACCTTTACACTGCTGTCTCTCTTAGCATTTATTATGGTGACCTCTCACCAATTTGAAGGCAAACATTAAAGTATAATTCAGCCAAGCCTTTGTTTAATGGATAAGAAGCAATTTACGTAAGTTTGCTTCCACCTAACTATTACCAGCTTTAAATATTTCCTATATTCTCAATATAGGAAGTACAAAATTCACCCATCAAAGCATGATTTGCCTGAGGGATGCAGAAGCAAAACACCGCAAAGTTTTCTTAACGAAAGCTATAGAAAGATATCCAGAGCCAAACCTAAAACGCAGCCAGATTCTCAGTTTAGAAAACCACTTGTATATTGTGGAGTGAATTTGAATTAGGTCACGGATGAACTGTGGTTTGGATAGAAATCATGAAAATATGTTTTTTTTTTTTACAGCATTTCTCTGAGGTAGTACATATACCACACATACAAATGCAAAAATATACACATACTCATAACTGTTTGCATAATACAGAAGGGAACTATGGGAATGTTTGCAATTGTCTCTAAATTTTCAAGAAAGAATCACTAATTCCAGATAACACCTTTCATACTGATTGTGACGGTTTAAAACCAGAACAAATTATGTAACAGTTATTTCTAGGAATGCTTCCTGAAGGTGTTTGTCAATGCCCTCTGAGGCACTAATTTTGTTTTGGCTTTAACATCAGTTCAGAATATGGTTAACACAAAACAAACATCACTTATGTGCTGGGAAAAGACATCTGCTCAATCACAAACAAACATACACGACAAATTGTCCTGCACTTTTTCTCAGCAAACTGCACCAAACATGAGCAAAAATGTCTAGTGTCTTTACATTTCTGATCTGTACAGCCAGTAGTTTTAAGCAACAGAGATGTATATTTGTATATGATTTAAACAACTCATTCCCATGTCAACTGCAAATTTAGTTTAATTCATTACGAAGGTAAGATTATTTTCCTCTTAAATAAACTAAGAAATGTAAACAGTGTAACATCTTAAAAAAAATATCTTCAGTACTTGTAACTGGTGAAAGGTGAATGCAAACAGATGTGATAGTATACTGTTAACGTAATGTCTCAGAGGACATATAGTGAAAAATAATTCGCGAGAAATTTATGTATGAAGCCTCCAGCAATTTTCTTTCTGGGATTATTCTGAATACAAATATAATTTAACTGATATATTTCATTTTTTAAACTTAGAAAATAAGGCAAGTGCATTTCTGAACAAGGTGCTACTACTCTACACTTCTAGAGAAACATGTGACAACTCTGAAAATCAGATCAATAATAAAAACATTAAAAATAGCTGCAATTTAATATAGACTGAAAAAACTATCAAAAGACAAAGTGACCAGCATCAATTTCAGAAAATATTTTAGACTTCATAAATACGAGCACCCTATATTTACATAAATTACCTTCTAAACTAGTTTTCCTTTGAAAGACACTTTTGTTCTAACAGATATGTCCATTAAATTATATAAATGCTTCAAATATGAAAAAAATAGTAGTAAAATAGAAGTATCAGATGATGATGCTATTTTGGATTTGCTTTTTGCTAAGATTTGGTTCTTGAGAATCTGCAGTCAGCTTTTACAGACCTTTTAAAAAATACAGCCATGGAAATGAAAAACTCGCGCACTAATAATTACTGCTACAGTATAAAGATTCTGTTTAGAGCTGTTGAGTTTTCACATATAAAGATATCAATACTTCCAAATCCCAAAATGCTCATTTTAAAATTTGAATTTTAATACACTATTGATTGTAGTACAAATTTATATTGACATTATGCACCTAATCCTTTTAAACTGGCTATGCACATTAAGCACATTTTTATAACTGCAAAATTAATACGGTTGAGTACGAGGTTGATGTTGACCTTACACAAAACAGAACATAATTATTTGTATCTCTTATTGAAAGAGCTGAGAGACAGAATAGAATCCTGCTGCATGCATTTTTTTTTTCTGAAGTACCATACAAGTCTTTGCTTAATTACTAAAAACAGAAAAAGCCTCAGTTTAGGTAGAGTATTAGCTGACAGCACACATCTCACTAGGCTTCATTTGCATTCTTATGTTTAGCGATGCAGCAATTGGCAAAAACTGTATCCTTCGAAGACCTTTTTTTAAAAAAAAAAATAGAAAATCAATACTGGACAGATACATCTCCTTATCTTCTATCTTTTCCTACAGTAACTGTGTATTTATGAACACAGCCTGAAACTGTAAGCATTTATTCCAATATAGCTGGATAGTCTTTAAAGTATCTTACCAGATAAGCAAAAAGAATCTACTGTACAAAGACGCTTGGCTCAAGCAGTAGTGCAAAATTACATGGCCCCAGTATCAAATGCTCCTCTAGAGCTAGCAGTTTGTGCCCAGAAAATAACACGACATTCTACCTTCCAAATATTCTTTATATAACATTAAAAAAGAAGTTTCCCATAACCTCAGGCAACAAAAGTATTCATAATAATTCATCCATCAGTAATAATTTGAGAATAAGTGCCATCTACTACACTGTATCCCATTTTTTAAAATACCATAGTTGAACAACATATGAGTAGTTCCCCCTGGAACTCCCACTTAAAATCTTCCATCTCATCCAAATAAGCACTGAGTGTTCAGTACAAAGGATGGCGAAGACTGACCCAAACACCAAAACACACTGTACATTCAACTAGAGCCTGGGGAGAAAAGAGAACTGCTAAGTTCCCCCTTGAGTGGCAGAACATCGACAATGTCAGCTACCGAGCTGACTGCTCACCTGAGGTACTGCAGTGCAGGGGGCATGTATACAAAGTAGAATGGGAGGAGTTTCCTAAAAAATCAGATTGCTGCAATCATTGTTCTCTGCTATATAGTGCTCCAGGTAGAAAATTTATTCTTAGCTGCTAAACCCTCAGAACTAAAATCCACCACAGAGGTCCCGCTATATGTTTTACCTGAGAAACAGAGGAAAAACTCAGAGGCAGCTCTGAATAGCTTCATAATGTAGCCTGTATCTAAAAACCTACACAAAGGTATTTTTAGTATAATTAAAATAGGACAATCATATTTTCCCCCAAATATCTGTATAAAGAATATATAAGTTCATAATTAGAAAATTTCTCTGTAGATTCAGTTAAAAACATATTCTGCCTGTAGTATCATTTAATTTTGGTAAAATTCTATGCTCTGTTTTATTTATTTTATTTTTAGCAGTGATAAGTAATTATACATCATTAAAGTCACCAAAAGCATAGATATGTGGTATATCCTACTTGCAGCCAAAATTGTTGTATCCACCAGGCTTTACATAAAGATTTCCAGCAACCTCATTGGGGCTATGCATTGCATTTTTATGGTTACAAAAATGATTCTGTACATCAGCTCACCTTTGAATTTTTTAACATACAATTTTATTACTTTTTTCCTTTCAGGTCCAAATGACAATTGCAAATGGAATCCACATCTGTATTCTTTCAACAAAGGTCTATTTTCTTAGCCATGTAAAACACTTTCTAGGAAGCCCCAACTCCTTTCACTTAAATTACCAGCTTTAAAAAAAAAAGAAAAAAAAAGGAAGGGAAAAAAAGGAAAGAAAAAAAGGAAAAAAAAGGAAAAAAAATTAAAAAAAGGAAAAAAGGAAAAAAAAGAAAAAAAAGGAAAAAAAGGAAGAAAAGGAAAAGAAGGGAAAAAAGGGACCATAAAACAAGATCTTGCTGTTAAACACTGTTTACAGATCTTGGTAGTTGGGGTAATAAGATACAGTACGTGGATTATTTAGCAAAAGTTGTTTAAACATCTTTTACATTTAGTCAATATCAGTATTCTTTTGTGATCATTGCCAATTTGGATGATAAACTCTTAAAAATATATCCATGTAATTGTAAATGAAACAATTCACTAAATTCTTTGGCATCAGAAGAATCATAGAGCTGCTCTTGATCCACTGTGACGAGTACGAGAATCTTCCAAAGCTACTTGTCTGCTATCTGTAACATAAAGAGAGAAAAAACAAATCACTATAGGATATGAAACATGGACAGTGAAACATTGAGAGCTTTTCAAACAGCCCCAAAAAACATTTCAAATGATATGTAAATAAGTAACCGGGAGATTAGATCAGAAAAGTCTCACACTACAACTGCCAGACTGAGTTCAAGAGTTCTGCAATCAGCAATAGATTACCTTCTTGATCAGAGAAGCCAGATGATAAAAGCATTAAGAGAATCTTGAAACACTGTCCCCTTGGAAATAGCACACAATTAACAAAATCCTGGGTAAACGCCTTATATTATAAACAATCTACATGCAAAAATCCCTGGAAAAATACATTTCAAGACTCCTGAGATTGTACTGACCAACGTGGCGGTGGAAAGCCTACTATAAGATGCTGCAAGTACCAAAGTGCTGGACTATTTGCTATGATTTAGTATAGAGTTAAAAAAAGAATAGTCAAATCAGCCACTTCCTAAGCATTTCCTGATTGTACAATGTGAACTTTTAGTATGAAATATTACACAGTAATTATTGCAATGAATAACAAATATGTCTTTCACAGGAAAAGAAGACAATCATGAACTACCAACCACAACTAAATGTCCCTGCTTAATTTTCTTCAGTTTTTGATCTTTTTCAAATGTAGTCTTGCTGCACAATTTTTTTTTTTTTTTAAAATCACTGTTTATTTTTGACAGGGCCCCTTCTGTTCTCTTGTTTTACAGTCAGGTTACTGTTCTTTGTTTGCATCAGTACCAGACCTTCATCGATACAGCATCAGGGCATCCCAGTACATGTCCTGTCTGATGGGTAGAATACACTCTTTGAAAAAGACTCACTATGTTATAACCTAACAAAGTCAGAAATGGCCTAAGCACATTAAATGAAGTTCTGGAGTAGTCAGGGATCAGTGAACTATTTCTGGACTGCAACAGAGGATACTTGTGAAGACTGCAAGAGTTCTGCAAAATCAACCTTCCTTTTCCCTGTTCAATAGAAGTGTCTCCAATGCTATAGGGAATTAAGACTCCTTTAGCAAGATATTTGTTCTTTTTATAGTTCTGCCTTGCCTCCTTTTCCTAATGAATTTATCCATGCATAAAGTATTCAAATTACCCTAAGTCAATCTGTTTTGCATGGGAATAAATCTCCACACTGGCTGCAGTCACTAGGCACTGGAAATTACAAGCACAGAAATGCTGTCTAAAACCCAAGAAGGCGAGTTACTAATTCAAATGTGCTGCTGCTCTCTTCATCTTTAACAGCAAAGAGTCCAGTGATAAATGGTTGATTTAACTGTTCTGGGAATAAATAACTTCTATAATGTACAAAATATTTGAAAAGGTGTTTGAGCATCATTGAACTTGTAATACGAATCTAGTAACAGAAGAAAACAAATCCATTATAAGCTTAGTGTATAAATATAAGCCACACAATAAAAAAAAACAAATTTTTAGGCAATGTATTTCAACTTGATGTCATTCAATGACTTCAACCTTAAGACCTTCTCACTTATACTCTGTGTGTGTAACACACTAGCATTAAAGTCAATTAGTAACACATTGGCTGGGAAGAAGAAAACATTTTCGCAAAAAAAAACTTGCTCTGCAAAATATGTTTTCCTTTCCTTAATGCTTTTGCATTAGTTCTGTTATTAAAAGAGAAGTCTCAATAGCTGCAACAGATTTATGAACTCAGCAGCTTGTTATCAGCATGGAACTCAGTTACATTAGGAGAAAAATAAATGATATTTTGCAGAACTGCAATATTAAGATTAAATGATTTTTCCATTTTGCTCTCTACTTACTCACTTTGCCAGGTAGTACGTTTGCGCTCTACTAATTATAAACCTAACTTTTTATGAGCAATCAATGCCAGTAATAATATAGGCGGTGTGCGATCGAACTGCCTAGTCATAAGACTGAGATATCTGATAATAGAGAAAGGCACGCTGTACAAAACTATATTTTAAAGGTACTCAATTAGAATTTGTATTAACAGGTAACAACCACAACAAGTGTTTTTGACATTTCTTATATTAAAATTATAACTGTACTATAAATGGCTGTAACTTGAGCTTGGAACATTATTTGCCCAGTTCATCAGGATTACTATTATTTTTTTTTTCAGTCAGAGCATTAAAACTGTTTTTGTGCCTTATTAAAAGCTACCAACTCAAATACGAGATTGCATTCCAAATCTTATTTTTCTGCAGACCTTTCGATAATGCTTATCAGAATAGTATTCAAGTTACTACCAGATGTAACCTAAATTATCGCTCTTAGATTAGCAATAAAGACAAAACAATGGCAACAATCAAACATGACTGGTGCAGATAAGTACTGTTTGTTTATTTTTAAAAACGTTTTGAACATTTAGCTAAATGGAAAAGGCGAAGTATCTTGTAACTTGAAGGAAAACTAGCTAAAAATATACTACAGTTTTGAGGGGAGAGTACTACTAAAACTATTTTGCCTTCTTCAAATACAATGGTCAGAGGAACTTCAAACCCAAACAACACACAAAAAAATGTGTTAATCACATTACTAAAAGCCTAAATTAGTGGTAAAATGCTGAATCCAGAAGAGAAGTGGCATATGTCTTTGGGTGCTCAGCTAGGAACTGTTGTACTGGTGCACATGTTGGAGGACATGAGCCTGAGTAAGGGGAACTCTGAGATACTAACTTTATTAAAAATCCACTCTACTAATTTGCATATTCAGAGTTCCTACTATTTTTTTTTTTACTACGTATTAGAAGATGAAAAAAATTCACCTTCTCATAGTTGATGATAAAAAAGATGTTCAATGTTCAGATAAAAAGGGTACCTACCCATGTTGACTTCAAAAAAAGTCATACAAGGAAGGAACCCAGCAATGATTAAAATACAACTTCATTTTTTTTTTTTTTTTTAAATTTTGACTTTGTAAAGGATGTAGAAATGCATCCTGTAAGGGAAACTGAAAGGCCTCTCTACCTTTGGGACTCAATGAAAGCATTTGCATCAAATATTTATTTATTCATTCATGTAAAATTTTGTTCACAGGGAAATCCAACTGAAACACATCTTGTTTTCATGAGCAGCCCAAGGGAAAACACTCATACAATTCCTGGTACTTCAGCAAGCACCACAAACAATATAACACTGAAATCAATCAGAAGATCAAGAAAGTTTCACATAAGTATGGAACAACTACACTACACTAAAAAGGAGAATGCAAGCCACGTGTTTTAAATGATGAACTATCACGACAAGTAACAGTTTCTGGAAACAAACAATACACCTATGATACTGATGACATCAGCATTCCTCCTTTAGAAAAAGGTGGAAGTCCAAGAAACAGTCATCACTTTGTTCTGACTGAGATACCTAAATGTTTGCTATACAGTGTCAAAGATTAACATTTGGACAAGTTAGAATCAATTTAAATCACCTCATCCTGGGTAGCCTGTAGTTTTCTCCTTCAGCCATCTATGCACAGGGAAATTTAAAGCCAAGCTACAATGTGATTTGATGTCACAGCATATTATCAATTGCTTTGAAAAGCAACGTATGACAAGAACTAACCTGAATGTTTTTCTTATTCACCACATGCATCTTTATCATCTTAGCTTATAAAAAGTGAAAGGTAAATTGTTTTAGAAACAGTAATTGACAGCAAAAGACAGAAAGAGAATTTGTAAAACAGCGAAGTCCACCTCTAGCACCTCCTTAACAGCTACAACTGCGTTCTCTACATTGTCTGGCCTGTATCTATGACATTGTTATGGAATATAAACTGAGGAATAAACTAGTCAAGGAAATTAAGAGCTTCAAAACTGTTTTCAGTGTTTAGAACAAAATCTTTCTCAGAAACAGCACCCTGAGAGAAAATAGCTCTCATAACCTCAATTCTGTTAAGATGCTGTCCATCTCCGTGAAATTTGATTTCAAACTTTCAAAATATGTCACTCATATTAAAAACATAAACAGACAAACAGAAAAGCCCCAGTAAATGAGGTAAAGATCAGTAATGGGAGAAACGAAACCAAAATAGCACATCAAAAAGCACTCTAAAATAGCACTGTCCAAAACATCTTTCTTGCAAGAGGTTATATAAGAAAATACAAGTTTTAAAACTGAGTTAAGGGAACTATTGATATTTTTTATTATTATTATTTAGTATTTTGAACACTTATTTCAACCGTAACAGGCACACTACACATGACTAGTAAAATTCAAACTAGACTCTTTATAATTGGGTAATTTTACATGTTGCTCAATTTGATATTTCTGTAACTAAAAATGGGAAAAGACCAAGTGATACAATTTCCACATTCTTGGATCTTCTTTCTGAACAGAATCTCAAATTCTTGGCAAATTCAAATGATAGCTAAAATGGTTATTTCAGCATCAAAGACAGCTTTCGATATTTCAAGCAAACATTGTAGCAATGGAGTCAAATTCTGTAAAGTCCTGTTGTATTTTGTCTTAGGTCCAATCCCAGACCTCAATATGTATGCTGAGTGATACTTGAGCATAACACAATTTCTCCCAAAGGAGAAAAAGAAACCCACCCTAAGGTTAGAGTAAGAGCAGCACTTTTTCTTCTCCCCTTCCTTTTTTTTTTTTTAAAAAAAAGAAAAAACAAACTCAAAACTAGACAGCACATAGAAATAGCACAAACAGGTTAACTATAGATGTGCTGACGTTCTAATACTTTAATAATTATGTTCTTGATATGGTTAGCAGGACATTTACTAATATATAGTTTTATACGAAAAGATGTTAAAATAAATAAGTTTTAAAAAAAAAAGAGTCTGCCTAGTTATCAGTAAGATTTCTAACATAGGAAGAAAAAGATTAAGGCAACAGATTTAAAAGGGCATCTCTTAAGAAACAGAGGTTCCTCCTTTGAGAAGAACAGAAGTACATACATCCTCAGTTACCTGAAGAGGTCAGGAGTGCCAAAATTAACATGATAAGCCTTAAGGTAAGAGAGATCACATCTAGATGAATATGCTGCTTGCAAGTACTTCCTTCAAAGTTTTAGTCATTTAAATAACAAACAGCACTTGGTTGTCAAGCGCCCAGTTCAGCATAACTGCCCACATTTCTCAGTGAGAACACATGTGGAAGTCCGGATTCTCTTTAACTTGCTAAATAAAAGTATTTAAAATCCAGAGGCACTGTAGTCCAGAGCTAGGAATAAAATACAGAAAGCCAAAGGATTTGCCCTGACACAAAGAGGTTTCACTCAGATTAATGGGGAACACAGACGTATCTCATGATACTGCTGCCACTCACACCTGGCTTGCTGGGCAAAGGTAAGTGGAGACTTTGATTTGTATGAAAACACCAGCACTCCAAAACAACGCTTCTTTATGTTCTCTGTGTTACAGACAAAATGCTTTAAAAATGAGTAACATAGGAAATGTAAATGTTAAATGGTACATGTGATGACATCTCGTAGCTCAGCATAATCCAGCTGTAAGCACCGTCAACACAGTATGGGAACACAATAAAAATAACACTTTTGCAACAGAGGTCTGTGATGCTGACCTTTCGTATCACAATTCTGTCAAACTCATCCTATTTATAGCTGAAAAAAATCTAGTACACTTAAGCATTTATAGAAAAAAAAATGTACCCATAATTTTTATTTTCAAGTAATGTTTAAGTTTTACTATAGCTTAGCTTAGACCTTAAAGATTTCCCAATAAGCTAAAATTCCTTAAACCTTTAAATGCTCTATTTAATATTTCATTTTGACTTTGCTTTCTTTGTTAATAGTACCACTTGGGACATGCACTGAAAGTTCTTCTACACGAGCTGAGATGGAAAAGCCTTAGTTTGAGACAACACATGCCTGCCTCAGGGGTTACAAGACAAATCAATCTATTTTTCTCTTTCCCTCCAAGGGTAATTGGCTTTTAAAATTACAGAGGAAAAAAGGCCTTCATGTCAGTACAGTGCAGGCCCACATACAGCCATTTTCCATTTCTTTTTCTGTTTTAATTCTCAGGCGAGAACTAAGGAAAGGTGGGAAAACAAAGAAAGAGAGGAACAATTGCGTCAGGTTGAATATATCCGCTAATAATCAGCACTGTTACCAGCATCTGAGTCTGGAATTTACTGAAACCTATTATGAATAGCTGTCATTTTCCTAGTCAGTATTTTTACCTTCTAATTTGTGATGAAACTTTCTTCAGTTTCAGTGACAGCCTGCACCACCGGTGTTCACAGATATTTTGTCACAGAATTCAGCACAAATCGCAAAGTTACAATTATTACTTCATTGCTCTTACAATCTCACTATGTAATGCTGACTTTTAGTTCATCCTTATGAAATTGCCTTTTACAAGTAGCAATCGTGGCTATGAGCACCCCTGCAACCCTCAGGCTGCACTGCACACAATCATATACACACTCTGAGTTTCACACTTAGAATTCAGTTAAATCTACTGCTCCTCATCCCACTAACTTGACTAATAATAACTGTTTCAAAGCAGTGGAACTCATATGACAGCCCTCAGATTTTTCTGACTGCTATTAGATGTACATTATAACACATCACTCATGAGAATTTCTTACTGGACGTATGATATGTGGAAATATTTTCCAGTGTATAAAGATGAGTAATCAGAGCTAACTGTAACTGATACACAAAAACAACAAACTGTTGAAAAATTCAAAATAACAGAGTCTTTTGAAAACTAGTAAGATTCCCTTGAAGCACAGCACTGAAACTGTACCACTAAACCTTTAATGTGAACTTGCTCACTGGGACTGCGTATACAGGTGTAAAGCAATTATTGGATTTGATATCTGAATGAACTCAGGTTCCCATTAGAGCTTGAATGCTTCAATGACCCTATTATTTTCCTTCCAATGCTCTCAGACCTGATCAACTTAATTATTCTGACTAGTGAAACATTTAGGACATGAATATATGATTTGTTTTAAACCAAATGAGACAAC
This sequence comes from Aquila spilogaster, assembly GCA_024606505.1. Lineage (NCBI taxonomy): Eukaryota > Metazoa > Chordata > Aves > Accipitriformes > Accipitridae > Aquila > Aquila spilogaster. The sequence continues at coordinate 8,163,318 of JANHGO010000044.1, read as the reverse complement.
TGAAAGTACTACATAAAATAATATTCAAAACCCCCACAGGATAAACGACGTGACATGTCAAGTCCTGGAAGAAGGTCAGGTCCAAGTAGTAGTAACAAAGAAACAGCAAAAGAGATGCACTGCGATAAAACTAAATTTATTCACGTATCTTCAATTTATAATCTCTATCCTTTATTGCATGTCACATACAGTAAAATAAGTATAGCTTATGAATTAGAAGGGCAACATATTTCAGAAAGTAAATAACTTAGGTCTCCTTTAGTAAGCAAGAAACCTCAGCTCCCAAATACAGAATGCATCTCTTTTCCTGAGTACACACAGACTTTCACCAGTTGTTCAAAAGTAAAAATAGAGTCTTTTACAAAAAACACATTTTATGTCAGAAATGACAGATTTGCTGATATGAAAGACATTTCCCTATTTCAGTTGCACCTGTTATTTTACCGCTAAAAAGAATGGCATAGCAAAAGCGTGTACACACATTTCCAACAGATTGATATGATGCTGATAAACCATATTTTTCATAAATAATGTAACTCAAAATGGCTTCCAAAACTTGATATCCCCAAGCTCCCCTATTCACACTACTGTCCTTACAATTTGTATTTGCTTTGAAATTGTAACATTACAAACAGGACAAAGAAATAAAGACAGTAATAGGTTCTAAACTTCAAGTATACAAGCAGTCATAAAGTTAGCATCTTCTCATCCGAATGCATTTGTCCTTAAAAAGAATCAAACTGACATCAAAGTGGTCCCCTTGTCCCTTGCCTCCTTTCACTAATGATATGTAATGGCTGCTGAGCCTGCAATAAATGTGTTTATGTCCAGCTAGATTGCCATCATTTTACAATCTAATCTGATACTTTTAAGAAAGAAGAAAGTCACGAGAGACCAACACCAGCTTGTGCTGAAGGCATTTCTTGACATCAGCCTTCACTTTGCACTTCAAATATAAGTATACGATTTGACAAAACGTACAGAGTCATGAGAGAAGGCTCTTCACCTCTTCTCCAAAACTGCCTGATAGAAGTCAATATCTATTCCTTTACAAAGTTACAATCAAAAACTGCCAGATGAAAGTCAAAGGGGAAGCTTTCCAGCTATTCCTTACAATTTTTTATTAAAGGGCAGCAGACGAGCACATTTGCCTCAGTAGGATCGCTCCCACCCACACTCCTCAGTTTTATCAGTTAGCAGCTTAAATACTCGAAGTTACATCTCCCATGCACAAATGCTTTATTCTTTGCATAGAACATGAAAGCAATGAACTTGAACCTCTCTTTTCTGCAAAGGAATTTCAGAACAAGAGTAACACTCCAATAAAGCAAGTCTTTCCTGCTGTTTCACACAAAATGTCACCAATTTTTCCCCCTATACCCACACAATTGACAGCCTGTGTCAAAAGCAAACAATTTGTTTTATATTCTGCAGAAGTCTGCCTCTTTTATTTTTCATGCATCAGAAACAAATTCTCTTTATAAAAATGTAACTCTGCAATAACTTGTAGTCTACATGTAAAATGAAATACTTTAAATAATACAATAAAGGCAGACCGTCCATAATTATTTTTTGATTAAATAAAATATCAACATTTTTTATTCATGGATAGGTTAACATTTACAATTCAGCATTTTGCAATATTTAAATGGAACTGAATATGCTAGGAGAAAACTTAAAACGACATCACTCCTGTATGACCGGGTGGCACAGGCTGCAGTCATCTCAGCCCATCTGCTCCTTCATCATATAACATCAAAGAAGGGCTCCTTGTTTTAGTCTGGCAAGATGACCTCATCACTACCTGTTACCTCCTCACAAACAACAACAGTGAATAACTAAACACAGAATGTGACTTTCACTACACATTATTTGCAACAAAGGCACGTGCAGGTCATGTGAATCAAATTCTTGTTTATTAAAGTAATTCATAAAATTGTTATTTTTATAATTTTAGACTATCAGAAAAATAAACCCATAATCTGGATCTGTTTTGTGAACAAAGAACTAAACAAAAGCCCACATGCCGATTCAAAACACGCTTGCAAAAGCTGCCAAGTTATCTCCTCCCCATCAATATAGCTCCTTCTGCAAGGACCTCGAAGAACACACAGTGAAGGTGGTATGCCATTACAGCACATGTACGTGTATTTCAGACAGTTCCTAAGAACTGGAAAGTATTTTATGACAGCCTTAACAGCCCATTTACAAATAGTACGGGGAAAACAATACTTAGGTGTACTATCACTGTATGTTTGAAAACAGGTTTAACATTTAGGTATTTTTAAGACCCTATAACAAAATACTACTTCCAAATGGGTCTGACTAAACTGATAAATGTTTTAAAAAATGGAATTATATATATATGTGTGTGTATAGAACATAGCTGTTCTAGAAGCAAAACGCTTACATACATAATAACCTCTTTTCTGAGGTCAAGCTACTCTACATTTCCAAGATGCAAAACTATATACCCTTCTTTACTAAACAATGAGCTGTGATAATGCTGATAGCCTGTATTATACATTATGAAAAAGCCCCTAAAAATTTTTATCTGTACTAAAAGCAAGACTAGATGTGGTTTGACAGACACCAAAGAACACACCCCTATTAGTAACAAGATATGCGGGTAGTTCTCAATGCAAGTTCCAGAACTTTTAAATAAAGATTTTGCTTTATTTTAAATAAAAACAAACCATGCAAAGCTAAGAAGAAGTTAAGCTATTTCTACTGACTGAGCTTAGAAACCTTCCTCATCCCACTATTTCTACTGAATATGCTCTCCAGGCCACCAATTAACAGACAATACTTTATTAAAACCCACAAGTGTTACACTCTCTGGACAAATGACAAAAATGGAAAATTAATTGGCATCTTTCAACTTCTCAATACCAGAGCTGTATACTTTTGACAGTAGGAACTTTTATGAAATTAATTACCATTTAGAAAAGAAGCAATGGAGAAAGCATTGTGAAGGTTAACATCACTTTTGTCATGCAGTGATAAAATCTTAATGTTGCCTACACTTTTTTTTTAATATTCTGTTAAATGATTGTATGCTGTCTTCTAAGCACTTTTAGTTGAAATTAACTTACGCTAAAACTCCAAGCTAGGTAAGAGATGTATGACTTAAATGAGGAGAATATTTCCATGTGTTTTTAATTATTGATTTCGAAATACCTATATCTAAATGCTAATGCTGACATTCATAATATGAATAAAAACACTTCTACTTAAATGAATGCAAATATAGCAAAATGGCAGTAACGTGCTGACTACACTAGAAAATTAGTCTTTCCTTCCTGAATCCAGCCATGACCTTCTTCTCCTGAACAGCATACACATCCAAAGAATTTCAAGAAAAAAGTCATTATTCTTTTCTCCTGGAAGCCTTATATAAACATTTCATTGGTCTTTTTCATCTTTCTCTTTTGCTGTTGGTTATCTACCTACCTAACCTTAATTAATACAGTAACAAGTATCCTAGATCACTTCAGTTACTGTCTTTTGCTCTTTTTTGATTCTCTCATTCTCTCCTGTTGCATGAAAGATCATCAGATCAAAGTACTTGAAAGGCTGCTTTACAATACTGAATAAATACTAAATGCCTTTTATCAGTACACACCATTCCCACTCTCTCTACAAGATTCCTTTCCTCTCAATTGCTGCTTTTAATAAATAGCCATTCTGCATTTCTTTATCAACAGTTTGCATTTGTAAGTCTCTTCTGTGAAACTTCAAACTTAAAAAGTTTCCTGCATGCCAAGTAGCAGAACCACCCTATTTCTTGTGAATTTGATCTAGATAAAATTAGAGATTAGAAGGTCTATTCTGTAATGCATGCACACAATGTAAGAAGCCTGCACCAAATCAGTAGATACTAATTTATTGTGACTAGTAGAAGCAACAGAAAAGGAGCTCATTGAAAGGCATGTACTTCTTCAAAATGTCCTACAGCAAAATTTAGTGTACCACCCAAATCCTTCCAACTCTGCTTTTATAAAAAACAAAGTGAAGGAAAATTAGTTCAACATTAAGCTCAGGACACCTTGCATGGACTGTAGTTCATGCACATCCACCCATCTGCTGACTTGTGCCACGCGATCTGGTTGCTCTGAAGTTTTACTGTCCCTCTTGCTCACTGATGGACTGTAGATATTTTGTGTTTGAAAAAATGCACTTTACCAGCTTCACTGAGCAGTGAAGACTGTTCCTCTACGCTTTTAAGTCTCATTTGGTTACTGCACTGCTTCTAAAAGTTAAATTACTTCCTATCAATTGCTGACAATCCTCCCGTGTTCTCTAACCTGTTTGTCAGTTATTAATTTCCTTAATACATTATCTACTAGCTATTCTTCCCTCAGATACTAAACTTAACACTATGTTAAAATTCTCTTTTATTTAACACTTTGATACAATATTGCAGCTTCCATACTGATAACTGAAAATGAGCTGCATACATGAGCAGGGAACTGAGAACTACCAAGCACACTGAAGAACAGCAGATCAACTGCACTTTTTCCACTCATACACAAACCAGAAAAATCAAATTCTGGTTAGCAGACAATCATGTACTTCACCTTTTTGTTTAGCTAGTGAACAGCCACAAGATGCTCTAGTCATTTATTTATGCTCCCATCATCACAAATTTGAAGCAGAATATGCAATGAAGAACTGGTTAAATATGTTCTCTCTCCTGATTATATTATGGGAGAAAATGATTTCCCATGACTACTTCCTTAGTTTCAGCTGTGATGAGAATGAAAGGGAAAAAAAAGGTATCTTATATGCTTTTCCTTACTTTATTTGTAGGAATGACAAGGTGAGCCTCATTTTGCTTATTGTTTACCTCCATTCTTAGCCCTTTTCATCACAGAACATAAAAGGTAACTATTATGTATAGTCTTCAAATCTTTTTGTAATCTTCCATCAACATCTCCATACTGAATCCACTCTACCTGGTTTTGTTTTCATTTTGTAGGTGAATTAGATTCACTTTTACCTGTTTTTCCCTTTCTGCATTGTCAGAATTTTTCAGCTATTCTTACAAGAATTTTGATTGGCACCCACCACTCCCTATGCCACTCTGGTATCATTGAAATGGAAGGTGGTCATTCAGGCTTCTTATCCACCAGAACACAGCTGGACTAAGAAATATCCCACTTACTCAGCTAATGTAATGTATGTGAATATAAAACTTGAAAAAATATTACATCTATATTCACATGAACTGGATGGGAAGCAGGAATGACACCATACATAAAGATGCACAGGGAGATTTTGGAGTAAAAATTCTGTTCTTCAAGTTTCCCCAGACTGAAAATGCAGAAGAGATTGATAGGGCAAGGTTAGCTTGACTGTGTGTGCAAAGTAGCAGAAGAGGGTCAGAACAGGTTACTGCTGAGAGTGCAGAAAAATGAGCAAGTCATTCAGGGACAAATCTTGGCCTTAAGCATCTCCTGAACACAGAGAACTTGATTCATTAATAAGGATGAAAATTGTCTGATAGTCCTCCTTTTCATTGCCACGTGGAAGAGATTTTAGAATCCTGTGTCCTGCAAGACACCTTCTGGCCTTGAAAATAATAATTTCCTGTTATAAATCAAAACTTTGCTTTCCAGGTGTTTGGATTATTATTTTTTTTTTTCCTTTTAGAACTCTACAGTACAACTCCAGATTCAGTCTTACCACACAAACAAGGAAATGATGAACTTAGGTGAAAGAAAAAAATGCCAGGAGCCTCTGCTTGGGGTGGAAGAGAGTAGAAACTTGGCTGCCAGATAAAATGATTAGGAAAATACATCCTTAGTGCCACAAAAATAAGACTAATCCATCGGATACTTTTTGCCCAAAGCTGGCAATGTCCCTTAGAATTATATTTTGTTGCATGTAAATAGTTCTAACTACAAACTCCTTCAATTTCATGAGGGAATTTTTTTTTTAAAACACTTGAACTAGTTTCATCTTCACAAATAAGAAAGTCAGTGTGTTAATGTGAATTTGAGATTCATAATGTACCGTCTTTTAACTATCACCCACTTTTTCCATGATTTTCCGATAATTGGAAAGTCAAGGAACTCTGCTTGCTTTTAAAGCCAAAGCAACGAAAATCATGAACAACCATCCACCAGCAGAGTGGTGGAGACTGCAGAGCCCACAATGCAAAGCCTGTTTCTGTTTTATTGAACTACACTTATAGTCAAAGGACGTGTCCTTTTGTTTATATTCTCTTGAACAATATTTTTTAGATAGCTTTTTCTAAAAGATAAGACTGAGATGTATCTTTTCTGAACACTGATTATTCTTATTGATAAACATTTACTTTTCTTACATATGATAGATACTTATGGAAATGATGTAACCTTAAAAGCCTCAAATTTCAGTTGTCCTTTAAACAATGTATCAGCTGTGTACCATGAATGAAAGAATGAATTCTCAAACTTCTCCACAGAATATTTCAACAGAAAATAGCAAGGAAAACAACAGTAAATAATAATAAAAAAGCCTGCATTTCGGTGTAACAACTTGACCTGGAAGTTCAATGGACATCCTGTAACAGCACCTGTGTGGTACTGTGACTTAACATTCCTGCATGAGCAGAACTACACCAGAAATACACTAGCTTTGTTTAACTTGAAAAAGGAATGCTGTGACGTAAAGACTGCATAAGTATACTCTATTTAGATGTATAGTCCAAAGTCATACCAAGTAACAGAGATAAACTTAAGAAGCAAATGAAATGAGGAAGGAAAATGTGTAATATGCAGGGTTATGGATCCTTCTTACGGATAAGCTCTTCAAAAGCTCAATTCCTGTCTAAATTAATAAAATAGAAACAAGCATGATCTTTACATCAAGACTCCAGTATGTGGTATTATGCATGCACCCAAGACAACAAAAAAAATTTAGAAGAACAAAAACACTAGTAGGAAGCAATAATGCTATTTCCACTGTAGCACATAATTAAGGGCAAGAGTATAAAGGTATTTCAACTCCCTCAACCCCCAGAGCTGATAAATGTCTAGTAGAATTATTACCTACACATCTAAGTGTGCTGAAAAATCTCAGTATCTTTAAAAATTCAAGGTCAAACAGTCAGCATTTAAGCAAACCACTTAACCTCTGATTTTCTGAGTCTAATCCTGGTAGTTCAGCCAGCAGCTAAGCTTTCCTTCCTTCTTTCTTTCTGAAAAATAGCTTAATCATCAAGTCTGACTTTATGCAATTAAAAACAAACAACTCACTGTCTATAACTGACAACTGAGGCAACTAACTACTAATTCATATCCTACAGAATGTATATTTAATCGATAATACTGATATTGACCAAATCCAGAACAATTGATTCTTGTATCTCCATCCCTCTTGCCTTTGCAAAATTTACTTTCTGTACAAAAACACACTTTGATCCACATCATGTAGTCGCAATATTTCTTCCTTATGAAACACTGCATTTGTTTTGTCAGTATGCCTTGTCTTTCCTGTCCTGTCAGATGACCTTTGAGATGGCCATTCACGTGAACTACAAAAAGGCTCAGGGAGTAGAGTAGTAGGCTCAGTTTACCACTGCAAAGAGGAGGGCATCTAACTGCAACCTTTGACTGCCAGAAGGTGAGGCAAAAACACAGTTAAACTCATCTTGGTTATGTAGATGGTTTAACAAGGTTTAACAAGTCAACAACTACAGCTTAAATGTAGGAAAAAAAAAATCTTCACTAAGAATGTAGCACAACAGTAGAATGAGGTAATCACGCAGTTGTGCAAGATTTGAGGACCTGGTTTGACAACACACAGCTGGCTTCATCTAGTTGGTGACAATTATGCTTCAAAAGCTGGAGGTTGCATTATATGATTTCCAGAAGTCCCTTCTAAATATGCCATCAATTCTCTTACTTCTCAGCAAGCACATATGAGGGATTCAGAAATAAATATTAACACTAGTTATTTTGGGCTCACCATTAGTATTTATATCCGTACTCTCAGCAGATCTACATATCAAGGCTATGATATCAGCGCTATTTTTCAAATAGAAAAGTTCTGGTTCTTGTGGTTTTTTTTATTTGTTCCCCCCCCCCCTTGCCAATTTATCATTTCTAATTTATTCAAAGCTTAAGCCAGAATTTTTCACTAAGACTTCTTCATAAGTAATTGTATACAATGAAAATAAATTAACATCTATTATTTATCATAGTTTCTAAAATAGTTATTATGTGCCCAGAGGCTAAAATATATACATAGAAAGTAAACAAAACTCATAGATATTCTCTGATCCTTCTATTTGGTGTACCCAGCAGAGAATAAGTCAGGTCACTTATGGTCTGTGCATATGGGTTTCCTTGCAAAACTGCCTGGAGGAACACCATGATGCAGACGCAATGAGCACATGTGGATCAAGACTCTCAAGTACACCATTAAACATCTGCCCATGCTACAGACACAGCCAAGGGGACTTCAGTCAGCACTGTGATGGGGAAAAAAAAGCCTTCTGTATTATGTAAAAGTAAATAAATAAAAAGCTCTCAGAACTTTTTCCCATCATCTTCTGCTAAAAGCTCAGAGATGAAGCTATGCAAGGACAACAAAGGAAGGCAAAAAGAAGGGGAAAATGGAGACAAGTTAGCTGTCCTTTCTTAATTTGATTATGTTTAGAACATGTTTCAATATGTTCCCAGTTAAGTGGCAGTTTCTTGGAAGGTAATATCAGGCTATTAAAGTATTTGCTTTAACTTCAGCTTTCCTTTAAAATAAAATTGAACAATTCATCCAGAAACCAACTCTGTATTACAGAGTTCAATTTCTGAAGATAGCTTTACACGCAATCTATGCATACAGCTACATATGTTCTTCATTAGAAATTGACTGAGAAAATGTTCATAAAAGAGGACATCCAAGCAGTGATCCCAAACCATGTACATTTTAACCCGGCTGAGAGGAAAAAACCTCACAAAAACAAGTACTAAAATGCAAAGAAGGATTTATGAACTGAATTTATTTTTTTTATCTACCAGTCAGTCTGAGTTGAAACGTGAATAACCAATTCAACACTGAAATGGTATTCAAATATTTGACTCCAATCCCCTATTGCTTCTAAATTCTCTCCGAAGTCAAGATTATTAATTCCTCCTGACAGAAAATCAAGATTTAATGATCATCTAATAGCCTTTAGGAATTACTAAGTAAACTTAGATAATAATTCAAACAAAATAGAATGATTTTATATATAAAGAAAAACATAATGCAGAACGTCCATTTATGCATTTTCTTTGGGGCAGTAACCAATTTTTTTTTTTAAATTAAGAGCAAAGGTATGTTTGTTATGCATAGTTAATGTGTAAGTGAAAAGGGGACCTTTATTACCTGTGGACATTTTTACATGTTATCCTCTGCTTAGATGAAACCGAGGAACATCACACCTTGAAAAGAGCCCATAGTAGGAAAATGTACACACAAATTTTAACTCAATGATTTTGTAGCAATAACAGTGCTTAGTTAAGGACAGCATCACTTTTAAGATCAAGCTGTCAGCTCACCAAGGCACACTGTTTAAATAATGTGCTTTGCAAAATTTTATAGAGAAACTGACTTCAACTTACTAAAACTGATATGCTGTGACTTTTCGGTAATTTTTTAAGCTTTCAGATCATGACTGCAGGGAAGTAACATTAAAACTAAAAGCAGTGGAAAAATGGAGACACAAATTTATAGCCTGTGCATCAATTTCTTCTGCCTCAGAGTTTCTTTTGTTGGCAGAAACACTTTACAGCTTTTTGCTCGTCTCCATCAATCACATATCTGCTCACACACACGTCATCCTGAGATGTCCAGAACCAACAAAGCAGGAATTTCACATTTCAAAAATCATTAATATTTTATGAAAAACATTAAATTATGGAATCTATTATTTCTAGAAGGTCTGTGACTAACCTGCAGATTGCTCTATTGACAGCACTGTATGTATATGTAAGAAAATCCATACAAAAGTAGGGGTGCCTGTACATATATACACACACATGCACACCTTTACCTCTAACATTTTTGTTCTACCAGATGTTATCTAACTAGTTAAAAAAAGTTGATGTTACATATAAAACACTATTAAATGATGCTGAAGTGTCTTTTTTTCTCCTTCAGACTGTATGCATACACTTAGTTTCTAATGGCAAATTATATTTGACATTTAATTTAAAAAGCAGGTTACCCTAATCTAGAGCTCTACTACAGCAACGCTGGTAAAGGAGTGAAGCTTTCCATTGAACAAAACCAACTTATTTTTTCAGTTTAAGGTAAGTTTAGTCACAAGTAATTGAAAACGTAATTTAGAACTCATTACTTTTGGTGGTTAATTACAGAACAGTTCCAAAAGATGATGATCTAATAAGAAGTAGTAATTTTCTCTGCAACATGGTAACAGAATAAATAACATATAACGCAGTACTTGTATTACATTAAAAATATTAAATGTATACCAACATGCAATCCTGTCTTGTTGCCTCAGCATTATACCTACAAGCATTCTAGCTATTTATTACAAAAACAGAACTACAGGGCCAAATGCACAGAACTTGTAAAAAGCTATTCTTATATTGTGCACCCTCCCCTTAATTGGTCACAAATGCAAAATGACTTTATCCAATTATGACTGTGCAATTAGTTCACAAGTCATCTTACAGAGAAATTAATATATGTCCTGAGTACATCAGCTAAAGAATGCAGCTGAGCCAGGGCTTTACCTCCATTCTGTATGAAGTTTTCCATCTCTTCTACTTCACAAGGAAAACGGATGATGTATATTTAACCAAAATATAATATCTGATTTAGAAAGATTATGAAAATCCTTTTGCAGCGATTGGGCCCAATCCACCTCCAGCTATTTGGCAGCAAAAGAATCCACAACCTCACCCCTCTTTTGCAAAGGGCACAGAAGAATGAACTCTTTTTGCCCATGTTCCTGAAAACCAGAAGTATGAATTAACCCAAAAATTTCTCCATCAGCCTCCAAAGCCTACATCTTTTCTCTACATAGCTTCACTAGATAGGAAGGTTATCAGTAGGCACACAGTTGATACAATTAAAGCCTTGGGAACATTTTTTTTTTTTTTCTGTCTGAAGGTCTTTAGAATAATTTAAGTGGATTTACCATAGCTGAGTGGGAAAGAACTGTCATGTCCAGGCCACGTAAGAAATTTGCTACACTGAAGCATACAGCTAATTTTAAATTGCCAGCATTGCACCTGAAGTTAAATTTTCTATTCTGATAACGTGTTTTACTTTAGCCAATCATATGGAGTTTCCTAATAATTTTAATTCTCTAGGGCACAGAAAATTTTTAACTTGGATATCATCTTCTCAAGGACATGTGTCCCTGCATAAAGATTGGAGTCTCCATGTATCCTCTAAAGAATTATTTCATGATATATTGTGCCTGACAGTACTTAGCAAGAATGTCATGTATCACAAATATTGGTGAATAATACACAGTGCAAAGACTGCGAATGTCAGTATAATATTTGAGGTATCACAACACTAAAGCACAGGATCTGAAACATTTGCAGAGACGCTGTCATGATACCACGCCTACTGCACAGCAGTGCTTTCAAGATAAGTTTATTAGGATGTCTTTAAATACTTTGTTTTATAAACCATAAATACCACATCGCTGTCTTTTTTCATTTGTACATCATCTACTGAAGAGATGGAAAATTCAAGATGCCTGTGGGTTCTGCAATGGTAAGTCACCTTGACTATCCTACTACATTTCTGCTTAAAGCTGGAAGCAGCCGCTGTTTGACTTAACAGCAAAACCACCAGAATTGTCCCTCATCACACTCATATTGCTCTTTTTCACCTCTTTTCCCCCCAAAGCCCTAAACACTCACTGTATTTAATATTTAATATGCTTTTTTTTTTTGTTTATAATGATATTTCTTTTAAAATGACTGTAAAGAATCAGAAGACTTCAGACTACATTAGAATTTGAATGAAAACATTAACTAATGTATTCCAGCTTACTAACTTTCAGGTTATACTTCTAAAATCAACATTATCTTAAAAACAACTTTTTGCCTTTTATATAATATGTACTACATAGGAATAAAATGATACATACCATGAAACCACTACTAATTGCACTTGTCTCTATGGAAATCACTTCCAAACTGAAAACCCTCAAACAGGGAATCTAAAATCTACGTTAGTTTGCTCTGTGTTTAGGTTAGGAGTCATGCAGCCAGATATGAAAGTGGTCGCTGATTTATTCAACATACGCTGTAGGTCAAAAATCAGACAGTTTCTGTTGTTTTAAAATTAAATTAAGATGCAAATATTTTTCATTCTTTCATTGTTACAATAAATTCTACTTCACTATTAAAAGGTGTTATGAATGAATTTGGAGAGATTCATTTCTCCAGGAAATGGTGGAATATGCTTGTAGATAGCTCTTGTAAGGCATTATTTCTACATACTAGATCTACTGTCCAGCTGAACTACAGTGTTTTAGAAAACTTTATACAACGCTACTGCATGGATGTTATTTCAGAAATAAGCAGTATTTTGCCTACTTCTAAGCTTCAAAAAAGATAGACAGTTGTGAATCAGAAGAGTGCAGATGCTTAAAATTACTCCTTGTCATTTATAAAAATCACTGTCTTAACTTAGTCATGTTTGTGGTAGATAATGAGCAGTACACTTATAATCAATGATATTGGTAACTATAATTATTCTCAGTAAAGAAGCTTCCCATTCCCACAGTTGAAAACATTTTTCAGATAAAAATAAATTCCAACATTTTCAGATTACAAAATAATTACAATTGTTTTTAAATTTAACCTTCTCTGTGAAAGCATGAGAATCAGGTAAACGAGAATCTGACTGGTGGCTGAGGTACTCTTACATAGAATGTTAAATGAAGGATTTCTCCGCAAGTCCTTCTGAAAACTGCTAGAATCAGAGCAAGGGACACTGACACAGAGCAAGGATCATCTGTACTGTAAAATCATCAAATGAGAATCAGACATGGAGAAGTAAATATGATTATATTTCTGATGGAAGCATATGGATCAGTAAGGGAGAATGGATCTGTCTGCATCTCGAAGATGTATAAAAAAGTTTCTGCCTTAATTTATGCTGTTTGAAAGGCCTGAACTACTTTTCAAAACTTTATCCTTCAAAGGCATTCTTAATATTCAAAAAGACCCTGCTAATTAACTCCTAAAACTACCTCAATTCGAACCTGCTTCTCCTGCTCCTTAGAAAAGTTTTAATTACACAGATTAAGCACTGGGATTCCAGCTGTCACCTTCCAATAGCTTTCTTCCTTTTTAAATAAGGTGCTTTTGTGCTGATCTCTCCTTTGCTTTGAGAAGAGCTTTGGACAGGTTGTTTTTATGATTTAGCAATTCCATGTGACTATTAAAAAGGATGTGACAGTATGGAAAGCACATTTAACCAGTTACAGAACACTTCGCTTTTTTTCTGAAATGTTATGGCAGCTGGCCATCAGAGTAGGCTTTACCCAACACAGCCAATTATTTGGATACCTAAGTGATACAGACCCTAATGTAAGGGCTTCCTTTCAGCAGAAGGATGGATTGGATGACCTCCAGAGGGGCTGCTTCCAGAGCAGACATTTGTTTGATCTAAGAGCATATGCATCAGATGACAAAATACTGCTGCTGTAGTTCTATCCCCACTTAACATTCAGTGGAAAACAGTCAAAAGAAAATTATTTCAGAGGATCAGTGGACTTTTATCAGTGCATTCACAACCACCACGGCTCCATGAATATAGTAGGCAGTACAATGGGAGTAGCTCCATGGACATGTCTGTGGAAAAAAACAATCTGACTTTTCCCACTGTGCAGGGCCTACTGGGTCAGGCCACAGGACAGGATCTGCATAAGAATATATCTGCATATAAACATACATAATGCAACAGTTGCTACAATCTTCCTCTTCAGACACTGTTCTTTAGCCAGGATGCTGAGTACAGGCCCTGTTTCCTGGATTTTCTATGGTCCCAACTCATGTGCATGTGATGGTATTACTAGATAGGCTGATAAGTATGTGCAATTAGTAAAGGAGTGATACTGACCAATTGATAATAATTAGAATAAAAACCACTACAATTTGCTACAAACCACTGGGCAGGAAAACATTATTAATACAGCAGTTCACATGAAATTTGAAGTAAATATCTTCTAACAAAAATTAGATTACTACAATTATATTTTAATCAAGATCTGCTTATATCTCCAACAACAGCTCTTCCTGAGTTGCAGCTCTGTATGCTCAGGAAGTAAGATTATTTGCCACAAATGTCTCAACAAATTGAGAGTAAAATGAGTAATTTTTTCCTACAAGTACAAAGGAGAATTCACACATTTTGGAGTAACACAAAATTCATCTGGATTTCAGATCCAGGCTATTTCAACAATGATGTATAACTGATCACTTAGGTTTATCCAGGTACTTTTCTCTCCAGCTCAGAACGCTCCCTGCCATCACCTCCTGGCTGTCTATGTGTATTTCTCATAACTAAAACAGAGCTTTTCATTTCTCACTTGTCACACCTCCCTTGCAACACAATTTCTAGCTCCTTGCACATCCCACCACCATGCAACGCTACAATGCACCTTTCACTAAGGCCTCTCAGAGAGGTCTTCTGCCAAGATAAACAGAAGAACAATTTCTGCAGACAACTAGGCAGAAATGTTACAACTGTCAGTAACAGTCTGTTTGTATTTATCTAAGCTGCATATTTATCTCCATGAGAACACAAATCGGAAGTAATTATTTGCTGCTGTTTTATTATATGTATTACGTAAAAGTGAAAAAGAATACCATAAAAAAATTATTATGCACATCTTTTCTCTATATTGAATCTCTTGTTTACTGTTAACATGCATTTAGTTCTCCAAAAACAACTTATCAGTAGCTTCATACATTGAAGAAAAGCTTTCCTTTTTTTCTTGAACTGAAGGGTTTGAAAATGGGGTGTGATTTGTAGTATTACAAAAATTTAATGATAAAATCCACATCCCTATGAAGGCATGAAACCAACACTGTTCCATATATACCTAAAGACTTTCAAATTTTAAGAAAAAGAAGTTGTCTATAGGATTTAAACACACAACCCTAGGAAAAGATATTCAAAATATTAAGTTTCATGGACATGCTACAACAAAATTTCATCCCTAGGTACTCACATGGTTGTGGATGCAGTAACTAATCATCTCTACACTATGAATTTACTTCATCAAGTCTTGAAACCAATTATAACCACTGCCAAAACCTACATGTTCTTAAAATTAGAGCTGTACTATTATAAATAAAAATTGAATACGCATACCAGATTTCTATCACTATGTGGTTTCCTTGCAGGTAGAAATCTAGAAATTATTAAAGTGTATCATATAAAAATGGCATAGCCAAAATTTCAGACTGATTACAAGTCATGGCTCATTTGTGCAGTGATACCAACTACAAAACCCTGGATCCTGCTGAGGTACACTGCCTCAAGAAACCTTAATTCTTTCATTATCATCCCTCTTCAATCAACAACTACAGATGTTCACAAGACAGGTTGAAGAGAGATAAAGGAATAAGCTTTCCTGAGCTACAGCTCTTTCTTCTTTGTCAGAAAATATACGAAGACTGAGGGGGGAAGAAGTAAAGGGAAATATACCCAGGAAAAGAAGAAAAAAATGACTCAGGATGAGAAGTAATATATGTGGACTGGATCAGCATACTTACACTCTCCTACTATCTACTTCAAACTTTCAAACTTCATACATCTTTACTGTTACATTTGATTTACTTCTCTGTTGTATATAAAAGATTAAGACTGTGAATACAAAGAGTTCAGCAAAGTTGACAGACCACATTTATTTTTGCAAGTAAATAAGCATCCCTCAAAAGACAACTCATTCTGGTTACAATTCCGTATTTTGATAGCTCACATCTTTAATCTGGCTTTGTTTGGTTCTTTAAATCGATGACAGAGTACACAGTTGAGCTAGCAGTTGTGATTAAGAGGTCAAACATTGAATTCAGTAGTTTTTTTAATCTACTTCTTTTCTCAACTAGCAGTTCAGTGTCTTAAGTTATTCATATCAGCAGGGGGCTATGGGTGAACACTATCCCCTAATCAAAAATACAGACACAAGCTTCATTATCACCTATTGATTGAAGTAAGCAAACTCAATAGGAGCTCAGATAATCCAAACACATATATACCGCCTTTTGAATTCAATAATTGCCTTCTTTCCTCTCTTCTGAATCATCAATTTCTCTTTGAAAACCTTCAAAAAATAAGTTGCATTTTTTTCTTAATTTTTTTGGGGAGGGAGCCTCTTTTGTTCTTACACACAAAAAAGCAGCAAAAAAGGTACTCCCACAGACAGAGTCTGTTAAAAATCAGATTATTTCCACAGCATTCTCCCATTATTCACCTGCCAGTAAAATATGTACACTCATTGTCTCTGCTTGAATGCCTATTTTTATCTGACTGAGGCTATATGGTCATTTTTGTATTTATTACTGAGTTGTTTTTTTCCCCTTCTTCTAAAGCATGTTTTTCTGTTCTCAAAAACTGGGCCACATGCCTCTGAGGAGAAAGTAGTGCTTTATTTCATTCCCACCTTTTCTTCTTTTTTGGCATCTCTGAGGCCTGCTATGCCCAGAAGTGCTTCCACTCAAGCTGGACCATCAAATCAATTATCACAGCAGTCTTCTTTCTAAATATGAATGGCAATGAATGACAACAGGCAAGGCAAACTTTCAGCTTTGATTTGTCATTGGTAATGTAAATTTTTTTGTTTTGTTTTATAGATGTTTGTTACAGCGGTAATTTGACCAAACTCTTCCCCCTGCTGTCTGCAATGGCACTGCGTAGATCTTGGGATGAAAAGCTTCACCTTTGCTGAGTCAAAGACACAAAGAAGGAAAAATACGGGATAGGGAGCCATTATGAATATATTCTCTTTCTGCTACCCTCTTACTGAAATCATTACTCTCAATGAAAAAAAAATGCACCATAAGAAGTTTTACCTGTTTCCACTACTAAAAGTCCACGATTTCAAGATGCAATTATTTTGAACTGTTATTCCACCATTTAACATCAGATTTCCATTTTCAATAACAAGTTGGTTTTTTTTTCCAGTTAGAGTTAGCATGGCCTTGTGACAGTAATAAAGGATTAATTGCTGTATAAAAGCATCCACATATAAGATCTAAAGTACAAGACAATATGAGCAGACAGTAAGTTAGAAACCAAGAGGTCTTACTCCTTACTATTTAGCAGTCAGTCAGTTTGAAATTTATAGTTTCTCCAAAGAAGATTCATTATTTTCTTAAGAAGAGAATTAAACTGTGAAACAAAGACTAAAAATATTTTGTTTTTTTCTTCATTAACAAAACTGGTTCAGAAACATTTTATGAAAAGCTTAAATTCTTTTTGGAGAACTGATTACATACTATGCAATTGGATTTTAGACAGCAACTGAGACACATTCAGAGTACTTTAGAGTGAATTCACCTGAAAGTTTTTTTTTATTGCCAGAATATATAATCTGATTAGCATTATAGGAAAGATTATATTGCCTATTCTAGGGAAAAAGAATTTCAGCCAACGAGGTAGTAATTTATTTCAGAAGTCACAGACAAAAAAAAACCCAAACTCAAATTTTTACTTTTAAGTCCTTCCAAAAAACTCTTGGATTATAAATCAGTATTAATATTCTCAAAAAGAGAGGTTTAATGGTACCACCTAGTGGTATCCATGGACCATATGAGTTCATCATTTGGATTGAGCACTAGGAAAGCTTCCCACAAGCTTTTGCTGAATCCCAGAACTGTTCATGATTTCTTCTGAGCCCTGGTTTTGCATACCATTATTACTTTAGGGCTGAGGAAGATGAAGGCAATCTTTTCTTTTTTATTTCTCCTGCATAGTATTCAAACTTTATGCAGAACAGACTATAAGTGACTCCAGAACAAATAATTCTATTTCTCTTCTATGGCTATAGAGCAAGTTCATTCTGAACAAGAACTTTACACGCGGCAGTTGTGAATTATGCTTCATAAGATAAATAACTAGTCAAGAGTGAAGAGATGAGCTGCTTTGGAGCACATCCTCAGGCCTGATGGGCTGACTACCTGTCAGATAATGTTGAAAGTAGGATTACGTCTGAAAAGGTTGACATACCACAGATTTCTCTCTCTAAATCAAACACTTACTGTTTAGTTAAACTCAGTGAACTTTAACTAATTAGATCATTATAGTAAATTTGTATTGGTACTTTTTAGGAGGCTACACCAAGAGTGTGTATTACATATTTTTAACTTGAAATACTGGTAGTAAGAACAAGCTATTCATTTTTTACTGTATTTTGGATATTTTGGACTAAAAAAAAAGCAAACGCAGTCTTAATTCTAATTGTTTGAGACCAAACCTAAACAGATTATATTCCAAAAAAAAAACTAACAAAAACGATACAGAAACAAAAATTTTATTGCAGTGGAATGAAGAGTGGAAATCAAAGTTATGTGCAACTTACTCTCTCACTTTTTTTGCATTTTATTTCAAGCACTGAACTGATGAAAAGTATTCAGGAACAGGAATTTCACTCAAGGAAAGAAGGTATCATGAAGATATTCAAGTTTACAAGAGAAATTTGGTGAAAAAATTAATCTACAATCATGAGAGCTAAAACTTATGGAAAATCAGACAATTTTTTAAAAACAGAACATGTTTACAATGGCATGAAAACTTTTTTGTTGGAATATAGCATACATAGCAGGAAAATGTAGGAAACGCCAAAAAACCCAACTAACAGATCTTCTGAGCTTTGTAACCATAGAGAAGTTGTTACAACTGTCTTGGGACTTTTCTGACTGTCCTTCTTTCATTGTTAGTGACTTGCAAAACAAGCACTCAGAGCAGCAGAGAATACAACAGGAGAGGTGCAGATGCTTTCTGGTTAAGCAGAGAAAGCCCCAAGATTGTACTTGAAACAAAAAATGTCACGGGGAATATTTGTCTAATTTAAGAGTTCCACATCTCTATAGAATAACAGAGTACTATTTGTTTCTTTCTAAGGGTACAGATGGGAGTAGAAAGAGTATATAGTCTCCAGTTCTCTATTTCAGAAAAAATATAATATTTTCAAGATAAAGACAACTTTATTTCTCCTATCACAAACAACAATGCTGAAGTGTTGTTAGGAGCATAAAGGTCACTCCAGAGTGAAGTATCATAACTTGCATGCATACACTGTGAAGATAATGATGTATTTGTCTGATAACAATTACTTGTCTTTCAAGTACCTAGTTGTACTGCTTATTATCACTTGAGATCCCATCACCTCAAAACCTACATCAGTACAACTACCAAAGTTGTGCAGTACGACTACCAAAGTTGTGAGCTCCATTTTAGATAAATATACTAGAAATATCTTAGTATTTCAACTTCTCATGCAATCTTTTACAGAATGCCAGTTCTTAATTATACTGGGGGGGAAGCTTTTATAAACAAACAAAAAAAACAACGTGAGATCAGATTGCTGGTAGATTGCCATTAATTTACTGTTTTAAGTTTGCAGTAATGTTTAGAAATAGCTGAAATCCTGACCTCATTTATTTGATTACGAAACCAGTGACAGTAGAGACTACACTTGAACAGTTGTTTCTGTATTAAATGCACACTTAGTTACTGGAACTGCAATTTCTCTTCTTTGTTTTCAGACTGTACGTAGTAAGATTACATTTTTTCAGTTACCAGCAGAAGTCCAATGTTTTAGGGAAAGATATCTCTGTATTTTGTAACTAGAATAATGAAGCATAAAATAAAATACGGGAGGTGAAGACAGCCTTTTATCCAACATGCATCTGGATTCACGGCATTCCTTAAAATACTAATAAAGTTACACACAGAAATGTGCAAATGTACTGTGGCCTAAATTTCAGTCATCTTAAGAAGTTCTATATCTGTCTTTTCAGAAAGTCCAAACACTGTTTCTAATTTCACTTTTTTGTATAAAATTGACTTATTTTAAATTCCAGGTAAGTCCTATGAAAAGCCATAAAGATATTTTTCTAGAATCATAGAATGTCTTGGGTTAGAAGGAACCTCAAGGATCCCCCCTGCCACAGGCTGTGTTACCAACTGTAAGATCAAGCATTAGAACAGGCTGCTCAGGGCCCTAGCCAGCTTGGCCTCAAACACCACCAGGGAGAGGGCATCCACAGCCTCTCTGAGCAGTTTGTTCCAGCACCTCACCACCTATTCTATGAAAAAATTCCCCCTGACATTTTCCATCCTCCATTCAATTCTGTTCTATCCATAATGCTCACATAGCTTAAAGATTCTGTCTGCTTAGTCTGACTGACAGCTTCTACAGACTGACCAAATGAATGAACATTTCAGCCCAAGAGCCGTCACACATCCCATAAGCGGTGAACTGAAGTTTTACCTTGGGCATTGTCTCACAAGCCACCAGTGATATCAATGTAGTTCAAAGATCTCCAAAACAAACAAAAAAGAAAACTCAGTATAAACTCTTGAGGAAAATCAGTTCCTGAAGAAACACTGTCAATTTGACTTTTTTGAATCTATTATGTTATTGTAGAAATCTGTTCACTTTGAAATACAAAGAAGAAATCTGCACAATAATTAGACATTCTCCCTGTTTCAATATGATGCGCTTGTTGTTCTAACCTAATTTTGCAGGAAAACATACAGAAAGGTTGAGAATCCACTTCAGTAATATATTTATGTAGTTACAAGCACATAGATGTTATCATACAATTTTATATACCAACATATTTAAACAGAATCATCTTCAACAAGAGAAGAAATCCCTAATGCATTAAAAGAAAATGTATAAAAAATAGAGAAATAACACAAAAAAAAGGAAAACAAAAAGACCATAGCCCCAACATGAAAAGCACCAGTACCTTTTTTATTCCTAGCCATTCATCAGGAACACATTGCACAGCATGTACATGGTATTTAAACTACAACTAATACAACTACTATCTAAGGTCATCTTCTTCTGCAGTATACTTTCAAAAGCACTAAGCAAAACCAACTCTTTCAAGGTCTTTTTTTTTTTTTTTTTTTTTTAAATAGCTTACAGTTCATTCTAAGGCTTGGAGTTGAATTTACTCATAATATATTCCAACTATAATTATCTTGCATCTGTTTTTTACTCATCATTAAAAGTAACTCCAACCTACTGGTAGCACCCCTTACTCCTTTACAAGAGTATTCAACCTGAAGCAATCCAGCAGCACATTTGTACTGATTAACTAGCACTGAGTTTTTAGGATGTAAAACCAATTCCTCAACTACATATATTGCCAACTTAACAGCTCAGTTACATGGTAGTGAGGCAATGATGTGCAATCATTAGAGGAAACACCTATGCTAGTTTCAGAACTGTATTGGAGACACTGACACGAAGCTGTGTTAAAAACGTTGTCTGACTCTGTAAGAAAAGCACTACCCCTCACACTGGTCACAAAATGAAAGGAAGACATTGAATTTGTCACAAATTTAAAAAATATATCTTGCCAGAGTAGCTCTTTAAGCACCAGTGCTGGCGTATGCTAGTTTATGCAAACTGCAGAAATACAGCATTTGTTTACTTATGCATTAAATGATGGAAGGGGAAGAAGTGTCTACTTCTCAAAAGAGCTCTTAGATTTTTTTTAGATAAAGAGGGAATACAATGAACACTAAGTAATACCACCACTACAACCACTATCCTCTTAATTCCATTGCTTGTTTGACTTTAGAACAAAATATGGGGGGAGAATGAATTCACTGAACTTCTAAGCATTTAAAATGTTGAGAATCTATCACAAATGAAAAATGAAGGAGTATGGTTTCAGGGCAAAAAATACTTCAGAAGAACAAGTTACTGAAAAAAGGCATTAGGATAAAGTCAACTCTTTTTTAAATAAAAAAAAATCAGAGACTTAAATGGAAATTTATGTAGAGAACATTAGAGAGTATTAAGAATAAAACTAATTTCTTGAATTATGCTGTCAGGTCCACATGAAGTGACCCCCCCCGTGTTCCCTTGGTGGACTTTTCCCAACACCTCTAAGAAGTTCATCTAGACTGTTTATCCAGCAGGGACTGTTACCCTCTACCTGAGTCTCTGTTGCTGGACATTCTGGCATAGATTCTTAAATTAATATGTCAGAGTATTAATCTAAAAAGATTTAAAAACATCAAAAAAGTGAAAAGAGCCACAGCAATGATATTCTAGCTTCTCATACAGGGACATACTGCCTAACTACATATCTCTGTCTACTAAGTTCCTATCAGCATTAACTAAACGCTATTGTCTTTGGTATGCTCACCCACAAATGCAATTTTCTCCCGATTGTGCAACAATAGTTTTAACATTTCTGTGCTTTGTCCTGTTACATTATAGTCAGCAAAACAAATACTGGTTTTGCATCAGGTAAACTAACTAAACTGTTACAGTTAAGATGTTAGTCACTAATAAAGAGCCTATGATGGTCTCTGTGCTGAGGTTACAGGTCTGTCAAATTCTAAAATACATGTTCATAACAGGATAGAACAGACAATTCTCTATCTGCAAAATAACCATTCTGAAAAAGATATATGTCAGTTTACTTAATCTGCTGCAAAGTCATACATTGCAACAATGATTGTCATCTCTTTCCTTTCATTTATACTCATTATATAAATATTAAATATAAATACAAAGCCAGTGAGGATTACTTTACTAAACAATGCTGCAGTAGAAAAAAGATGTCAAATATTCCAATGCCTAAATGCAAATCAAGCTAGCTTTGCATATAATCATTTCATTTATTAGTACTCATGCAGTTGGTAAATGAATGCACGAGAATTCTTTCTCTGCGTGCAAAAGTAGTTTCGCTAATGTCAGGTACCACATCTCGGTGCTATAATTAATGGTCTATTATTATGTGTCCTCTCCTTTATATACATAACTTATAGACTAGAACTTGTATGTTTCTAAATCCCACGAGTAAATTTATACAATAGCTTCAACCAGATTCTTGTCTGGGACTAACATTTATTGTCTTCTGTCTAAACTTTTAGCTATTCCTGAAAAATTTCATGTAATAGTTTTGTCCACTTGAAAGACTTACAGTTGCCCAGAGCATGAAAATGAATTACGTAGACCTTTCCCTCACAGAAAGTTCCCCAAAATCAATCAAATACTTTAGCCTGACCCCACTAGAATACAAACTGACACAATGAAAAATCACACAAACACAAACCAAAACAACTATGTATCAAAAGAGAAGTAAAAGGTATTTTTAAGTAGCTCTTTTTAAGTAGCTCTGTCCAATGTTGTTTCAGAGGAATCTCTGCTTCCAAACCTGAGGTTAGTCATCTTGATGGCTTTCTCAGGTTCAGTAGATTTTGCACAGTCTCCACGGGTCTCCGGAAATTTTGTCACCACTGGGTGACAGATCTCTCCTCAAGCCATAACACAGAGTTACCATCTCCCACATAGATATTTCTCAAGATGCAGATAAAATATATTTTGATTGAGGAATTCCTTCAGTTCTCAGAGCAAAAGCATGCTCCGAATTAAGAATGGTAGTGGAACAGTAGAAGAATTTGTTTATGGCTATAAGCAAATTAGGAACTTTCCTTTTCACAATATCAGGCATGTGGCAAATATTTTATTCCAGATTATACAATCCTGGCTAGCTATACGTAAGAGGGCAGCAGAACTTGCTTCTACAGCTCCTCAGGAAATGTAAAAAGAAATCAGTCAACAGATCTAAACCTAGCTCACTTTCTGTGATACACAGAAAGATGTATCCAATATAAGTATTTAATTTTATGACAAATAACTAATTTTCAACTATGATTTTTAAGATAGTATTTTTTAAACTCTAAGACATTTAAAACGAAAAACTGGGAAAGAGACCATAAATGTTACTTACAAACTACATGTAAGTAACATACTGTAAGGGAAAAGAGAAAACATGTCAGTTACTCAGCTCTTTCTCAAATTTCTTCCAAACCAAACCTGCAGGATGCAGTAATTGTTCAGAGTACGTGTTTAGAGTACATTATCTTCCTGAAGAAAGTAAATCTACTCTATTGTAATTTGACTTTTATGACTACACCCAGTACATCGTCCAACAAAATGAGAACATAGCTAAGACTAGTGCTTGAAAATGATCAGCTACGTGCCCAAACTCTCACTGTAGGAAATTAACGTTTTTTCATAGCATCATGCGCAATTAATTTTACTTATGTATTTAAAGATCAAGACAAACATGCAGTAATGTTTTTAAATGACACTTCTAAAATACCAGGAACGCTTGTTGTATTTTAGAGCTTATTCTGACCTGAAGATTGAACTATGAACTTAAAAATTCACAATCACAAAGATGAAGTCTGCTGAGTACTCACATTGGCTCAATGATTTTCTGTGAGAACTGTTCAGAAGCTGTTGTGAAACAACAATTCATAACTAAAAGCTTTTAGAAAGCATCTTACCTCGTGGTACACGCTTCCTGCGATCTCTGAATGCAGCTCCTGACTGCAAGGCCTCGAGGAGACTATCCATCACTCCTGTCTCATCACCTTCAGAGAATAGGAGAAAAATATTAACCTCAATTTAATTGAAATAAGATTGTAAAAAAAGGGGGAGGGGGCAACGGGGGGCAGGAGGGAAGCAACGGGGAAAAAATGGTTTCACTTCTATGTAATACTTTTAACATAATGGATGCTGTCAGCCCTTTAGTTATCACTACCTAGTTTGTGTATGATGCTTTATTAAGCAAAATTTATGCCAATCCTACTGCTCTTTTACCTTAAGATATGTTATCTTGTGCACGACATGTTCAGCATGTAGACAGTAAGCTGCTGGTAAATGACTGCTGTTTCACTGTTAAAATACTTATAAGACATCCCTGAAGTTGAAACAGGTCACTTTTTTGATTTAAGCAATGTGCATGGAAAACTTGATGAAACTGAATGCCAAAAAGTTACATATTGTAGTACTGCACATATTTCCGTGTTGCCTTCTATTTTTATGGTGCATTGAATCCTTATCTTAAGATATGCTAGAATACATATACCCCATACTATATGGCTACACATGCAGCAGTAAGTAAATAAACAACAAAGAGGAAAAAAAAGTCATGCAGGGAAAGCAAGAGCTGCAACAGTTCATAAAAGCGGAACTCTACTAATTCATCCTCTGTCTGTATCTATATGTTGTTGTTTTCTGCATCCCTATCACTGCTACTCCCTCCAAGTTTACAGGGTGCTTTTAAAGTGCTAGACTTCACAGAGCATTATGAAAAATTGGACAGAATGATTATTTAATTTAAGTCTTCCTTAGCATTTCAGAAATAGAGGTCAAAGAACAACAATTTTACAAAATGATTGATGAGTGTCTCTTCTTCTGTTCACATCTGTATTACAATCCAAAACTAAAATATAGACTAGACCCAGTAGATAGGTGGGCATTTTGTTCATGTCTCCCAGACTTCAAGCTAATAGAGATTTCAGCATCTCAAGGTGAGAAGCTCATTATTTTATGCAAAAGACTTACATTACAGTAAAACACTTCTGACTTGCACAAATTGTAGGAGGTTAAATGTACATTCAAGCTCTCAAGTACTGAAGTTTAAAAGCAGTATATTAATACAAAAGGTATTCTCCCTAGTTCTCTGTTACATTTAGATTTATTAGACTAAACCTAGACCTGATATAAGAGCATGCAAATTCTAAATGATTATCTGGTTCTAATTTCTACATGATGATCAACAGTATAATTACTCAGTAAATTTAAATTATATATCAACGTAATTTAAACCATTACAAATAATATGCCACATACATAAAGTTATCTTCAATGTCAGATGCAAGGAAGCAGAGAAAGAGTAGCAACCGGAAGACTGAAATATCAAGTTTAATTACATTTCTTCCAAACCCTTAAAAAAATCTCATGCAAAATGGATAAGTAAATTAGCTTCTCTTGGTTCACACTCAACTACAGAATGCCAAACCTTGTCTAAAGCATACACCATAATTATTTTTCTTTGTGTGCCTTACACTACAGATGCCTATTTGTTGATATATTGATGGTTCTGTGTTAAATTTATTTTCTGAATCAAAGATCTGTGAATACTCTCTGACCAAACTAATACACTTAAGTTGCTCTGAAACACTTAATGAATAGTAAATATGATTGTAGTAAATATAGAATTAGTTCATAGGATCACAGAATCATAGGACAACTTTGGATCAGAAGGGACCTTAAAGATCATCCACTTCATTAGAATATTTTACATGTAGAATAATTACAGTATCATTCAACCTTCATAAAAAAAAGTTGGCAGAATTTATTCAAAAAGAAAAAAATCCTTCAATACTTCATAGATGTTTATGCAGCCTTCCTCATTTTCCGCTGAGTGTGTCATTCTACCTGCTAATTACTGCAACTGCTGAAAAACTCTATTTTTGGAATATCAAATACACAATTCAAAGAGGCATGAATTAAGGAAGCTCTGGAACACAGTACTGAGATTTTTAACTCCTCACACAGTATACTAGTTCTGATCCCACCACCACATCTTAATCAAAACTGTGGGGTGATTAAGTGGAAACTAGACAAGGAATTGCGTTTTTAGTCAGCCTCCATTAAAATTCATATATAAAAGGATTCAGTAGAAGTTTCAGACTTGATCCATAATTCTTGCTGAGATACTTCACATATTACCAGCTATCACTTTGATTTACTTTTTTTTTTTTTAATACTTCCTACAGTATTTTGCAATCCTTCACCAGCTCCTGTACCCATTTTCTATTTCAATAGAGTTCCTCTGAAACAGAGAAACTATTTCAGCTTGGAGAAGAAGACAAAACATTTCCATTTGCTACCACTGCTAGTGTCTTTTGCAACATGACGCTTAAGATACGTTTACTATCATTTTGGTTAATATTGGGGCAGTTTTTTCAGAGACTTGACTAACTCTGGAGAAGACTATAGAAAGCACTATTAACTTGCAACTCCAATAGATCTCAGTCCCTGCATCCAGAACATGGCCCACCTCCTGCCTATTTGGTTTCTTTAGTTCACATTCATGGCTACTGCTCTGAAGGGAGAGGCTTCACAAGCCCTTGGGAACATGTTCTTGTTTCTCTGGTGCTCTGCTCGTCTTTCCTTTGATTTGTTCACACCAACTAGGTGAAGATTTCAAAGGGGATGCCCACATATTTTACTTTTTTCACTTAAGTTTGGGCCCTTAAAAAGAGAGTCTGGTTAAATACCATGTTAAGTAACGCATACTGCCTACCTATCTTCTTCTCCAGGTGGTTTCAAAATTATACTTCTAATCACATCTTGCACTATACTGTTCTAACCTGCATTTTAGTACTTCTAATGATTCACATTTCAACAGCAGAACTACCAAAATGGTTCACTGCTCTCTCACAAGTCAAATGCATGTTCTGTACAAACTTTGAAACAAAATACTTTTTACTCAGAATTAGTATCATAATTCTGAATTACAAGATATCCACTTGAAAAGGTCAATTTTCAGCGTCTTTTGGCAAGTGTCTGATGCTTTCATATATTTGCATTTTATTCATTTGTAATAATAATTTTGCAATCATTTTGCAAGCATAATAAGTACCTTCAGGAAGCAGTCTTTCTCAGCATTTTCCACTATAATACAAATCTCATGACTGTTATTTACTTTTTAATTAAAAAGAGAGCAAGTTAGGACAGTGTGACTGATAAGTGGACCTATACCTCATGTCAGTTTACAAAAGAAGTCAAATCCTCGCTTACATACCAATTTAGTTTATTTATGATAATCTGACCTCAGGCTTATGTAAAGTTAAAAGATTGGGAAAAACTCGCTTTGTTGTACTGTTAAGTTACTAACAAATGTTTTTGACATGCACACACTCTATTTTCAGAAAATGTTATACTGGTCAAGATCTACTTCAGCAGGAATATATTTAATTGAAATACATCACCAGTATTCCCTTAGGTTCATTGTGAATGGACTTCTGCCCCTTGTGAAGGATGATTTTCACAAGTGTACACACACAAAGAAAGGCTTTACAATGGATTAGTTAAGTCACTGATAGGAAGGACACTACCTCTATAGGGGAAGGAAAAGACTGTATAGCTACAAAATAAGCAAGAAAGAGGGCCAAATGATACATAAACTATTAAAAATATCTACAACTAAATTACATGGCTGTTTATAAGGTTACAGTACTAAGTAACTTCTAATTGAAATAATTAGCAGATAGCACACACTCCTCAGTTTTTTTTATCACCACTCTCAAAAATGGTGAACAAAACTCAAATTATTAGGAACAAACCAGTCTTGGGACTACATCTGGAGTGAAGGGGATTTCTTACACATTCTTGTCCATTTTTTTGTGTGTTTTATTTTTCAACTATTTTAGTTTAGATTAATCACAGAATCACAGAATTGTAGGGGTTGGAAGGGAACTCCAGAGATCATCTAGCCCAACTCCCCTGTCAAAGCAGGCTCCCTAAACCAGGTTGCACAGGAAGGCATCCAGGTGGGTCTTGAACGTCTCCAGAGAAGGAGACTCCACAGCCTCTCTGGGCAGCCTGTTCCAGTGCTCCGTCACCTGCACTG
>JANHGO010000044.1:8043642-8134557 GCA_024606505.1 Aquila spilogaster | reverse complement strand
GAAATCAACATTTTCTGCAAATGACAGTTCAGATTCTCCTGTAATTGCACAACTGAGCTGGGACTTAAAGAAAACACAAAACAAAACCGTAAAAACTAAAAGCATTATCATTTCTTTCTTCAGCTAATGACAAACAAAGTAAATTCCCAATTATTAGAAGTAATGTATTCCTTTAAATTATTTCCAGTTTTTAAATGGAAGTAATTCTATTTTCTAGAGATAGGAATAAAAAATCTGGAAGATTCAAGAGAGACTGGAAAGAACCACAAGGTTCTTCTAATCAAGGAAACTGGGGTACAAAGATTCAGTTATTACCGGTGAGAAACAATGTCAGCATTTGCAAGAGATTTTTCTCTTAGCTTAGAGTGCTTTATAGTGAGTCTTACTAAAACAAAGGCAAGCAGGATATAAATTACACTTTAATAACTTTTTCAGCTCATTATAAAAAGGGATGGGAGGATTCGATTTAGTTACTATCAATGTGAAAGCTTGAATGTATCTGAAAGTTTTGGAGGTTGATATTTGGAGGTTGAACAAGTATTTCTTGTTCTTCACAGAGAGACCTATTTTATTCAACAGTGAATTTGCAAGCATCCTTGCGCATGTGTGCGTGCATTTTTACATCTGGTTAAAAAAAGAAGCATTAGTATGTGTACATACGTATATACATACACATAAAGAAATGACTCGTTTCTTCAATAGATGTAAAATGTGCTTGTATATGTGTAAACATATTTGTTGGGTTAAAACAAAGGGTTTCATATTAGGATCTGAAACTGGATTGGGCTGGTATTTCAGTGACTCAAGCAAAAATTTTAAAAAATCATGACATTTATAACACTTTCAACATACACATTGAGTTATCTCCAACAGCTGTATTTACTTTTTTTTACATTACAGACCATATTGAATATAACACAAAGCAAGACTGGCTTATAAACATGACTATGACTATTCTAGCATAAAACTACATATAACATCAATAAATGGTAAAACTATTTACTTGTATTGAGGGGCGGTTGGGGAGGGAAAATAAAAGGCAGTAGCAGTAACCTAAGAGTACTTAAAATTAAGCCAAAAATCATTGCCAAAAGGCTCAGGTGTATACTTCAGAAGCATGTAAAAATGACTAGAAAACATGATAATAGTTTCTGTGTGTATCAGTCATGCCTTCTGGGTAAACAATCTACCTATGTAGATGAAGACTTTGTTTCTCACTTAATGTCAGAAGTCCATCTCTTTAAAAAAAGTAGGGCATTTAAGAAGCATCCACAATGCTTATATTGCAGACATTATAATCTATCTCAGAAATGAACACATGAACGTAAAAGTGGTCTCTCAATCAGCTGAATGGACCTTTTCTTGTAGCAGTAAAAAGTAGAGCAATGAAGGATTGAAACAGAAAACAAAGCATATTTTTATATCATAAAATAATCTTCATCTTTTAGCTAGCTGGATCAAATTCAAATGAAGTAAATATACAATTAAATGCTGAGAAATCAAATCAGTGGTTCCTTTTTAGTATATATAATACTGGAATGTAATCTTGACCATGCAAACTTTACGCCTCCACTGGAAGAAATATATGGACTTTATCATAATTACAATTACTTGCTCGAGTCTTCTTGCACTCAGTATAGTACCAAGATGGGAATAAATCTACAACATACAAGATATTTGTAGACGTGCTTTTGATACATATACAGCATTCACCACGTAATATAAATCTACTGATGTAAAAAAAAAAAAAAAGCAAAACCACAATAAGCTGAGTATATAAGCACAATAAATATATGCCATGAAGTAAACAAAAAAAAAATCTAAACAGTTATTTTTAGACAATTTATTTTAATTTCATGGAATTTGACAACTTCACCCTTCAGACGATCTCCCTTATACTCTGTATGTATAAAGCATTAGAAATTACAATCAATTAAAACCACAGTGGTAGGGGAGAGGAAAATATTTTTGCAAAAACTATACTCTGCAAAATGTATTTTCCCTTTCCTTAATGCTCCTTCATTAGTTCTGTTATTAAAAGAGAAGTCTCAACAGCTGCAACAGATTTATTAACTCAGTAGCTTGCTATCAACGTAAAACCCAGTTATATTAGGAGAAAAATAAACGGTATTTTGCAGAACTGCAATACTAAGATTAAGTGACTTTTCCATTTTGCTTTCTTCTTATCCACTCTTCCAGGTAGTAACTTTGTGCTCTCCTAATTATAAACCTTACTTTTCATGAGCAATCAATGCTAGTAATAATATAGGTGTTGTGCAATCGAACAGACTAGTCATGACTCTGAGATATCTGATAATAGAAAAAGACAGTGTCTACAAAACCATACCTCAAAGGTACTCGACTGGAATTTGTAGTACCCTATAACAACCACAAAAAAAGTTCTCTCTCTGATATGCCTTATATTAAAATTATAAATATATTATAAACTGCTACCTTGGGCTTGGTTCCTTAGTAGACTAACTCTCCAGGACTAAATTTTTTTTTTTCCAGTCAGTTAAACCATTAAAAGTGTTTCTTTGTGCCTTAATTGCAGCAGTCAATTCAAACACTAGACTGATTTTGAAATCGTATTTCCCTGCAGACTTTCCTAGAGTGCTCATCAGAGAGTGTCTAAGTTCCTCCCAAGTGTAAATAACTGCAGTACCCCTTGATTAGCATTAAAAAACCAGCAAGAACAAACCCCCCAAATCACACAAAACGCCCACAAAACCAACAACCAACCATAACTGGCACAGATGACTACTTTTTGCCCTTTTTTAAAAACAAAAGGTTGAAACATTAACCTACATACAGAAGGCGAAGCACCTAAACTTATGTTGTAGGAAAATGGGCTAAAAAGAACACTGGGGTTTTCAGGAATAAACACTGCCGATGTTTTGTCTTCTTCAAAGACAGTGGTCACAGGACCCTCATACCTGAACAACACATATTTTAAAGAATGTCTTAGTTAATAAATGCTATGTCAATCAGATTAATAGCAGCTTCAAATAGTGCCAAAACGTTGAATCTGGAAAAGGGGTAGTGTACAACATTGGGTGCTCAGCTAGCAGCTGTTGTGCTGGAGCACATGCTGGAGGGCATGAGCCCCAGTAAGGAGAACTCTGAAATGCTAATTTATTTAAAAAGCTCACACCATTAACTTGCACAGTCACTACATCTTTTTTTTTTTTTTTCCTCCCTGCTGACTAACCACCCCAAGGTGAAAGAATTAACCTTCCCATAGCTGACAATAATAAAAGGTGTTTAATTCTCAGAGAAAGAAGGTACCAGCTTGAGTTGACTTGAGAATGACCATATGAAGAAGGTAGAACACTCAGCAATGAATAAAATATTTAAAATTTCATCTTTTTGAAATAATTTTGACTATGCAAAAGATGCAGAAATGCATGCTGTAAGGGAATTTGTATGGCCTATGCCTTCGGGAATCAATGAAAGCATTTACGTCAAACATTTATTTATTCATTCATGTAAAATTTTGTTCACTAGGAAATCCTACTGAAACACATCTTGTTTTCATGAGCAACCCAAGGAAAAATACTCATACAGTCCCAGGTACTTCAGCAAGCACCACAAACATATATAACATGGAAAACAATCAGAAGAACAAGATAATTTCCTGTAAGTATGGAATGATTACACAAAAAAATGAGTAAGCTGGTCATCTAAGAATGTTTTAAATTGATAAACTGTCACAATAGATGATAATTCCAAGGAGCAAACACTGCATCTGTGATATTGATGACATTGGCATTTCTTCTTTAGAAAAAGGTGGAAATCTGAATTGCACTTTACAAGTGTCATTTCTTTTCTGACAGAGATAACTAAATATTTTCTATATAGTGTCATTGATTAAAATTGGGACAAGTTAGAATAAATTCAAATCCCTTTAGCCTGGGTAGCCTCTACTTTTCTCCTTGAGCTATCCATGCATACAGAAAACTGAAGCCAAGTTACAACGTCATTTGATGTAACAGCATATTATCAATTGCTTTAAAGAGCAACCCACGACAAGAATTAACTTTATTATTTTTCTTTTTTGACTGCATGCACCTTCATCACCTTAGCTTACCAACAAAGAAAGATAAATCTTTTTGGAAATTGGAATTGATAGAAAGTAAGACAGAAGCAGAACTGATATAGGGTAAAACAGCAGGGAAGCCCATCAATCTCCAGCACCTCTTTAACAGCTACAGCTGAACACTGTTCTCTATACTGCCTGGCCTGTACCTATGACATGATTAGAGAATACCAACTGAGAAATAAACTAGTCAAGGAAATTAAGAGCTTCAAAACTGTTCTTGGTGTCTAGAACAAAATCCTTTTGAGAAACAGCACCTTGAGAGAAAATGGCTCTCCTAACCTCAATTCTGTTAAGATTCAGTCCATCCCTGTGAGATTTGATTTCAAATTGATCTTTCAAAATGTGTGGCCTATATAAAAAAAAAACAGCAATGAGGTAAAAATCAGTTATGGGAGAAATGCAGCCAAAATAACACCTCAGAAAGAACTCTCTGAAATAGACAGCACTTTTCAAAAGATCTTTATAGCAAATAGATGAAACAAGCAAATAAAACAGTTTTCTAACTGGGTTAAGGGAAACTGTACAGTTAATATGTTTTCTTTTAATCTTTTAAACACTCTTATTTCAACCTCACCAGGCACCCTACACATGCCTGGCAAAATCTGAACTAGACCTTTTATAACCATCACACTGGGTCATATTACATTCATTCAGATTTGATACTTTTGTAACCAAAGACGAGAAAAGACCAAGTGATACCACATCCCTGTTCTCAGCATTTTTTTTCCTAAACAGAATCTCGAACCCTTGACAATCAAACTTAAATGACAGCTAAAATGGTTATTTTAGCATCAATTTCAAAGAAAACATTGAGATTTCAAGTAAACCCTGTAGCTGTGAGGTCAAATTCTATGAAGCCTGTTTTATTTTGGTTTAAGTCCAATCCCAGACTTTCATGGGAAAGCTGAGTGATAACCTGAGCATATATACAGTATATGTTGTTATGATGGAGAAAAAGAAACTTACCCTTAGGTCAAAGAAATAGGAGCGGTTTTTGTTGGGTTTTTTTGGTTTGGCTTTTTTTTTTTTTTTTTTTTAAGCCCTCAAAACCAGATAGCACATATAAACAGCTGAAACAAGTTGATTATAAAGGCATCATCTGTTGATCTTATAATAATTTAATGTTTACCAATATATTGATAAGTAAGAAAAGCTGCTGAAGAGTAAAAAAAAAAGTTTTAGAAGAAATAAGGAGGAAGAAAAAGAATGGGTCTGTGTAGCTGTTAAGAAGATTTCTAAGATAGGAGGAAAAAGCATTAAGGAGAACTGTAACAGATTTAAAAGGAGGTCTTTCAAGACTGAATGGTTCCTCCTCAGAAGAAAGCAGACACACACATCTCCCGAGTTATCTGCAGAAGTCAGGAGTGCCAAAATTATCATCATAACATAGTAAGCCTTAAGGTAAGATAGATTTGTATGTAGATATGTATTCTATTTGAAAACATTTGCTTCAAAAGTGTTAGTCATTTAGATAACACACAGTTCCTTCTTTTTAAGAAGGTTTGCAGACCAGCCTAGGTGCACAATTTCTCATTTAGAACATAGGTGGATGTTTGGATTCTTTTGGATTTTTTTAACTTGCTAAATAAAAGTTGCTAATATCCAGAAGCAGTGTAGTACAGAGCCAGGTCTGAATTACAGAGAGCTAAAGGATTTAAGTGCTGACACAAAGAGGTTTCACTCAGATTAAAAGGGAACAAAGACACGTCTAATCTTACTGCTGCCACTCAGACCTAGCTTGCTGGGCACTGTTAATTGTAGCCTTTGAGTTGTATGAAAATGCAGAACATCAGTAGAAAACCCATTTATTTATGTGTTATACATAAAAATGCTTTAAAAATGAATAATGTGAGAATTTTTAATGTTAAATGGCATGTGTGATGACATTTACCAGCTCAGTGCAATCCAGCTGTGACCACAGTCAATACAGTATGGGAACACAATAAAAGTAATACTTTTGCAACCAGAATCAAGGATGTTGACCATCTGTATCACAATTCCATTAACGAAATAAATACTTATCCTATTTAGAGCTGAAGAGAATCTAATAGAGTTAAGCATTTATAGAATAAAAACGGATTTGTAAACCTTATTTTCAAGTAATCTGTTTAAAATAAATTTTACTATTGCTTACTCCAGGCCTTAAAGATTAAAACAAAACAACATAAACAAACCACCCCCCCCACCCAGCCCAATAAGCTAAGATACCTTAAGCCTTTAAATGATTTATTTAATATTTTAATTCAACTTTGCTTTCTTTGTTAATAGTACCACTTGGGATATGCATTGAAAGCTCTTCCACAAGAGTTGCAATGGAAAAGCCTTCGTTTGAGACAACACATGCCTGCCTCAGGGGTTACAAGATAAATCAATCTATTTTTCTCCTTTCCTCCAAAGGTAATTGGCCTTTAAAATTACAGAGGAAAATCGGCCTTCATGTCAGTACAATGCAGGCACATATAGAGCCATTTTCCATTTCTTTTTCAGTTTGAATTCTCAGCTGAGAACTAAACTTATAAGGGTGGGAAAATAAAAAGATGATGAAGAGGAACGATTGCATCAGGACAAATCCTCTCCAATAACAAGCAGCACTGTGACCAGCATCCGAGTCTGGAATTTACTGAAACCTGCTATGAATAGCTGTCATTTTCCTAGTCAGTATTTTTTTATTCTTGTGATAAAATTTACTTCCATTTTTGTGACAGCCTCTACCACCAGCATTCATGGAGATGTGTCACAGAATTTAGTTAAACTGAGAAGTTATAATTATTGCTTCATTTCTTATACAACCTCACAAAGTAATACTGATTTTTACCTCATCCTTATGAAATTGCCTTTTTCAAGCAGCAATCATGGCTATGAGTACAATAGCCTACAATCCTTATGCTGTGCTACACGCACAACCATTTATAAACTCAAGAGTTTCAGACTTTGAATACTGTTAAATTGTATACTGTAAATTTTAACTTGGCTAATAAATTGTTTCAAAGCAGTGAAACTCAGACGATAGCCTTCATATTTTTCTGATCGTTACTAAATGTGATTTGTAATACATTACTCATATCATATCTCTAGTAAGAAATTCTCATGCAAAAATATTTGCCAGTGCATAAGGATGAGTAATCAGGTAAACGACAACTGATACACAAAAACAACAACAAGAAAGTTGAAAAAAGTCAAAACAACTTAGTCTTTTAAAAACAGCACTAAAAATTCCCTTGAAACAGAGTATTGAAAGTGTACCACTAAACCTTTAATGTGAACTTGCTCATTGGGAGTGTGTATACAGGTGTAAAGCAATTATTAGATTTGATATTTGAATGAACTCAGGTTCCCATTAGAGCCTGAATGCTTCAGTGACCCTATTATTTTCCTTCCAATGCTCCCAGACCTGATCAACTTAATTATTCTGACTAGTGAAACATTTAGGACGCGAACGTATGATTTGTTTTAAACCAAATGAGACAACTGAAAGTACTTCATAAAATAACACAGAAAAAGAACAAGATATGTGACGTGATGTGTCAAATCCTGGAAGAAGGTCAGGTCTAAGTAACAGTAACAAAGAAACAGAAAAAGGGATTCACTGCAATAAAATTACATTTATTCAGATATTTTCCCTTGAACTTCTAATTTGTAACCTTTACTGCATCTCATCTACAGTGAAAAAGGTCTATCTTATGACTAAGAAGGGTGAAACAAATTTCAGAGAGTAAATAAACTACGTCTGCTTCAGTAAGGAAAAAACCCCAAACCTCAAAACACAGAGAATGTGTCGCTCCTTTCATGACTACACACACACTTCTAGCAGTTGTCCAAAAGTAAAATTAGATCCTCTAATAAAAACCATTTCATGTCACAGAGGACAGATTTGCTGACGTAAAAGATGCATTTCCCTGTTTTAATTGTACCTACTGTTTTACTGTTAAGGAAAAGTATGTGACATTGCAAAAATACGTATTCACATTTTGAACAGATTTGGTCTGATGCTAATAAACCATGTTCTTCATAAACAATGTAATTTAAAATGGCTTCCAAAATGTCCTATTCCCTGCTCCCCTATTAACACTACTGCTCTTATAATTTGTATTTGCTTTGAAGGTAAGTTGACTGTAAGGTTACGAAGAGGACAAAGCAATAGAGTAATAGGTTCTGAACTTCAAGTATACAAGCAGCCATAAAGTTAGCATCTTCTCATCTGAATGCATTTGTCCTTAAAAAGAATCAAACTGACATCAAAGTGGTCCCCTTGCCCCTTGCCTCCTTTCACTAATGATATGTAATGGCTGCTGAGCCTGCAATAAACCTGTTTACGTCCAGCTAGATTGCCATCATTTTACAATCTAATCTGATACTTTTAAGAAAGAAGAAAGTCGCGAGAGACCGGCACCAGCTTGTGCTGAAGGCATTTCTTGACATCAGCCTTCACTTCGCACTTCAGATGGAAGTATTCGATTTGACAAAACATACAGAAAGTCAAGGGAGAAGGCTCTTCACCTCTTCTCCGAAACTGCCTGATAGAAGTCAATACCAATTCCTTTACAAAGTTACAATCAAAACCTGACAGATGAAAGTCAAAGGGGAAGCTTTCTAGCTATTCCTTACAATATTTTATTAAAGAGTGGCGTAAGAACGTGTTTGCTTCAGTAGGATCACCCCCACCTCCACTTCTCATTTTTATCGGTTAGCAGTTTAAATACTGGAAGTTACATCTCCCATGCATAGATATAGAACGTGAAAGTAATGACCTCCAAGACAGAGAATAAAGAGAAAGCTCTCTTTTCCGTAAAGGAATTTCTTTCGGAACAGGAGTTCGATAACACTCCCGAAAAGCAAGTACTTCCTGCTGTTTCATGTAAACTGGCTACCATACTTTTCCTCCACACCCAGACAATGACAGCCCTAGTCAAAAGCAAACTGTTTTCCTTGTAGCCCACAAAAGTCTGTCTCCTGGTTTTTTTATGTGGCAGAAGCAAATTCTCTTTATATATATATTAAAAAAAATAACTCTGCAATAACTTGTAGTCTACATGTAAAATGAAATATTTTAAATAATACAATAAAGGCAGACTATGCATAATTATTTTTTATTAAATAAAATATCAGCATTTTTTATTCATGGCTAGGTTAACATTTACAATTCAGCATTTTGCAATATTTAAATGGAATTGAATATGCTATGAGAAAACTTAAAACTACATCACTCCTGTATGACCAGCTGGCAGAGACTGTAGTCTTCTGTGCCCATCTGCACCTTCATGTTATAACATTAAATAAAAGCTCCTGTCTGAGCCTGGCAAGATGATCTCATCACTACCTGTTACTTCTCTACACACCCCAGCTGAGACTAACTAGATACCGCACGTGACTTTTACTATAAATTATTAGCAACAAAGGCCTATGCAGGTTACGTGAATGTGAAACTGTCGCTTACTAAAAGAATTCGTACAAGAAAGTAGTTTAGACTATACGTGGCAGACTCAGGTAAAATATAACAACTTTTAGGAACTTAGGAGTCCAATTTCTTTCTTGGCTGAGCACAGACAACTCCATTATGATTCAACGTGAGACCTCAGTGCTCATATAAGGCAGAATTTGACCCTTTATGTTCATATAAAGAATAAAAGTACAGAAGCAGTTAATGCTGTGAAAGGGCAATGAGTTTTCATTGAAGAGCTCAAAATAGTTTCTATTTATTACTAGTATCTGAGGAGTGTCACTTTCTAAGGCTTCCTGTGCTACTTTGGTAACAACCCTCTCAGTATTAGTGGAACCCCCAAATTAGCACCCGATCACTCCATAATCCTGATCTATTTTGCTTGCAAAATCTGCAAATGTATCCCTTCCCCATCAATACAGCTCCTTCTGACACAACAGCAAGGACCTCAAAGGCAGAAGGGCTGGCGTAGCGTGGGACTACAGCACGTGCATCTGGTATTCAGATGGTTCCTAAGAACCTGTGAGTCTTTCAGGACTGCCTTAACGGCCCTTTTGCAAAGACTAAGGGGACAATGATGTTTGGGTGTACTATTATTGTATGCTTTTTAAAAACAGGTTTAAAAACTCAGCCTTTTTAAGACCATACACCAAAGTATTACTTCCAAAAGAGTCTGACTACCTAAATTAATCCCTATTTAGAAAAAAAATGCAATTGTATAAATATGGGCACAACTGTTCCAGAAGCAAGATACCTATATACATGATAACTTCTTTCTTATGTCAAGATCTTCTACCTTTCCCAGATGCAAAACTACAAACCCTTCCTTTATTAAACAATGAGCTGTGACAGTGCTGATAGCCTGTATTATGCATTATGAAGAGGCCCCTAAAAAAATGGTATAATCTGTATTAAAAGCAAGACCATGTTTGGCTTGATAGACACTAAAGAACACATCCTATTAGTAACAAGAATATGT
This sequence comes from Aquila spilogaster, assembly GCA_024606505.1. Lineage (NCBI taxonomy): Eukaryota > Metazoa > Chordata > Aves > Accipitriformes > Accipitridae > Aquila > Aquila spilogaster. The sequence continues at coordinate 8,124,039 of JANHGO010000044.1, read as the reverse complement.
AGCAAGTTCTCAATGCAAGTTCCAGAAGTTTTAGATAGCGATTTCACTTTATTTTGAAAGAAAAATAAATGATACAGAGCGAAAAAGAAGTTAAGCTCTTCTAACTGACTGAGATTTCTTCATCCCACTATTTCTACCAAAAATGCTCTTGAGGTCACCAATTAACAGATGATACCTTATTACAACCCACAAGCGTTGCACTCTTTGGACAAATGTCAAAAATGGAAAACTAACTGCCATCTTTCAACCTCTCAATACCAGAGCTATGAACTTTTATGAAATTACTCACTGCTTATGAAAGGAGCTCCAGAGCAAGCAATGCCAAGGGTAACAATGATTGTCACTGGTTTTGTCAGGTAGCCATACAATCTTAATATTGCTTACACATTTTTAAAAATATTTTGTTAAATGTTTGTATGTTGTCTTTTAAGCACTTTTAGTTGAAATTAACTTACACTGCAATTCAAAGCTAGGTAACATATGAACAAGTTGAACGAGAAGTATTTTTCCATGAGTTTTTAATTATTATTTTGATTCAAGAATAACTATATCCAAATGCTAATGCCAACGTTCATAACATGAATGAACACATTTTTGCATACATGAATGCTAAGAAAGCAAAATGATAGTAATGCGCTGACTACACTAGAAAATTAGTCCTTTCTTCATAACTTCAGGCATGACCACCTTCTTTTAAGTAACATACTCATTCAAAAGGTTTCTGGCAATCGTATAAAGTCTTTTCTCCTGGAGATCTTATATAAATGTAAACAAATTCCTCTCTGCCCCTTTTGGTGTTAAACAAATTTATCTAGTTACCTAACGTTAATTAAGATAATATAGGACTGCTGTTTATGGTCACGTACCTGTTTGCTGACTTCTGCCATGCAGTCTGGCTTCTCTGCAGCTTCACTGCCCCCACGCCTTGTTCACTGAAGAACTCCAGTTATATTGTGTTGGAAAAATACACTTCTCCAGCTCCACTGAGCAGCGAGAACTGCTGTTCTGTGCTTTTAAGTCTCACTTGGTTACTGCATTGTTTCTGAAGCTTAAACTACTTCATATCAATTGCGTGCAATCCTCCTGTGTTCTCTGACCTCTTTGTGAGTTATTAATTTCCTTAATACTTTACCTATCAGTTGTTCTTCCCTGACATACTAAACTTACACTGCATTAAAATTCTCTTTAAGATAACACCAATACATACTCCAACTTCTGCAGTGATAATTGAAAATTAGCTGCATATAGAACGATGAACAGGGAACCAAGAACTACTGAGAAGATCTACTTGGAGCAGGAAGAGCAAATCTTCTGTACTTTCTCAACTCTTGCACACACCAGATACCACAAATTCTAGGTAACAAAGACAACCATAAGGAATCCTGTATTTCACTTTTTTGTTTAGCTCAGGAACAGTCACTAGATGCTTTTGTCATTTATTTATGCTTCTATCAGCGAGAATCTGAAGCACAACATAAAACAAGGGATGGGTTAAGCATGTTCCCCCACCTGATTACATTACAGGAAAACATGATTTCCCATGACTGTACTTTCTTGGTTCCAGCAGTGATGAAGACAGGCGGGGAAAAAAAAAAAAAAAAAAAAGTATCCCAAATACTTTCTCTTACTTCATTAGTAGGAATGACAAGGTAAGCCTCACTTCTCTTACTGTTTGTTTCAACCTCCTCTCCCATTCTCAGCCTTTTTCATCACAGAAGTTGAAATACAACTACTACCCAGACTCTTCAAAACTTTTCGGAGTCCGTCATCAACTTCCTCTCCACACTGAACCCACTCTACTCATACACCTGGTTTTGCTTTAATTTGTAGGTGAATCAGCTTCATTTTTACCTGCTTTTCCCTCTCAGCATTTTCAGAACATGGCTATATAGCCTTTCTTCCAAAAATTTTGATTGGTATCCACAACGTTAGGCAAGCATCCCACCATTCCCCATGCTGCTCAGTATGTTGAAAAAAAGGAGACAGTCACTTAGTCTTTTTATCTATCCTGATGCAGTGGGACTAAAACAGCTCACTTATTCAGCTCATGCAATGTGTGTGAATGTAAAGCTTGAAGAAATATATTCATATTCACTTGGGCTGGATGGGAAGCAGTAATGACACCTTATACAAAGATGCTCAGAAAGATTTTGGAATTTAAATTCTGCTCTTCACCCTTCTCCAGACTGAAGCGACAGAAGAGAAGGATAGGGCAAGGGTACCTTGGCTGTGGATAAGGTAGAAGAGGCTCAGAACAGGTCACTGCTGAGAGTGCAGAAAAATGAGCAAGTCATTCAGGGACAAATCTTGGCCTTAAGCATCTTCTGACCACAGAGGACTTGATTTGCTAATAAGGATGAGGGTTGTCGGGTAATCTTTTTCACTGTCACATGGAAGAGACTTCAGAATCCCACGTCTCCTCTTAGATGCCTTCTAGCCTTGAAAATAATGTTTTGTGCCACAAAATAAACATTAATTTTCTTTCCAACCTTTTTTCCCTTTTAGAAATCTCATTTACAGTCAGTACCACTGCAAAACTAATTTTACCACACAAACAAGGAAATTATGAATTTATGTGGAAGAAAAGAAAGTCAGGAGCCTCTGTCTGGGGTGGGAGAGAATAGGAACTTACACAGATTTCACTGCCAGACGAAATGATTAGGAAAATACATCCTTAATGCCACTAAAATAACACTAATCCATCAGATATTTTTTGCCCAAAGCTGGCAATGTCCTTTAGAATTACGTTTTGCTGTATGTAAACAGTTTTAACTACAAGCTCCTTCAATTTCATCTAAGGGAATACTTTTTCATGGTTGAACTAGTTTCATCTTTACAAATAACAAAGCCAGTGTGTTAACGGTTTACACCTATTTGTGACTCACTAGTCACTGTGGCCTTTTAACTATCACCCACCTCTTCCTTCCATTTTCTTATAACTCCTAAAGCCGAGGAATTCGGCTTGCTTTTAAAGCCAAAGCAATGAAAATAATGAACAGCTTGTCCACTGCCCACTAGGAGCAGAGTGAAGATTTCAGAGCACACAATGCAAAGCCTGTTTTGTTTTGTTGAGTTAAAGTTTTGATCAAAGGACGTTACCTTTTTTGTTTGTATGCTCTTTAACTAGCTGTTCTAGACGGCGTTTTCTACAAAACAGGACTGAGACTGCTAAACATTGATGATAATTCTTGTTGATGTCCAAGTACTTTCCTTGCACTACATACTCAAGGAAACAACGATGTAAACTTTAAGAGCCTCAAAGATGTCATTTGTTCTTTAACTACTTCATCAGCTGTTTATGATGAATGAAAAACTCAATTAGCAAACTTCTCCAATTTTCCGACCTAATAGTTCAATAGAAAATAGCAAAAAAACCCCCAATAGTAAATAAAAGAGAGCCTGCATTTCAGCTTAACAACCTGACCTGGAAGTTAGCTAGGCTTTGGATAGAGAAAGCCACCTACAGACTTTTTTTTGTGAGGATGGGAACTTTTTAAAATATTTTTTTTAATTGTATGAAATTTACATCTGTGATTTTGGAATACCCTACTCAGCAGTAACAGAAAAGCAAACTCTAAATGGAAAATGTTGAAAAGCTTTAATACAGAATTTGTTACAGAGATTTTTTTTTCATAAAGTATGCAAATCTTGCCACTTATATTCCAAGTGTTCTACTGACTGCAGTTTAAGGCAAATAATTATTTCATAAAACAGCATGCTTGCAAAGGGCTGAAAATGATATCTATAATACAGAAGGGAAAAAAAACAAGGAAGAGAAATACTCTAAAGTATGCAAAGTATTTTCATATCCCTTTTTTAAATTTTTGACAAGAATGCATTTAAATAGTCTTTGAATGACACAGATGCACGAACAGTAAAAAAGTCAGAGTGCTACCTGCAATTTAATTTACTGTGTTTATTTTGAGTCATAGTTCAAAAACAAGCCTTATGTACTTCAAGTCCAGCACAGCACGAGACAGCCATAATGTCTGGAAAGTCCAGTGGGAAGGATTAATAAATGTCACAATACCTTCAGGGCACAGTAGATTCTTAAAATAGGTAACGATTCAAGAGTTTAAACAGGAAAAGTACAGCAGGGTGCCTTGAAAAAAAAAATCTGCATCAGGCTAAAAGGTCTACTAACTTAAGCTTAATGATGAGCAAACTAAAAGGTCACTCTGCATTGCGATCAGTGTACGTTCAGTTACAGCTGTTTGATGTGACTGATGCAATCATTTAGCAGTCCAGCAAAAGAACTATTAAAACAGTTCAAGTCACACGGTGCCTCTTAAAAAAAGATCACCCCTTTTTCTTTTATGTTATGACACATGATGACAAGACTGTTCACAGAAGGGACCCTCTGAATGTTAAATAAAAAAGCCTTATATGCTTTAAAATAAGTTTAGATGTTTATGTATGTGTACATAAACACATTTTATCACTTAGAGAAACAATAGATTATGTCTTTCAACTTGCGAAGTCTCACTGGAAAAAATGATACAGTAGTTAATCTAAATAGCTGATATCCAAAACTTCTGGTTTTATCTACAACATAGGTAGTGACTACCTGTACAATGTCTGGAAATTCATAAGCTTTATAATAATCCAGTAAAAAATTTTATCATCTATATTACTGTTCACATGTGGTCCTTTGAACACTGATTAGCGTATGGAAACAATCATGATTTTGCAGCTTAAAGACACTTATGAGCAAAACACTTTCAAACTAGTTGTAAATTTTAATCCTTCTTTTAAAATGCTGTCGTAGTAGGGTATTTCAAAACTCTTTGCCATCTGAAATCTGAATTAAAAAAATAGAGGTCAAAAAATGTTCTCAAAAATTCCTAAAAATAATACTAAAAAGAAGTGCTGATAAACTGACTAAATGAAGAACCAAAACTTTTTCCTTTAAAAAAAACCACTGAAATGGAATATTGAACAATTTTCAACACTTTTCCCAAAACGTTTTTGAAACGGGGAAGTCAACTTTAGGTTTAGGGCAACTATAGATTTCTGTAAACAATATGGTTCCAGCAAATTATAAGTTTTCTGAAAAATACTTTATTACATAAAACATTAATTCTTCCTCCTCAGGAAGATCTTTAAGCACTGATATAATTTTCATATTTTTCTTGGATACTCCCCATCCGGGGTCATCCCTGTCAGCTTTGCAGACAAGACAGCTGATATAATGGGAGTATTTTGTACAACAGCTGCTGAGAATATTAGTTTCGTTCTTTAATGAAGGGGTTAACAGCATAGTGCAATGTTTTATTATGAAATATATATGCACATTTACAGATTGTTTTAACCTTGTACACTTCTGAGTTTCTTCTCAGTTTCTTCTGAATTTGTTTGTAATCGTTATTTTTTTCAAATTATTTCATTTCTTATTTTATTTCTGCTTCATAAGATGAAGTACAAAAGGTTAAATCTGCTGCTAAATGTCCATCTCTTTAGATAATAATAAGGAGATGTGATAGAAAATGTCAGAATCTTCGCAAAAACCAAAACAAAGCAACAGTAACCATGAGGGATTCATATTTTTGTGTGTGTAAATGAGGATACTTAACAGGATTTTAGCCTGCAGTTTGCCAAGGGCTATCCGATAAGATTCATGATAGAGACAAGCCTCGGAAAGACTGTTTTGCATATTAAATTGTGTCACCAAAACCCCCTCAGGTTTCTAAACAAAAAAAAACCCAAACAATAAAAAAAGGGTAGCATCTTCATACCAATTTATCACTGAGAAAAATAATTTACATCCCATCAAGCCCATTTCCTCACAATATTACATTTTGAAGTCTCTAACAAATGCCTAGCACTCATACTTTTGTACACAGAACGTTAGTTAACTTAGTAGTTAACTTGTAGAACAGTAAAATCTACATCTACAGTCTAATTTCACCTAAGCTGCTTAACACCACAATCTAGCCACTCCAGAAAAGAAAGGTGAATATATGGAGGAGAGATGAATGGGAGAAACAAATTGAATTCTGTACTATATTGAAGGCTGTTAAGAGTATGAAATAACAACCGTGGGAAAATATTTGGGTCTGTACTGCTAACAGCCTGAGCAAATAAAGATGCTGGCTGCAACACGAGAGGAGAGAACGGGCGCAGAACACGGCAGCCTTTACCTGCGCCATACAGACTGGGTCAATGTCACGTTGGACTGCTACGTAGAGACCAATCTTTTCAACACTATCAGTGACCATCCCATAGAGCAGCCCAAAAGAGGAAAGGCAACCTTTAGGTTGGGGCACAATAGCTTTTAAAAGATCTAGTTTAAGGTCCATGCTGTACCAGTAACCATGTCGTACTGTGACTTAACACCCTTGCATGAGCAAAACCACACCAAAAATTGACCAGTTCTGTTCAACTTGAAAAAGGAGGCCTATATAAAAACAAGCAAAAGTTGAGGGACAGATTATTCACCTCTTACAGGCAGAATGAGGAATGCTTAAACATACCCTATGCAGAAATACACAGCAAAGACATACCAAGTAACAGCGATAGGTTTAAGACGCAGGAAAAAAAGCCCAGGTGTGATTATGCAGTGGGATACAGGAAGCTGTTATAAACAAGCAGGCATCCTTCCAAACACTCCAATCCTGTCTGAAGTAATGAAATAAAGCAGCATGATCTTTGCATCGTGACTCCAGTACTAGGTATTACACATGCACGCAGGACAACACCAAAAAATTTACGAAGACAAAACCAAACCTGATAGGAAATAGTAATATTATTTCTATTGCTATTTCCACTGTACCATACGATTAAGGGCAAGAGCACAAAGGTTTTTCAACCCCCGCCCCCAACCAATAGATGGCTAGGGGAGTTATTTCCTATACATCCAAGTGGTGTTGAAAATCTCACTAAGTATCTCTAAATTATCCAAGGTCAAAGACAGAGTCAGTATTTAAGGAAACCACTTAGCCCCAGATATTCTGGGTCTAATCCTAGTAGTTTAGCCAGCAGTTAAGCTGTCTTTCCTTCTTTCAGTCTGAAAATGGCTTACTTATCCAGTCTGGCTTTATACAATTAAAAATCTCCCTGCCTGTAATTGACAACTGATGTAACTAAACATTAATTCTTATCCTACAGAATTTATATTTCATCTATAATACTAATATTGACCATATTCAGATAACGGACTAAAATCATCGATTCTTACATCTCCAATCCCCTGCCTTTGCAAAATTTACTTTTTGTACAAAACCCCAAATTATTTCATATCATACAGCCTCGATATTTCTTCCTTATGAAAGGAAGAAAATTCAGTTTCTTAATATGTTTTGTCTTGCTTTTTCTTTCAGATGACCTACGAGATGACCGATCGTTCACATGAACTACAAAGAGGTTGAAGGAATTGAGCTTGTTGGCTCTTGTGAAGAGCTAAGGAGGGATCTAACAGCAACCTTCAGCTGCCTGAAGGTGAATCACAAAACCTGACTCAAATGCTTCTTGGTCATGCCAGAAGATAAAACAACTGAGAGCAGTCCAAACCTGCAGCTTAAATGTTAGGGGAAAAAAAAAAAAAAAATCTACACTAGGAATGCAGGGCAGCACTAGAATGGGTTACCCAGGAGGTTATGCAGGTTTTCAGGACTTGGTTTGACAAGACACAGCTGACTCCATCTAGTGTGGTGATAATCCTGCTTCAAGCAGGAGGCTGTACTAGAAGATTTCCAGAAGCTCTTCCAAACATTTCTTACACCCTATCAACTCCCCGATTCTTGGCAAGCTTGTATCAGGGATTCAGAAATAATAAGTATTAACACTAGCTATTTTTGGCTTGTCATTAGTATTTACATCCATAGTCTTAGCAGTTCTAAATACCAAGGCTTTGGTTTCAGTGATATTTTTCAAATAGGCAAGGGGTTTTTTTGCCAATTTATCATTTATAATCTGTTCCAAGCTTAAGCCAGAACTCTTCAGTGAGACCGCTTCATAAGTAACTGTACATAATGAAAATAAATTAACATCTATTATTTAGCTTTGTTCTTAAAATAGTTAACACGTGCCCACAGGCTAAAGCGTATATTGAGAAAATAAACAAAAGTTATAGACAGGGAATCTTCACCACTCTCTGAGGACTCAGTGATAATATATGGTAGAACTAGGACTCAGGCTAGCTGCCTGATAAACTTCTGATTGCACAAAACTACCAGGAATGGTTCAGAATTTGATAGATCTAAAATATTATTACTACTATATTCATAACTACAACAACCATAGTCAAGTATGATTGAACCCATAACACAGGCATTTAGAAAGTGCTGCTATGGACACGGTGCAGGAGTTCTATGTTTTTAGCTATGTTTATTCCACAGTATTTTATAAACCCGCACCCACCGTCCATGTGCTGGCCACATTCTAGTTGCAGAACAGATGCATTCCTCAGCGAGGTAACCTCCTCATTTTATTTGACGTACCCAGGAGAGAATAAGCCAGGTCACTTCTGGCTCGTGTGTCTGGGTTTCAGTCCAAATTGCCCGGAGGAACACTATGCATCAGGATGCAGATGCAGTGACCATGTGGACCAAGACTCTTGAATATGCCATCAAACATCTGTCCATGCCACAGACACAGCCAAAGGGACTTGGGTCAGCACCGCGACAGGGAGAACAGCCTCCCTGCATTATGCAAAAGTAAATAAATGAAAAGCTCTTGAGATTGTCTCCCATCATCTTCAGCTAAAAGTCCAGAGAGGAAGTTGTGCAAGGATAATGATGGAGAGGGAGAAAAGTGGAAGACTGAGAAAACTCAGTTATCCTTTCTTAATTTGATAATGCCTAGATTTCTGATGGATTTCACCAAAGGAACACAATACTGACAGAATCTGCTCTGTAACAGCAAAAAACACGAAAATACCAAGAAGAGAAGCAAGCTTTGACAAATTCTTGAGATGTCACTGAGACTTCTGAATGTTGTGACCACAAGAAAAAAGACATATTACTGAGAAAAGACTCAGCATAGAAAACAGAAGGAAATTAAGTTAAAACAAACCAAAGGGGAAAAAAAAAAAATACAGCACTGACTACTTTGTGAAATACCAAGAGAAAAGAGATTTCTGACATCTGTATGGGGTTTTGGTGTGGTGAGGTTTTTTGGTGGCTATTTTTGGTTGTTTTTTTACTTCTTTTGTGGCCTTATTATAGCAAAGACTGTATCTGTAAGGACAGGAGTGATTGACAGATGTCTCTCCAGTGTGCATGGTCTGAAAACATGAAGCACAAACAATTCCAGCTTCGCTTTATTCTAAATATATGACATATGCTAAATTTATTTAAAAAAAATTATAGGGCAACTTCAAGGAAATAGTAAATTATTTGGTCTAAAACTGTCGTGATAATCTTCTCGATTGTGCTTTGAGCTGTGGTATAACTTTCAGTCAGTGAAAACTACGTCTGTCAAGAAAGCCCTTGCTCAGGGTAGAGTTACGGTCCAAACAGGACTGAAGAGAAGAATTACCAAAAGGTACTAAAGACTAATATGCTGTCATCTTATATGCCCACAAAGTTCGAATATACATGGGTGCTCTAGTCAAAACTCTAATGAGTCCTGTCTGGAATGCAAACAAACCCATTTCAGCTGAAAGTGCATCAAATTCCCCTGCTCCCACATAAACAATATCCATCTAGTGAGATTTTGTGCTCTTTGAAAGACGTAATGGGAAAAAAGTCTCCAAACCAACAAAACATTATTAAAAATAGCTTTTATTCTAGAAAGCATAAATATTATTTTGTATGGAAAGGCTATGCATTATCAACAGGAAAACAAAATAAGAAACATAAACTAACTTTTATGACAGTAAACCAGAGTGGTTTCGACCTTCTAAATATTTTCCTGCAGCTTCTAGTAAACCTGCTTGTTATCCTGAAAAGGACTAATTTCCATTGTCATTAGATGTAGAATTTAAAATAATTATTCAGATTTAATTGCAAACATGCCTCTGCTTGTAGTTCATGGCTTTTTGAAGCTGGACTTCAGAAACTAAAAAATGATTTTATCTGCAAAACTGGGGATCACTGAGGGCTGAACATTGTACCCCCAAGCTCAGCCTAAACACAGAAGGAATAACAAAATACAGGCAAGTAATTTTATTTATTTTAAAAGGACAGACGGGATGACATATGGGTTCAAAATACTTTAGAGACTCCAAGCCTAAAGCTATAAACACATACATAATACGTACTAGACACATACGTTTACGATGTATGCACTCTATGTACGTTATGTATATATGTATACAAATATATATGGGATAAATATATGAGATTTGGGAAAGCCGATCAGAAATCTGTCACGCTAGGAAAAACAAGGAAGAGAAGTTAATTAATGGGAAATAATACAGCTCAGAAGAACATTTTCATGCAGCTTCAGATAAGACATTAAATGGTGTGCAGCAGCACATACAAGTTAAATAAAGAAACAGAATAAAGAAAGCAGAGAATAAAACTACCTCCCATATCTTGTAAAGATAAAGCCATGCTACGTGGTGGATGAACATACTGTGTCAACAAGAGCAGTCTGGCATGTCGCTACAAGAGAATATAAGGTGCAGGGACAATATGGCTCTATATTCGCTGATACCTCAGACATAAAAATACATAAAACATGAAACGGACTACAAAAATCTCTTAAATGTTTGCAGCTTAATTGATTTTTCTCTCAGAGTTCCTTGTGATTGTGATTGAGGAGTGAAAAATACATCTAATTAATAAAAACACAGTCACTTAAAGTAAATACAATAATAGATAATAACCAGAAACACAGGCTCTAAAGTTAAGGGGCAGTTTTTTGTAAGGTAGTATTAGAATATGAAAGTCTTTTCTTTAAAACTTTAGCTTTCCTTTAAAATAAAGTTGACCAATTCACCCAGAAACCTTTCTTATTTTATTCTACTGAATTTATTTTTAACTTTTAAGATAGCATTATATGTGATCTATGCATATGGCTACATAAGTTCTTTATTAGAACTTGTATAAAAAGATGTTCTAAGCGCAGGACAACTAAGCAGCAATCCCCACCTGAAATCATGTACATATTTAACCCAGCTGAGGGGAAAAAAAAAGTATTTAAAATGCAAAGAAGGATTTATGAATTGAATTTATTTTTTATCTACCAGTCGGCCTAAGTTGAAACATGAATAACTGATTTAACACTGAAATGGTATTCAAATATTTGACTCCAATCCCCTATTGCTTCTAAATTCACTCAGAAGTCAAGATTATTAATTCTTCCTGACAGAAAATCAAGATTTAATGATCATCTGATAACCCTTAGGAATTACAAAGTAAACTTAGATGATAATTCAGACAAAATAAAATGATTTTACATATATAAGAAATACAGCATGCAGAATGTCCGTTTAGGCATTTCCTTCGGGGCAGTAACTGACTTTTAAGAAAATACAGAGCAAAAAATTGTGTTTCGATACATACAGTAAAAAAGTTTACAAGCAAAAAGGGGACCCTTATTAATATCTGCGGACCTTTTACCTTGCTACCCTCTACTTAGACAAAATAGACAAACAGCACCCCTCAAGCACACCTTCAAAAGAGCCTGTAATAGGAAAATGTATGAAAAAATTTTAACCCAATGACCTTGTTGCAATAATAATGCTTACTTTGAGACAACATTGCTTTCAAGATCAAGCTGTCTATTCACCAAAGCACATCAGGCCAAAACTGTTAAAATAATGTGCTTTCTCTGTAAGGGAAACTGATTTCAACTTAGTAAAAATGATATGCTGTAAATGATCTTTAGGTAAATTTTTAGCTTTCAGGTCATGTCTGCTGGGAAGTAACATTAGAACTAACAGTGATGTGAAAAATAAAGATGCAGAAACTGTACAGCCTGTGCATTGATTCCCCCCCCCCCCCGAGTTCTTCATGCCAGCAGAAACATTTTAAAACAAAGTACAAGCCAATGACAATCTATTTATATACGACTCTGTTCATTTTTTATTTTGTATATTGTTTAATAATATTTATACTTCAAAGCAATTAAAATCTTATCTCTCCAATGTATGTATATTGCCTTTCCTTGATGCAAAGCTCCTATAAACAAAAAATTCAACCAGGGCAGCATTCTGTCTAGCACTGAGTAAAAGATTACAACAGAAAATTTAAGAGCCAAAGTAAGCTCTAAAGGCAGTTCCACTACATTCTGGCTGTAATAAAAAATCCTGACAGAAGCTGCTCCGAAATCCTTTACTTGTATAACTTGAAACAGGATTTAGAGGTTTCCACTAATCTGACCTGTGAAAAAAAAAATTCTTGCTGATGCCAAATCTATTTGTTTTACCCTGACCATTTCAGCAATACATATCAAACGGAAAAAAGAGGGCTGGGAGCATGCCCTGCTCTGCAACACCAAGTTACATTTCAGGGAAGGAGACCAAAACAGCTGAGAAGCCTTCCCTGATCTCAGGTACTAATACATAAGTTAAGAAATGTTAATTCCTTGAATGAAAGCTACAGCAAAATCTCAAATTATTGCCTTCCGTAAGATCTGAAGACCTATCAATGTGAGACACAAACTTTTATAAAGCACAGCTTGATTCTTTTTCTTAACATTTCTGTACAGCAATTGACAAGAGATTTTGGAGACCTTCTTTACATCTGCAGAAATGACGGGTGAAGATGAAAGACAAGAACAGCATTTTCTTTTCCTCCCTTATTGCAATTCTAACTCCTTGAGCATTTTTGGCCAGTCATCATGTATTTCACCTAAATGTAGTTTTATTTTTAACGGCACGTGTCTGACATTAGCAAAGGGCTTCCATATATTTCTATGACATTCTCCAGGCATTTAAATCGTGCATTTAACCCATTTAAGTTTTTGATCTGTATACAGTTCTTGGGTTGTATACATCACTAGTATTAAGTGGATTGCAGAATACAGACTGAGTTAAAGGTGAAAGCTTCTTTGACTTGTCCTTCATTCTAACTTTATATGACTTCTGGGTTCCCTAATGATGCCACTCTTACCTATAAAATCTATTTTTTTGCCATTTTAAACATAAAAATTAAAAGGCACACAGAAAAGTGCTGAATACCTTAAGTAGTATATGAGGAACTTGGGACCTGCAGGAAGTAATTAACTCTCTTTTGCCTTTAAACCCCTCCCTTACTCTATCTTCCCATTTTGCTTTGTCAATTTGAAAAACTATTTTGACATATCGTCTGGTTATTAAAGAGCACTGAGGAAGGAAGCTTTAAAAGCAGTCATACTAGTGATAGAAAACAGAGTCACCCAGTACCTGCACCAAAAAAGAACAGCCAAACTAATTTATTGTTCAACTTGTCAATGCCTTTTTTCTTCACTTAGGGCTTAAAATAAAAGCAAGAGCAGCAAAATGAAAGCGGTTTTAAAAATTCACTTGGTATTTTTTTTTATTTCGGTTTTAGGTAGTTTTTCAGTAAGTATGAATTTTCAGAATTACATGCACTTGATCTAATCCTAAAAGTTTCCCCCGAAACATCCTCCTCCTGCCCCCGTCCCCAAACTTTCTGAACTGAATTTATGTCATTTCAATGGGCACCGAGCACTGGATTGAAACACAAACAGAATTTAGGGAAGAAATTCCTATGAAAGCTCATATAACAAAATGTCAATCAACAAACTCCCAACAGAAAATGTTTTAGACTGATAATTTACATACTAATCAAGTACCCCATTAAGAATTACTACAAAAAGCATAGATATGCATACAGTCTTTATAATAAAGATTAGTATTACTGTATCTACTATGTTAGTTATGATCAAGGAGACAAATCCTGTTAGATATGTTTTAGAGAGAAAAGGCTGATGGAGGTGAATTTTTGAAAGGAACACAATCTTATTCCCAAATCATACAAAAGTAAGTTTCAATGTCTGTGTCGTATGACAGATTTCAGCAAAAATAACCACTTTCCATATCTGTATTTAGCCATGAAATGGCTTGGTCATTTTGGCAGTGAAGTTCTTGCTACTTTTCTCTATGAATTCCCCAACCTACAAAGCATTTTATTTGTTCATAAATCTACAAAATGTATGGTAATTATTTTATCTGAAGAGCTTTCCTCTAGGATACCTGAACGATTGGAATGCATATTCTATTAACAGCTGTCTAGTACAGATCGGTTTGACATACAGTGTTGATATAAGGTATATTCATCTCCCTAAAGTTTCTATACAGGGAAACTCAGCATTACATATAGAAATTTAAGTAAATGTTGGCTTAAGTTAATCTTTCTCCTTCCAAGTATATGTAGAGGTAATGGCAGGGGTGAGACATTAAAAGTGAATGATATGAGGACACAATTGAGATGCAGGTTACATTGAATATATAAAAGAAAAGTAACAAGGAAGTACCTGGGAAGTTTAGTGAGGAATATAAAAATACATGGAAGCTCAAACATGCAGTGAACTTGGCCTATAAATGCAACCAAATTTATGACCCTCTACAGTCATAGAACCTGATTTCAGTAATGCTACTGGATGGTAACCTGAGTTCCTAGGAAAACAACATGAGTTGTAAGATTTAAGATCATTTTGACATTTTTAATACAGCTTCTTATACCATCAGTGTGAGTGAGGAAACACAGGCAAAAATATAAAGATAGGAAGTGGCAATGCAGGCAAAAAATCCCCTGAAAATATATAGGTCAGAGTGAACACGGAGAAAAAAATGAAATAAATGCAGTATTTCTTTAAGAGAATGTAGTCATCTTTGCTACTCAACAGCAATAGACAGGCATAATCAAGGAATAACTTGCTTGGGTAGTATTTTCCCTTCATAAAGGGTAAATACCGAACATTAAAGTTATAGAAGGAACAGCATAAACTTAAACAACCAAATATAGGAACTTTAAACCAACTTAATATTTACTGAAAAGGAAAAGCAAACATTTTCTTGCAGTATTTCCAAAAAATCCTATTTTTCCCCTAAACTCTTTCTATATACAAACATTAATCTATACCAATTATGAAAAATTTTTTTGGCTGGCAACATATGTCCACCTTCTATATCTTAAATTTGAACTTTGAAAAAGGCTCAAGTTTATGCCAACCTTAAGTATTGGATGATGGTGTTTTGCCTGTAAGCTACTTCCAAGTACATAATGTTACAGTTTTTTAAAATGTAAAAATATACAGACTTCCTATGCTAAAAACTTCATGCAGTAAATCTAAGCTTTTACTCAGAAGGTGTTCTGCATAGATTCATGAACCCTGGTAAGAGTTTGGACAAGAAACTTGGTATGAAAGATGCTTTAAAATTCTTTGATACCACCTTTCCTGTTTCAGCATATAAATCTTCACGTGCTTTAACTTAAAATTGCTAGCAGTTCATGTCAAGACTATTAGAAAATGAGCAGGAAATAAGTTTTGATATTTATTGTACATTTTGGCAGCTGCTCAGGAGAGCAGTGCTTAATCCACTCCTGTTCATCTCATGGGGATATAGGCAGGAGAAGAACCCTTTTTTCTGCATAAAGCGTTAAGAGGATATGTACTGCCGTCTTTGTTGGGAAACAGCTTGCCTTAGAGCTCTCTCAGACCATGAGAACCACAGTCCTGCTCCTGAAGAGCTTTAAACTTTGCAGGCCAAGCACTTACTCCCCTCCCAGCTTCCCTCCTTCCCCCCCAAGACTTGCTGTCTGCAATTTTAAATGCCAAAGTTGTAACGTAAAAAATTACAGATGCTGGCATTTGCGGAACTGATGTAATTGCTGTCTTCCATGCAGCAAATACAAGTGATAATGATAAATGATGCTAACAATTATGCTGTTATGGTTTTAAATTAACTACACACACGAAATTTTCCCTAACATTAAGGATTAACATTCCCTAAAACCTTTATATTAGACTGGTCCAAAAAATCCTAACAGCTTGAATACTTTAATTAAAATGCTTACCTCTCACTACTTTCCTATTTTAACCTCCTAGGAAAAAAACCCTACTTCAAGGGCAAAGGCTGAGATCCATGTTTACAAAACATATTTCTGTACGATGAGTAAAAAAACCACCTCCTTTTTCACTAGAAGCTTCTTTTCAACCTCGATATAGAAGATAAAATTCTTCATTTTGAAGATTGTCAATGAAAACATTGAATAACTAACTCATACTATTACCTACCATATAATCCCCAAACACATCCCCTACAATTTCTTAATTAAATTTAAATTCCTATCCCCATCTGCTCCTGTGTTGCTGTTTACTATCCCCTCCGTTGTGCTGAGGTAGCTGTTTTGTACAGTCACGATTTATACATAACCACATGTGACTGTTTACTAAACACAGCCAATCACATCCACTCACGCATATAACATCATCCTGAGATGTCAACGACCAACAGAGCAGGAATTTCACATTTCAACCGTCATTCATATTTTATGAAAAGTATTAAATTCTGGAATCCATTATTTCTAGAGGATCTGTGACCAAACTGCAGATTCCTGTATTTACAGCACTGTATGTATATGT
This sequence comes from Aquila spilogaster, assembly GCA_024606505.1. Classification (NCBI taxonomy): domain Eukaryota; kingdom Metazoa; phylum Chordata; class Aves; order Accipitriformes; family Accipitridae; genus Aquila; species Aquila spilogaster. The sequence goes on along the minus strand of JANHGO010000044.1, from coordinate 8,107,560 downwards.
ATGTAGATACACACATACAAAAGTAGGGTTGCGCACACGCATAAACACACATACACGCCTAATACACACACACTTTTTTTGTTCTGCCAGACATTATCTAATTGGTAAAAAGCTGATTTTACATATATATCACTATTAAATGATGCTGAAGTGGCTTTTTTCTCCTTCAGACTATAGGCATACACTTTATGTTCCTAATAGCAAATTATATTTGACATTTAATTTAAAAACCAAGTTACCCTAATCTAGAGTTCTACTACAACAACACTGATAAAGCAATGAAGCTTTCCATCGGACGAACCCAATTTTTTTTAATTTAAGATAATTTTAGTCACAAGTCATTGAAAAAGTAATTTAGAATTCATTACTTTGTGTGGTTAATTACAGGAGAACAGTTCCAAACGATGATGATCCAATGAAGTAATAATTTTTTCTCTGAAACCTGGTATCAGAGTAAATAAAATAATAAAATGCAAATTAATGAGTATTTGAATTATATTGAAAACATTAAACATATACCAATGTGTAATCCAGTCCTGACGCTTAAGCATTACACCTACGAGCATGTTCTAGCAATTTATAAAACTGAACATTCTAGACAAATCTACAAAACTTAGAGGCAGCTCTTATATCCTCAATTCATCATAAGCACAAAATGGTTTTATTCAATTATGACCATGCAATCAGTCCACAACTCTTCTTAAGCTGACAAGAATGTACTTCCTAACCTCATCAGCTGTAGAACACAAGCAAGCCAAGGCTTTATCTCCATTCTATATGAATTTTGCACCTCTTTCTTCAAAAGGAAAATAGAGGGCATGTGTTTAACCAAAGTATCTGATTTAGAAAGATAATGAAAAGTCTTTTTCAGCGATTGTGCCCAATCCACCTGCAGCTACTTAGCAGCAGAGGAATCCGTGACCTTATTCCTCTTTCATAAAGGGCACAGAAGCTAAATGAAATCCTGGCCCATGTTCCTGAAAAACAAAAGTCTGAATTAACCTAAAAATTTTTGCATCAGTCCCCAAAGTCTATATCTTTTCTCTATCTAGCTTCAGCAGACTAGAAGGTTATCAGTAGGTACACAGCTGATGCAATTAAAGCCTTCGGAACATTTTTGTCTGAAGATCATTAGAATAATTTAAGTGGTTTTGCTAGAGCAGAGTGGAAAAGAACTGTCATGCATGGGTCACATAAGAAATCTGCTGTGCTGAGCTACCTGGCTGATTTTAAATTGCTGGCATCGCATCTGAAGTTAAATATTCTATTTTGGTAAAGCAAGATGTCTTACTCTGGCCTGAAGTACGATTTTGCTAATATTTTTAATTCTCTAGGGCACAGATGATTTTAAACTGAGAATATCTTCCCAAGGATGTGTGTCCCTGCAGAAGGACTGTAGTCTCTGTGTATACTCTAAAGGAATGTTTTATGATAGATTCTACCTGACAGTACTTAGCAAGAATGTCACGTATTACAAATATTGGCCAATAATGCGCAGTACAAAGGCTGCAAATGTCAGTATAATATTAGAGGTATCACAACACTAAGCCACAGTATCAGAAACATTTGCAGAGACACTGTCATGATACCACGCCTAGTGCACAGCAGTGCTTTCAAGATAAGTTTATTAGGATGTCTTTAAACACTTAGTTTTATAGAACATAAATACCATGTTCCTGTCTATTTTCATTTGTACATAATCCAGCGAGGGGATGTGAAAGTCAAGATGCCCGTGGGTTTTGCTATGGTAAGTCACCTTGACTATACCACCACATTTCTGCTCAAAGCGGGGAGCAGGCACCGTACAACGTAACAGCCAAACCGCCAGGGTTGTCTCTCATCACATTCATATTGCTCTTTTTCACCTCTCTCCCCCAAAAGCCTTAAATACGTTATATAAGAACTGTAATATGCACTTCACTGTGGTCACAATCATATTTTACTTTAAAACAATTCTTTAAAGAATCAGACTATATTCGAAGTTGCATGAAAAAAAGTCAAGTAATGTATTTCAATTTACTAATTTTGAGGTTATACTTTTAAAATCAACGCTGTCTTAAAGACAACTTGTTTCCCTTTACATAATATGAATTCTGTTAGAATAAAATAGCACATATCAGAAGACCACTACAGCTTTATCTGTATGGAAATCACTTCCAAACTGAACTTCCTCAGAGTGTCTAAAATCTTCGCAAATTTGCTCTTAATTTGGATTATGAATTATGCAGCCAGATACGAAACTGGACACCACTTGACAACATACTCTGCAGACCCCCAAAAAAGGTAGTTTCAGATACTTTTCTTTGAAAACAACAGAAACTCTAAGATGCAAGTATTTTTCTTTTTCTTTGGTTCTGTAATAAACTCTAGTTTACTATTGAAAAGTATTTTAAAATTATCCTTTCTTATTTATCCAATCACTGTCTTTACTTAGTCATGTTTGTGAGAGATGATGATAATTTAAGATCAGAGATATGAGCAACTATTATTAATTACTCTCAAGAAAGAAGCTTCAGACTTATATGGATAAAACATGTTTTTTAGATACAAATACGTGAATGTAAACACCAGATAATTAACAGTAATTAGAAGTATCTGTGAAGACTAACAACTCAAAATGGCTAACAGTCCACTCCTGCCAACCTTGATATACTAGTTCTACAGGAATTCAAGTAGCAGAATTTAAGGTAGCAGAGCTGTACTTGGTAGACATGAAAAGAAAACATTTCTGGGATGGCAAAAATGCAAGGTTGCATGGTTTACTTGCAACTGAGAAATGTTCACTCAAATACATTTACGCTTTTCTTGGAATAATCTGGGTTACGACATGAAAAGTTTCTTTGAGCTATATTAGCACTGGAAACATACAATACAAAAGTAATTTTCTAATCATCTGTACTAAAAATTATCATTAGCTTTGAGTTGTCTAATTTGATTCATTATTTTACTGTTTATTAGTATTTAATATGCGTATTATTCAGCAAAAATTTGACAAAAAAATATTGGAGGATATCAAACAGAAATGTGAAAACATTTTAGGCTGCATCTTCTGACCGCGAAAATATTTAGGGAAAAGGAGGGCTTACTGCTGGGGAAACTCCATTCCACAGACAAATACTGGCTGCATTTTCTGAACTCTTATATCCCTTACCCTATCAATAAAAGAACTGAAGATAAATTGAAAATTAGAATGCTCTGCCATCCTTAAAAAATACAAATACCAAATTATTCAAGAAAGGTCACTAATTAAATGAAAGCTGTGTGAAATAGAACAAAACAATTTTCATGATGATAAAAGCATTTTCTTACTTTGTGTGTGTTTTTCCCCCTGCTGTAAAAATAAATACCTCATTACTCTTATACTCACCTTCTGAGGGGTTTAGCTGTATGACAGTGATGATTCTTACTGCTTTTAAAGGCAGAAAAAGGTGAAGAAAAACAACTTGTATTAACTCTAAACAAAAAGCTGTTTCCCTCATAGCACTCCTCTCAGCACAATCGCACACGTTTTAAAGCAACTGCGTGATCCTCACTTGTCACCTGGAAGTCCATCATAGGAAAAATAAACCTAATCGATGAACGGGTTGCTATCATCTGCCAAAACCCCTTTAAAAACTGGCTTTAGAGCCTGGAGCATGAGGTTTATTCAGTAGGCCCAACAAAGGTCTGAATGGTATCTAGACCAAGTCCATTTGGAAATAAAATATATTTTGAAGATCAAGAAATGAAAAGCACACATTTAAAATTAACACTAATTCACAACTATAAGACCAAACAATCATCTTTCCATTGCTGATAAATGCTTCCTCTTAATGAGCATGATTATTTAAGAGTGGCATGCCTGACACAAAAAGATGATTGCCGTCTTTCCACTATAAATAAGACTTGCAAGCTCAGCACACATAATTAATACACCTAATAGTACTTTATGTTGTATTTGTGTATTTGTCCCAGGATATAAAAGCCTGCTTTCATAAAATAAATTAAAACATAGTTAAAAGAAGGTAAATACTACAACTAGAACATACTACTACAACTATCTTGCCCACTCTGTAACAAATTAAAAATAAACTCAACAAAATAAAGAAATTTGCAAAGACATTTTCTTGGGGTTGGTTTTGGTTTTTCTTTTTTAGAACATAGCCAGTGACACTTCTGTACTCACCTAAGTCTGGCTGAAAGCTACAAATAACCTGGAGACCAAGATGGAATTGCATTACTAAGTATGGGAAATCACTTGAGTTGAAAATGTCAACGGATCATTTGGTCTTTCGCTAATAGCTGAGAAAAAGCTCAATTAAGAACACCTAAAATCAGAAATAAAGCAATATAAAGCATACTGAACTAGCTACTGCTTTGCGAAGGAGTATGGAGGACTGATTACAGAGAGCTGATATAATTTGCATACTCTTTCCTTGACCGGTAACTGAAAGTATTGCAAATATCTTTATGCCTGCCTAAGTGAACAAACTTGTAGAATGTGGAGAGCTTTCCTTTTCTCTTCCAGGTCTTATTCCAAAGACAAAGTTCTAGATCACGTATAATGCTAAAGTGACTGTCACTTCAGTCTTAAAGCACTTAGGGATACTTATATCCACTATTCTGTGAAACTAATATACATATTTTTTCCTTCACTTGCCACACTTATGTCTCCTACCCTTAGCTGAAATAATTTGATCTAAGTAATGTAACTAGTTTGCCAAAAAAACTTTTGGAAGGCAAGCTGGCAAATGTAGTCACCTTATGTTTAAAAACTCCTTACCAATAAAAAAAAAAATAAAAAATTCCTAGATCCATGTGAGAAGACAGCTTGCTAGTAATCACAGACTGCTGTGGCAATAGGTTCCATAGATTATATAGAAACAAGTTATATTTTATTTCAGTATATGCTACTGCTTTGGAAATGCATTGATATCTTAAGGAATGAAAATGGTACAGTTAATGTATAGAACCTTAACAAGGAAAAGGTATACATATTGCACATCTCTGCTCAATAAATTTTACAGCAAAAAAGGGAAGTAGCAGCAAGATGTTTTTTGTATTGAAAATGAGGAATAAAGACAAATTGAACTAATATTTAAAGAAATAACTACAATTATTTTGTAATTAAACATTTTCTTCAAAGCGTGACAATTGGAGATAAATGCGGAAGTGACACTAAAACTACCAGGCAGCACGGATTATCATAAAAGGAAAATTTACAAGTCAGATAAACTCAAAGTTTATAAACTGATAAACTGAAACTACATATTAGCTTTCTCACACACATTATTTGACATTTTGATTTGTTTCTGCAGGCAGAGTCAGTTTTGAACTAACATCTGCTATGGGTCAATATAAAATAGATACAAACATACATTTACATATGTATAATACATATACAGACACATATTTTTCAGTCTCATTTTCTGCACAGCAAAAATTACTTTTAAGACCCGCATATTCCCATTATACAGCATCACGACAAAGTGAGTGATAAAAAGACATGGTATTTTTTGAATGATAAAATGTTTTGACATTTACTTTAGAAGTGTTTTACCTCTCACATCTGTAATTTGTACCACAGACAAGTTGTCTAAAATATGTTCTTAAATATATCAGTCTTGCTCATGGAGCATTTCACTCAGAGGTTTGCCTGCTACATTCAAATATTGTCTGAGGTACTCCTATGTATAACATGACATGAAGGATTTCTTCATAATTCCTTCTGAAAATTGCTAGAATCAGGGCAAGGGCACACTGACAAACATGACAGGGATCATCGTCACCCTCTATGATTTTATGGTAGATGTGACAAAAGAAAAGGCATCCAAAAATCCTATATAATGGAACTAAAGTTTAATAGAGAAGAGACATGACATTTGCTCTACTACTAGGTTTTTTTCTTTTGGCTTACCATAAAATTCACAAACGAGTAAATTATTTATGTTTGCCACTATTTCTTTACTCTAATATACTTCAATTACAAACCATGAAGGCCTTTATTACATGCCGAACACAATTTTAATTGATAAATATATCTGCACAGCTATAGAGTCAAACTGGGGTGGAACTGCAGCTCTCATGGTTAACAAATTCTCATCCTTGGACCATGATGCTTGAGTGCAGCTGAGATCACAATTGTAATGTGCCTTTTCAACAGCAACATTTCATACATATCTGTGAAAATTAGTCCAGTATAAAGCGAATGTTTAATACTACCATTAAAATACAGTTTTATAACGAACTGCAGAGTTGGGTTTTCTTGTTATTTGTTTCTGTCCTCTAACCAGGAACCCTAATAGGCTCATATTCTTAGAAGCAAAGCATTTTACTTTTGGACAGTTCTGTTTAAAAGTTTCTACAGTTTCTAGAACAATGTATTTTTAAAGACTAAGATGATAAGTACTGATTTATGAAGGAATCAGTACTATACTTCTAAATAATTCACCAATGATCATAGGTAAAACTTGATATACTAACTTATACCTTCACCCTCCTTTGCACTGCTGCCATGTGGGCTGGATTTTCTGACTCTTCATCAAGAGGTTTAGAAGCCTGTTGACTTTTGCTGAAACTTGACGTGTGGGAAGCTAAATGCTTAATTGCCAAATATGTTCTATTAAAATTTACCTAAATAGTGACTTGTAAAGAATGCCTTGCGAATAACTGAATCCTACAAAATGTTAACAACTTTCAAACATCTTCAATACATACACCCAGAGTGAAATCCACAATATTCATTTGTGGCATTTAGGCAATGTCTAAATCTGTATGAAACAACCACTCTCCAGCTGAACCCAGAACAATCAGGGATTCCCAATCACTGAGTTTGTACAAAGAAACTCATAACCCTTTCTCACTCACATACCTATAACTAATAAAAAGTCCAGTTTTTGAGAGTACAGTGGGAACACCAGATCCTCAGAATGATTGCAAACTATGGGTAATCTGTTATCAGACTATGGGTAATCTGTTTGGGGGTTTGTTTTTTGTTTTGTTTTTTTTGTTTGTTTGTTTTTTTAAATAAAGAGTCTGTAACATTTTAGATGCAGCATGCATAGCTATATACATGCATACTTACATGCATAGTTCACTACTTGGAAAACTCTTTCACTACTACTTCATATCTCCACTTTGATTACTCTTCTCTAATACTAATTGTAGAGAACATTTGTAGAAAGAGTAATCAAATGATATACTTGTTCAATGCAATGATGCAGTTCCTCTGTAGTTCACAATACACTATTCTTTAAACAAAATGTCTAGAGATCCCACAAGAACTTTACTACCGTTCAAGTCTTATTTTGAGTATGTCTTGCTTTGACATATTTATTGTTGAAAGATAATTATTAGGTTGATTTGCTTTCCAAATTCACAGGTAATATACTATATGAATTATGAATTTATTTAGTTTTTTATCAAGATGCACTCTGCTGTTATAATAGCTGTGTAAAACAGCTCACAAGTGAGAAATTCTGTAAGCACTAAGTACATCAAAAACTAATAAAAAGAGTACACCTTCTAAATTTTGCCCATATATGTAAGTACAAAACCACAGACCTCTTATTTCTGTGAAAGTGAGAGCATTCACAAAACAAAGCATAAACGTACACAAAATATGGAGAGAACAAGCCATCTATATGTTTTAATAGATTTGCCCAAACTTTCAGTGTAGTTAAGTCTTATTTCTTGGCAAACGCTTACAAAATGTGTGTGAAAGCAAGCAAGGCCATATTTTCAGTTACATTCTCTTGTAAAAATGCAACTTTCAGAAGAAAACATGGAAGACATCAAGATTGTATTATTGTTACTGCATTTTTTATAACTTAAGTGACCACCTTGTACCTCGAAATATACAGGTTGCTGTTCTCAATATTGGTAATATATTACAGTATCCAGCCTGCGAAGAAACTCAGTTTATGACTTAAGAGCTATGACTTTAATATTTGCAATTTTGAATGTGTAAAAAACCCCTGCAAAATATTATTTCCAGTTAAATTACCATGGTACTGCTAGTAACTTAATAAATCCTTATGAAGATCACACATTGAGGAAGATGTATGATTATATTTCTGATGGAAGGAAATGGCACCGTTAGGGAGGATGATTCTGTCTGCATCTTGAGAATGTGTAAAAAAAAGTTTCTGCCTTAATTTATGCTGTTTGAAAGCCCTGAACTAGTTTTCAAAACTTTATCCTTCAAAGGCATTCTTAATATTCAAAAAGACCTTGCTAATTAACTCCTAAAACTACCTCAAGTCCAACCTGCTTTTCCTGCTCCTTAGAAAAGTTTTAATTACACAGATTAAGCACTGGAATTCCAGCTGTCACCTTCCAATGGCTTTCTTCCTTTTTAAATAAGGTGCTTTTGTGCTGATCTCTCCTTTGCTTTGAGAAGAGCTTTGGACAGGTTGTTTTTATGATTTAGCAATTCCATATGACTATTAAAAATGATGTGACAGTATGGAAAGCACATTTAACCAGTTACAGAACACACAGCTCTTTTCTGGAACGTTATGACATCTGGCGATCAGATTAAGTTTTACCTAACATAGTTAAAGAATTATCTGAATACCTAAATGGTAGTTACAGAGAAGATCATGGCACTATCATCACAAGGGAGCATGGTGACAGGACAAGGGGCAAAAGGCAAGAATTCCTTCAGGGTGAATTCCTTCTTTATGTAAGGAAAAACAATCCAACTCCAGTGTGACAGCAATTAAACATAACAGGCTTCCCAGACAAGTGTTGGAAAGTTTTTTGCTAGAATTACTCAAGACAGCTTGACAGGGAAGCAGACCCTAATCTGTGGCCCTTCTTTCAGCAGAAGGTTGGATGAGACGACCTCCAGAGGTCCTGTCCAGACTAGACTTTTCTATGATCCTGTGAACACATGCATCAGGCTACATAAACTACCACCACTGCCGTTCTCTTCCCTTTCCGTACGACCATTTGAAGGAAGATGGCCACAAGAAGAATATTTCAAAGGATGAAAGGGATTTTATCTGTGCAATTCCAGCTGCCCTTACTGTATGAATAAAGTAGGTAATACAGTGGGAGCAGCTCCGTGGAAATGTACTTAGTTGTGAAAAGGTCTCTTGATTACTTTTGCCAGTGTGCAGGGCTCCTCGTGTCAGGCTACACGACGGGGCTTGCATAAACATATATGTGCATATAAGCTAAGTAACGCAGCAATTGCTACAATCTTCCATTTACACACAGCGCTCTCCATCTAGGATGCTGAGCATGGGCCATTTCCTGGATTTTCTCTGGTCTTAAGCCTTGTGCAGGTCATGGGCTGACTAGATATGCCTGAGAGGTAGGCACGTACAATTAGTGAAGGATGGTGATGCTGATGCTGACCAATTTAAAAGTAGAATAAAAATAATTAGAGATGCCTACAAACCTCTGGCCCAGAAATCATTATTAATACAATAGCTCACACAGAATTTGCAGTAAAAAATCTAAATTACTCGAATTATATTTCAATCAAGGTCTGCTAATATTTACTACAGTGTGCTCAGCAGGAAGCACTTTCCTAGTTCCAGCTCCAATAAACTGGCCAAGTTCTGTATGCTTAGGAAATACAGTAATTTGTCACAAATGTCTCCAAAACCATAAAAAGTAAATACACACTTTCCCACAAATACAAAGGAGAATTCACACATTTTGGAGTAACGTAAAATTTATGTGGGGTTCAGATCCGGATTAACTCAGCACTGACGTACAAATGATCCTGAGCTAGGTTAATCCAGGCAACTCTCCTCATCAGCTGAACGTTTTTCCTGGCATCACCTTCTAGCCATCTGTACAAATTTGCCATAACTAAAACAGAACTCTTCAGTTCCCACTAGTCCCACCTTCCTTACTACATCATTTCTAGCTCACTGTGAACAATACAAGCATCCCACCTACCACTGAACCTTCAAACCGAGACGTCTTAGAGAAGTTTTCTTCCAAGAATATATACAAACAGCATTTCCTTCAAACATAAGTAGGCAAATATATTATAATATTCAGTTACTGTCTATTCTAGTATTTATCTAAACTGTGTGTTTACCATCATGAGAACAACACAGAAATTAGAAGTAGTTATATGCTACAGTTCAATTATCTACAGCCCTTAAAAGTGAAACTGAATACAGTAAAAAAAGATTTACTATATACAGCATTTTTTCTATATAGAATATTCTCTTGCTTACTGTTAACAGACAATGCAAGAAATACTCTAAAATAGCTTCATATAATGAAGATACCTTTTTCCTTAATTCTTGTAAAGCTTCTTTACTTCTTGGACAGCTTGAAAACAGGATGTAACTTGTATTAAAATTTTTTAAATGATAAAATCTACTGAAATGCAACAACACTCACTTAGGCAAATAGTTCATAAAACCTTTTGAAGGCATGGAAACATTTTCAGTATAGAGCAAGAGGCTCTCAGATTTTAAGAAAAAGAAACAATCTATATGTATTAAACATACACTTATGCGAAGAGAGTATCAACATGTTAAGTTCCATGGACATGTAACAACAAAATAAATTTTATCCCTAGGTAATCAGACAGTTATGGATGCAGTAACTAGCCATCTCTATACTAAGAATTTATTTCAACATTAAGGCTCAAATGAATTTCTAACAGACCTCCTGTGAAAAACACCTTTTTCCTTCCCAAAATTATGAGAAATATTCTCTCCAAATATCTTTAGCACGAAAGCAAAAAAAGGAAGATTTGGACAAATACCACAATTTTAAAGTATTTCGCAAGTCTTCAGAGAGGATAGTTGTATCTTTTGGGGGAAAACGCTATAGCATTTTAGTCACTAACTAGCTGACAGTATATCCTGCTTCCCTAGAGTTCTTGAAATAGCAGATTGCAATGGTTTTATTGCTGGAATGTGAGTATACTTTAGGCCAATAGTTTCTGTCTAGGCTATCTGTGGAAAATGTGATCATCTTCAAACCATGATAACAACTCTATTCTACAACATATTGCAGAATTTGTGTGCTTATATAGGTAGAAATACATTTGCACAAAAGCGCTTCAATGCACATTTATACCTTGTGCTAAGTGTTTCTGCTAATTATTTGTCAAAAGATAAAATTCTGGGAAGTATGTATGCTCCACTAATACCAGCTCATACTTAAAAATGGCCATGATTGCTAGCAATGTAATACAAATGATGACACTATATACTTATAAAAATTCAAGCATATACGTAATTACTTCTTGTAACTTGAATTAACTCCAGAGAAATCAGAGTAAAACGGCTGAGTTCAACGGCAGCAGACATGAAGAGTGCTTTAATGCAAAGATACCACTGCCACTGGACACCTTCTGTCATTTGGTTTTGAAACTTCCTGAAAATTTTGAGAGACAGAATAGATACCATGCTTGAAATCCTACAGCTTTCTACAGAGCAGTGAAAGCCTTTGCCAGCCATCAGCTGGATGACACAGCAGGGAAAAAAATCCCAGTGATAAGTAGAGGAGTAGAGCAACTCTTAAAGATGGACACACTACAGAAACATGCAACCTTTAAACTGAGGTGGTATTATTATAAAAGAAAAAATAAAAACTTACTCAATATGCACACTGGGCTTCTACCAAAATGAGGTTCCTTTGCAGGTAAAAATACATGTTTATTAAAATATTTCATATAAAAATGACATAGCCAGGTATCCTGGTTTCAGCTGGGATAGAGTTAATTTTCTTCCTAGTAGCTGGTATAATGTTGTGGTTTGGGTTCAGTATGAGAAGAATGTTGATAACACACTGATGTTTTCAGTTGTTGCTAAGTAATGTTTAATCTAAAGTCAAGGATTTTTCAGCTTCTCATGCCCAGCCAGCAAGAAGGCTGGAGGGGAAAAAGAAGTCGGGAGGGGACACAGCCAGGGCAGCTGACCCAAACTGGCCAAAGGGGTATTCCATACCATGTGATGTCATGCCCAGTATATAAACTGGGGGGAGTTGGCCAGGAGGGGTGGATCGCTGCTCGGGGACTGGCTGGGCATCAGCCAGCGGGTGGCGAGCAATTGCATTGTGCATCACTTGTCTTTCTTGGGTTATATTTCACTTTATTATTATTATTATTATTATTGTTGTTGTTGTTGTTGTTGTTGTTGTTATTATTTCAATTATTAAACTGCTCTTACCTCAACCCACGAGTTTTACTTGGTTTTGATTCTCCTCCCACCCCACGGCGGGCAGGGGGGAAGAGTGAGTGAGTGGCTGCGTGGTGCTTAGTTGCCACCTGGGGTTAAACCACACCACCAGGATTTCAGACTGATCACAGGTTATGGTTCATTTGCACAGAGATACCAGCATGACTGGATCCTGCTCAGATACACTGCCTTGCAAAAACTTAATTCTTTCACCATCATCCCTCTTCAATCAGGCAAAACCAACTACAGATGCTCACAAGACAGCTATGAGAGATAAAGGAATCAAAGCTGATAAAGCTCAGCTTTCCTGAGCTAGACCTGATTTTCTTTTCTTCTCAGCCAGAAAACACACAACAACCGGGAAAGAAAAGGGAAAAAACATATAAAGCATAGTGCAAGTCCAGGAAAAATAGAAGAAGTGACTGGGAATAACTTAAATATTGACAAGAGAGAATGAATTTGGCAGTGAATTAGGTATTGCAAGCTGATACTCCACTACAGCCAGAAAGGATCAGGGGTCCTGGACATAAATTTTTACATTTGTGCAATGGTGACTTCTTGTAAGGGTCAGATACCATCTCCATTTCCTTGCACCAGGGGAGGGAGGTGGAAATCAAATACATATTAAGGGGATGAATTTTGAAATCTCTTTATTTGACATGTAGGCCATTTAATACTGCACTAAACTCTGTTTCTGCATGTGCATAGGAAGAAATTCACACAGAGAATAAGACCAGTCAATTCATTATTAAATCTTCATAATGGGTCAATTTTCTGATGCATCTGTGTTTCATTTTCCTATGTCTCCTCAAACAGCGAGAAAGGATCTAAAAGCAGCAGTGTAGATCATTCTACATGTTTCTTGCCACATGCGATGTCTAAGTTTCCTATCCATAAATTTAATGGAGTGTTTTGACACCTAAAGAGAAATTTTATAGATAAGTAGATAGAAAGCCTGAAAGAATTCAAAGCGATACTGCCATGCGGGTTATCCCACTTTTGGATGCCTAATGGATTATCAAACTCTGAGCTTCTGCTTCCAATATATAAAAAAGGAATTTAAAAAGTCACAATAGATAAACAAGAAAATTTGAAATATTCTCCTAATAATTTAGCATGTCTTTCACAGACTTTCTTTTATACGTCTAGAATATTTTGGATGCTTACACCAACTATTATCTCATTAAGGCAGGCAACATACTACCAAAACCTGAAAACTAGAGATAGTAATATTCATATATGACCTGGAACAGCATCCTTACAACCCTCTGCTACTTCATCAAGGTCCTCTTTTTTAATCTTTATTGGTAAATTTCAGTTACTTCTGCTTCGCTGTGTATAAAAGATTTAAGACTATGAATACAAAGAGTTCAGCAAAGTTGAAGGACCATAGTGTTTTTGCAAGTAAATAAGCATCACTCAAAAGACAAACCAGTTCTGATTACAGTTTTGTGTTTCCATAGCTCACGTCTTTTATCTGGTTTTGTTTGGTTCTTTAAATTGATGACAGGGTGCACAGTTGAGCCGGCAGTCATGATTAAGAGGTCAAACACTGAATTCAAAAGTTTTTTAATCTACTTTTTTCCCTCAACTAGCACTTTAGTGTCCTAAGTTATTCATTATCAGCAGGATGCTATGGGTGAACACTATCCCCTAGTCAAAAATACAGAGACAAGCTTCATTATCACCTATTGCTTGAAGTAAATAAACTCAATAGGAGTTCAGATAATCCAAGCACATACATTGCCTTTCGAATTCAATAATTGCTTTCTTTTCCTTCTTCTGAACTATCAATTCCTCTTTGAAAAGCTTAAAAAAATTAAGTGTTGTTTTTCAGTTTGGTTTTTGTTTTTTTTTTTTTTTTTTAGGAAAGGGAACCTCTTTTGTCGTTACACAAAAAAAAAGCAGCAAAAAAGGTACTCCCTTGGACAGAGTCCGTTAAAAATCAGATTATTTCCACAGCATTCTCCTATTATTCACCTGCCAGTAAAATATGTACACTCATTGTCTCTGTTTGAATGCCTATTTTTATCTGACTGAGGCTATATGGTCATTTTTGTATTTATTACTGAGTTACTAAGTTTTTTTTCTTCCTTCTTCTAAAGCATGTTTTTCTGTTCTCAAAAACTGGGCCACATGCCTCTGAGGAGAAAGTAGTGCATTATTTCATTCCCACCTTTTCTTCTTTTTTGGCATCTCTGAGGCCTGCTATGCCCAGAAGTGCTTCCACTCAAGCTGGACCATCAAATCAATTATCACAGCAGTCTGCTTTCTAAATATGAATGGCAATGAATGACAACAGGCAAGGCGAACTTTCAGCTTTGATTTGTCATTGGTAATGTAAATTTTTTTGTTTTGTTTTATAGATGTTTGTTATAGTGGCAATTTGACCAAACTCTTCCCCCTGCTGTCAGCAGCGGCACTGTATAGATCCTGAGATGAAAAGCTTTACCTTTGTTAAGTGAAAGACACAAGAGAAAATATGAGATAGGGAACCATTATCAATTAAAAGTTCTCTTTTCTACTAATCTTTTACTACAGTCATTACCAATGAAAAAAAAATGCACAATAACAAACTTCACCTGTTTCCATTACTAGGTGTTCTGCAATTTCAAGGTGCAATTGTTTTTTACTGCTGTTGCATCATTTCACAACAGATCTCCATTTACAGTAATGTTTCAGGTTTTTGCAGTTAGAATTAGCATGGCCCTGTGACAGTACTAAAAGATTAATTACTGTATAAAAGCATCCACGTGTAAGAGCTAAAATATAAGACAATGCAAGCAAACACAGTAAATTAGAAAAAAGAAGTCTTATCCCTTACTCACAGTCATAGTTTCAAATAGATCGTTTCTCCAATGAAGAATCATTTATTATTTTGTTAAAAAGAGAATTAAGCTATATAAATATAAAAAGTGTTTTTGAAAAATGTATTTCTAGTGCTTTCCTTCATTGACACTACTGGTTCAAAAACGTACAAAACCTGCAGCTTATATTAAAAGCCTGAAATATTTTTTTGAGAACTGATTACATACTATGAAAGTGGATTTTAGACAGCAACTGGAACACATACTCAAAAAACTCCAGACTGAGTACACCTAAAAGGTTGCATTATTGCCAGTATATATCATCCCGGTGGTGGTATGAGAAAGACTGTATTGCCTATTTAGTGAAAATAATTTCAATCAAGCAGGTAGTAGTTTATTTCTGCAGTCACAGACACACACACACACAAATAAATCTTTACTTAGGTACTTTAAAAACACTCTTTGATTGAGAGTCAGTTTTAATATTCTCAAAAAGGGAGGTTTAATGGTACCACCTAGTGGTACCCATGGACACATGGACCAAGCGGGCATCATATGGACAAGCACTACCTATGAAAGCTTCCTAGACCCTTTGGCCAAAGCCCAGAACTGTTAATGACATCACTTGAAACCTGACTTCAGATGCCTTTGCTATCTTAGCACTTCAAAAGATTCTACTCGAGGAAGGCAATCATGCTTTTTTTTCTGCATAGTATTAAAAACTTATTATGTAAAACAGACTGTAACTGATTTCCAAACAGGCAATTCTATTTAAAATGATTTTTCCATACATGCTACTACCTTGACATTTAAAAGGCTATGCTTTTAAAAGGCATGAGGCTACAGAAAAATGAAATCTTACAGTATTTCATTCATCTGGAAATAAGACTTCATGAAAGACCAAGATTCTTCTAGCAGGACAAACAGACTCCCAGCAGGTGAAGCAAAAGCAGTATCGAGTGATTGCCATTTCAAAAACCCCCTTTTTTTCCTCCACAGACATATTATTACCAAGTAATTTGAACTTTCCTGCATATAAAGACTGCATATCTGCATGCAAATGTAGAACTGTACAATGCCCCATCATATTCAAAGTAAACTGATCCAGAAGATTAGTTCTGAAAATGGGATTAGACCTTACATCCATTATTCTTACATCAAAACACAGCACTTAAAAAAGAACACTTCATACCGTAATTAATGTAACAGATAACTAAGAAGTAAGTTCATCTGTACATGAATACCTGCAGTACCAGTCTCTCAGATTCAGCAAAAGTACAAATATACATGGTGGTTTAAAATAGAGTTTAACATTTTCATGACAAAAAATGGGGTTACACAAGAATGATGTGGTCCACACTACCACTTATTTGTACAGTCTACAGTTGTAAGAAAACTACTAGTTTGGAAAGTTTTCAGAAGTGTGGTTAGATAATTTTTTTTCTTAAAAAATACTTTTCCTTTTATGTTTCTGGTATAAAACAGTGTTTTATTGTGACTGAGGTTTTCATAGAAAGACTTCCATTGCTTCTGCTTAGCCCATAAAAATGTAAAACCATGGAGAATGCAATTGCAAGCTTTTCTGTATGGGGTAAAGAGATTGGCCATGACTGGAACAGATGACAGGCAAATTAACAGCACATGCACTGGGAAAAGACAGACTTCTCCAAGTGCATAGTAAACACAAATATGGATTAAAACTTTTGTAGACAACAAAGAGGTATGTTCAATTTTGAAGCTCTCTGTTATAGTCTTCATGTGCCTATAGATCCATCAAATATTTAAAGGATAAGCTCTGAATTTGTACAAGTTATTCAGATCGGTTATTCACTTGCTTAAAATTTATTTTTTTTGTAAACCAGAATTCAGACAAGGTCATTTTCTCCCTAAACCATAATGGTTCTCCCCTTGTGTCCTTTCCAATTTATTTCTTTGCTAAAACGTTAAAACTTCTACAATGAATTGTTAGAAAATTCTGTGTAGTTAAAGACAACATTTGTGGATCCTTTTGTTTTTTGGTTTTTTTTTAAACACCTAGTTCTCGTCTACGGCCAAGGAGTAAGTTCTTTCTGGATCATGCTACTTCAGCAGCTTGGTGAAAAAAGGGTTTGCTGCTGGGTACTTTAACGCTTTCTCAAGAAAGCTGCTTTCACCAAGTGAGCATATTGCATCCATCAGCACATGAATTTGAAGACCATGTACCCTGGTTTCAATGACTTACATCTACCAACTGACAGAGACACAGCCTTTGGTAAATAACTGATTTAAACTCATTCTTCTGTATGCCTACAGCAACAACAGATATTTAGAAACAACCTATCATATTCCTTTCTAATAAAATCAAATCTGCAGATACCTTAGATTACCACTTGTAACAAAGGTTTCTTGCAGAATATTATTTATAACAGAGCATGGTTAAATACACATATTTCAGAACATACAGCCCTAAGAGACAGTTCACAGTAACCAAAGGATGTTATGGTTGGGTGTGTTTTGCCATGCAAACAAAATCCTGAAACACAGGAATGTGAGTTGCAGCCACATCTACAAACCATTTCATACTGCATGAAAGAAGGAAAGGAAGGCTTGGAACATTTCCTTTGGTCCTCCCCACTTTCCATATGCCAGGTGTGAATTATGCTTCATAAGATAAATAACTAGTCAAGAGTGAAGAGATGAGCTGCTTCGGAGCACATCCTCAGGCCTGATGGGCTGACTACCTGTCAGATAATGTTGAAAGTAGGATTATGTCTGAAAAGGTTGACAGACCACAGATTTATCTCTCTAAATCAAACACTGTATGTTTAGCTAAATTCGGTGAACTTTAACTAATTAGCCCATCATTACAGTAAATTCGTATTGAGTAATTTTCAAAAGGCTAAATCCAGAGCCTACACTACTTATACTTAACCTGAAATACTTACAGTAAAAGCAAGCTATTGTATGAGAGATTTCTGCTTTAAAAATTCAACGGAAAAAACCAGTAAATGCAACCTTTTAATCCTAACTGTTAAAATAAAGCCCCTTCTAAAAAAGACAACATTAAAAAAGCCAACCCCTAAATACATATACATATATATATACACACACACACAAAGAAAGCTTACTCCACTAGAGCTGAAAGTGGAAATCAGAAGTCCTACAGACATCTTATTCTCCAGCACTTTTTGTATTTTATATCAAGTTCTAAATTAATGAAAAAAATATTGGGGAACAGGAAATTCACTTGAAGAAAAGTGCATTACGAAGATCCTAAAATCTGTAAGAAAAATCTGGTGAAAAAAATTCATCTAAAATCAGAATTGCAGAAACACTTTTGGAAAATAAAAAAAATAATTTTGAAGAAACAAAACCATGTTTATCTTTCAGTTTACAGTGGCATCGAAATTGGAATAGGGTATACACAACAAATGCAAGAAATGTTAAAGAATAAACAGAAATCTGTGCTTGGTAACCATAGGAGAGTTGTTATAACTCTGGCTTGGACTTCTCTGAATGTCCTTTCTTTGTTAGGAACTTGTGAAACAGGCACTTGGGAAAAGAATGGGAAAAACAATACAGTAGAGGTGGAGCTGCTTTCTGGCTAAGCAGAGAAAGCTTCAAGATTGCACTTGAAACAAAAAATGTGATGGGAGAATACTCACCCAATTTAAGAGTTTTATATCTGCTCCGTATAGATTAATATTTGTTTCTTTTGAAAAAGTACAGAGAGGAGAAGGAAGAATATGCAGCCTTCAGTTCTCCCTGCATTTCAGAGAAAAACAAAATCCTTTCAAGTGAAGGAAAGGATTTCTCCTACCACCCAAAACAATTCTAGAAGTCAGTCATGGTAAGGAGCGTAAGAGTCACTCCAGTACGAAGTACCACAATTTGCATGCACGTACTTATCTTCAACAGATAATGATGCAATTGCTTGACAACACTTATTTGTCTTTCAAGCACCTAGTTTTACAGTTTTTGTTTACTATCACTCAAGATCACATCACTTCACCACCTACATCAATACAACCACCAAATTTCTGAGCTCATTTTTAGCAAGATAAACCAGAGCACTCTCCCTATTTCAATTTCTGATACAACCTTTACAGAACACCAGCTGTTAATTTGATTTGTAGATAAAATATTAGGTTTTGGGTTTTGGTTGGGGTTTTTTTGTTTGTTTGTTTTTTTGAAACAGAACTTCTGTTCAGATTCAGTAACTAGTTGTCACTGTTTTTGTAATCAAATAATTGCGTTCAGGATTTCAACTACTTCTAAACATTCCTACAAAATTAAAACAATTATATATGTGATCTACAATGGTACTTCATTAAATGCATTAAATGCAACCTGTTAATAGCTGGAGCTGCAATTTTTTTCCTTTCTTTCTTGTTTTCAGACTGTTCGAATTTAGATAAAACTATTTTTTTTTACTTACAAGGAAAAAAGATGCTTTAGGAAGGAATACATCTCCATATTCTATAAATAGAATAATGGAATATAAAATACAGCACTGAAGCAAAAGAAGCGCTTTTACCCAACATGCATCTGGATTCATGAAACTCCTTATAAGACCAATAAAGTTATATACAAGAACCTGGTAATGTACTGCGGCCTAAATTTAAAAGACCAGCCTAAAAATGTTGTATAGTTGTAGTCTGAGGAAGTCTGAGCATTGGTTCTAATTCTGCATTTTTGTCATTTATTCTACTATATTCCTCCTTAACCCTTGGGAGAAAAAAATAATCCTGTTTTAAGGAAAGCTCCTATTTTCAGTTAAAATAAGCTGTGTCATATTCAAACTCTGGTAGTCCAAAGCCCTACAAAAGTATTTTACGCTAGAAAACACAAACTGTTCCAACAATATTTTCCAAATGTGCTCTACCTCCTATCCTTAATAAGTCCATTTATAAGTAACTTTTTAAAGAGTCCTGAGCAGTCTAAAGTTATGGCCATCCTATTTAAAGATGACAATATGCAATTAAAAACCACGGATACTTTTACAGGTTTTATACGCTTCTATATATGTAATTCTCAAAGTAACATTGCCTTATTATCGATATTTTAGAGAAACTTTTCTCTCGGATTGATGTTTTAGTGATACTTTAAGAATCCTCTTGCGTCATTTCATTTCTGAAATGTTTTGATCTTTTGGCAGCATTAGGATAATTTCTCCAGTGCACATCACTACAAGAGGACACAACTGAAAGCCAGCTAGTGGGTAAAGAACTTAGAGTAAACCATTGCATTTTACTCTAAGACATAGTAAAGTTTTTTTCACACTACATGAGCATCTTTGAAACAAAAGACACAAATATCCAAGCTTATATTGATCTTTCTGTTCATCAAATCAAATGAACTGTAAAGAAACTGCAGGGCATGGGAGACGTGTTTTGGGAACATGGAAAATTCCAAGACACATCAAAATTTTAACAGAATCTGGACTATTTTTGTCATGTTGGAACTATCTTCTTGGGTTTGCTAACGACTATATTCATTACTCCATGGGCCAGATGACACCTCCAGGAGCTGAAGGCACTAAACAAAGATTTTGGGGGGTTTTGTTGTTTTGTTGGGGTTTTTTGTTTGTTTTCTTTTGGTTTTATTTTTAGTAAAAAATACCCAATTTTAACTCTATTACAGAGACTTTTGACAATTCAAAGCTTTGCTTCTGAAAACGTCAACAGATTTTTTTCCAAGTCAGGAATTCTAGCCACACAAAAGCATTGAAAATTGTGTTTGAAGATGTTACTGCTGACATCTGGAGGGCAGAATGCTCTCCAAAGTCAGGCATTGGACTACAAGCAAGAGAAGAATTGCCTGTAAGTCATGATAATAAATGTGGTGCTTTAATAGGTTTAAAACAGAACAAGAGCAATTGCTTAGTAAGAAATGCAAGGTGCTTTATGTTTTGTCAGTCATCTCCCCTGCCCTATAATAATTTGTTTAACATTAAGTTTTACTTTTATTTATGAGAGCTTATTGTATTCATCCTGAAAGAAAATAATACTGCAGGTATGTAGACAAAGCGAGTATGAAACAATCACAGGAAATTACAGAGCATTATTTGCCAAAGTTCTGCAGGAGAACAAAACCTACAAAGGATGGCATCTAATGACCTGTATCTAGAAAACTATCAGTGATAATTCAAAAACAATCTTGATATTATGTGAAGCTTCAGTGCAAAAAAGAGTTATACAGACAATTTCAGAAAGCTCTCTGAACATTAAATGTTCCTGTGATATGCCAGCAAAGCAAAAACCCACATCATTTATGCTATTCTGGAAGACAAACAAAAACCCACCAGACCAGAGCGTATTGAAGCTATTCAGGGTATTTCTACCAGCAAATCTGTAACATATGTGCAGGTGCAGTCCCTCACACACACCATCTTACCCCCATATGGGAAGAGATAAATGTTTCAGTGGATATTTAAATACACAGGTGCCATATGCAAATGTGTGGCCTTACTATCAAATGACAAGGTCAGCTATGCATTCACATCAGTCCCTATCTACAGGCTCACCCTTACGTGTACCTGTATGGGGCATCACGTCTTCCTAGTGTGTCTTCAATACCTGACAACTGATAATCAAGCACAACACGTTTTTATATTTTTCTCTCTCATGATGTAATTTTTATCCTCCATTATACTTTAAGTGGCCAGAATTACAGAAATATTCGCAGACCTTGGACTGTATCTCCATTCAATGAAGAACAATTTCTCTACAGGTTTTATGTTCCATTGGATTGCTTTGTCTTTGAATGTTTCATCATTTCAACTACTTTTCTAACAATAAGAGCTCTAACAGAAATGCAATTCCAGCAAACCGCTAAAACAGCTTTTTAAAAGCTTATACATACCTCTAAATTCTGTCCCCTCACTGTTACAAAACTTTCCAATTCTTTAACAATACATTTTAAAAGATTTTCCTAAGAAGTTTAAGCACAACACAGAAATAGATTTAAACTCTCTTCACTTAGATGATATGTTGCTACTGCTTTAAAGGAAAATCATGATTGCCTTCAGTGAAGAGATATCATCTTTTTCTGAAATGTATATTCCTTAGTAATAGACTCTATATTATTTCAACAGAAAATAAATATTCAAAAGACTCCATAAACATAATTCTAGCTTCCTTCAAAGTGGTTATCCATTCAGAGAAGAAATGAAGCTTTTAGTAAATCTCCCTTTATGGTTTTCACTCTAGTAAAGAAGATTTAAAAATAAAATATGCTTTTGTCGAAACCATCTTGTAATGAACAGTGTTTACACTTAGAGAAATTATGAAGCATTTTTGGAATGTCTGACAAAAGTGATGAAATATTTTTTCAGGATTGAATCATCAGATGAAACTTTTTTTTTTTTTTTGGTAAGGAAATCATTAATTAATTTCCAAATAGTTGATTCAACACCTTGCTAGATTTTAATCAGCCCTCCGTAATGGTGAAATTTGGTTTTATTCTCAAATCAACTTAATTCAAACTCAAACCATGCTCTACGAAGTCGTAAGGACCTTTTGTGTCCTCCATCCAGTTCTATTTGATCCATAACTCTTGCAGAGCATCAAGCTACATAATTTGACAATGTAACTCGATTACAGAAGGAAAATGCTGTACCTCCCTGAAGTTGGATTATTTCTCCCTCTGTCTTTTACTGAGCAAAAAACCCAAATACATTCTCATCTGCTTAGTCTGACTGACAGCTTCTACAGACTGACCTAATGAACCTTTCAGCCCAAGAGCCTTCACACATCCCCTGATAAGTGGTGAACTGAAGTTTTACCTTGGGCATTGTCTCGTAAGCCACCAATGATATCACTGTAGTTCCAAGGTCTCCAGAAAAACCTCATTGTAAACACTTGAGGAAGATAAGCTCCTGCGGGAATGCTGTCAGTAAGATTTTTTTTTTTTTCTATTCTGTTATTTTAGAAATCTGTTCACATAAAAATAAAAAAAATATACTCACAATAACTGAACGTTTTCCCTATTTCACTGTGATATGTCTATTTTTCTTTGTAACTTAAATTTGTAGGAAAAAATACAGACAGGCTGACATTCCACTCCAGTAATATATTTACGGAGTTACAGGCACATAGACACTGTTGCACAATTTTATATACCTGACTTAATAATTATTTAAATAGAATCCTCTTCAACAACAGAAGAAATACCTAATGCGTTAACAGAAAATGGAAGAAAAAAACCCACAGAAATCACAAAGAAAATGAGAAGTAAATATAATATAGATCTAACAAAGAACTCCACTATCTAGTTTATTTTTAGACATCCCTCTGGAAGACACTGTGCAGTATGTATATGGTTTTCAAATAACAATATTATGATGTTATATACTTCCATGAGAGGGTAAAAGAGGATGAGCTAATGCACACACTGATAGATATACTAGTTACAACGTTCTCACAAATGTATCACATATTCCTCCAAAAAAAGAAAACATGAGTATAATATGCAGAGATCTTCTAGTGAGACAAACACAAACAGATCATCTCAAAGGTTATCTTCTGCAGTACGTTTTAGAGAGGATGAAACAAAACTAACTCTGTCAAGGTTGGTGTCTTGGTTTTACAGAAAATAAATTGTTCTAGGATTTGGAATTAGAGTTACTCAAAATATATCACTGCTAGATTTATTATTAACCTACATCATCAATATCTCACATCTTTTTTTATTAATAATTAAAAATAACTTCACCCTAATTGTAGCACCCTTTAAAATTTAACAGTATTCAAACTGAAACAATCTAGCAATACAAATGTATTAAAATTAACGAGCACTGATAGTTTTTAGGATGTGAGAGCATTTTCAGAACTACATATATTACAAAGGTAACAGCTCAGCTACATTATGTTGAGGCAATAATGCGCAATAATTAGAGGAACCACCTGTGCTACAGTTACAGAAATGTAATGGAGATACTGACATGAAGGTGTGTTAAAAATGTTGATTGACCAGGTCTCAATATGCTCCCCGATATTTAAACTTGCCTGCAGCACAACAGTAGGAAATGTAATCCGACAAAGCACATTGCCATGCAAAGGCAGACCTGTAGTCTTTTAAGCCCAACATATTATTAATGAATGGCCAAAGATGCTTTGTAGAAAGACGAAAAAAAATCAGAGTATAAAACTAGCCAACAACTTGCGAATGCACAAAATATCTTTCTAAAATTATCTTCTCCAAAATTCCTAGAAGCATAAAAGTAATCAAATTCAGGCTGAGCTGATATTACAAAATCTATACCCCCAAATTGGTAAAATTTTCCACTTGTAATAAGCTATAAAGATCAAAGTATGGGTTTTTTAGTAGCATGCCTCTAATTAACATCATAATAATAGCAAAAATTTAAGCATAGAAAAAAATAACACAGATCATATAAAGTCTTATCTATAACTCTAATTAAGACCAGTTTGCTTCCTCAGCTAAACTATTCTACTTTTTCACAGGCAAATTCTTCTGTTTCATGGTATTTTCTGTTGTCTATCATTGACTTCCATTCTTTGATCTTGTATTTGCAATGGTGCTCTCCAGTTCAGTAGCTTAATCATTCATTACAGTATGCTAAAAATAAATTAAAAATTGCTCTTTTGCATGAAAATCTTAATAGGAACATTGAAACTTGACCAGTATCGTATAACTTACTGTCTTTCCATCAGAAATTATTGTTTGTCTAGAAACAGTTTTCTGTAAAAATTAAGCTAAATGAGAATTACGCAAGTCAGTGAACAGAATAAAATATTGACAGACAAGTGTTTATAAGGGATTGATTAATACACCTAAACTGCTCAGCTCTCCCAAATACTAACTTACTGAATGCTGTGTAGAACAAAAAAGTGGAGGGGAGGGGGGAAAAAAAAAAAAAAGTGAGTTTCCTCCCTGTTGGTGAAACTTTTGAAAAGAAAAATAGTAATACCCTCAAATTATTCTCAGCTGACTTATCTAAAAAAGGCATTCAGCCAACTGCTGAAGGTGGCCATTACAAAGACATCACCAAACCCACCATACAATAAATCTCAACAAGGCATACAGGGAACAAGCTGAAAATAAATAAAACAAGATTTCTCTTTCTCTGCAAGAAATAAGCAAGGTACTTAAGCTGTAAAGAGACAGAAACACGGTCTGCTCCAGAGAGGAAAACGATGTAATATGCAGCAATTGCCCAGGGTCTGTAACAAGCACAGCATCCAGCAAGTCTCATAATTGCTGCGGTTACACACAACAGTGCCCTTTCTAGGCATTTCTGTCACTTGCCCTGACATTTGCACCTCAGTAAGGACTTTTGCTCTGTTGAGATTAAACAAACTCATTACCTATAATAATTCCATCCACTGAACAGTAAGTAATTCCGCCTGATTTTATAAATACACACAGGGTACCATTTTACATTTCTTACAAGCTTCTTTTACCCCTTTAAACACTGGACTGACAAAATTTGATGCCATGCTTAAGAAACTTATATGCTGCATATGACCCTTTCCTAAATTGAAAGTGATGCTGTATTTTCATAGAATAGTTCGGGTTGGAAGGGACCTTTACAGGTCATCTAGTCCAACCCCCCTGCAATGAGCAGGGACATCTTCAACTAAATCAGGTTGCTTAGAGCCCCATTCAACCTGACCTGGAACGTTTCCAGGGATGGGGCATCGACCACCTCTGGGCAACCTGGTCCGGTGGTTCACCACCCTCATTGTAAAAAAATTTCTTCCTTAAATCTAGTCTGAGTCTACCCTCTTTCAGTTTAAAACCATTTCCCCTTGTCCTATTGCAACAGGCCCTACTAAAAAGTCTGTCTCCAACTAAAAGTCTGTCCCCCAACGCATGTCAGTAGTTTGAATGTTTCCCTAGACAGCTGAGAACTACACGGTTCTACCTGGTTTGAATATTTCAACTATTTTTTTCCCCAGGTATTTCTGTATACAAAAATGCATTAAGCTAGGAATACTGCAGAGATGTTTTTATAGCTCCATTGTAATTATAATGCACCGTTCCATGCTAAGCCCCAAGAAAACTTACATGCAAATATAACTTCAGGATTCCCAAAAGATGAATATAAAAGGACACTACTTAATGCCAGGCTGCCTGGCTGCACAGCTGCCTTCTGTCTACAATAGACCCTGGACTTACGTACAGCTTGTTGCATGAAGAACAGACACTCTAGAGAGTCAAATAAAGGTTTGGGTTAGCCACAAAGTGAAACTGAATCATTAAATTTATTAGAAGCTTAAAAAAAAAAAAAAAAAAAAAAAAGCTGCCAGAGCTAGACTGTTCTTTCAGCACCAATGCTGAGGTATGCCAGCTTTGAAAGACCGCAGAACTATAGCATTTATTTACTCACCTGTTAAATGATGGAAGGGGGAGTAGTGCCCACTTCTGTAAAGAGCTTTCAGATTTTCAGATAAAGACAACACAATGAATACAGAGTAATACCACCAATACCCTCTTTTAAACCCACCTCTTGTTTGACTTCAGAATAAAACACAGGGGTGGGGCAGGAATCCATTAGACTGCTATTAACAAACCTTCCTCCAGATAAGAAGTTTAAAACATTGAGAACCTATTGTAATTGAAAAATAAAAGACTATGGTTTCAGGGCAAAAGTACTTCAGATAAAGTACTGTAAAAATGTATAAACAAGTTGCTAGAGAATGTTGTTAAGACAAAGATGGTAGAGTACGTTCAAGTCACCTTGACTTTTTTTTTTTTTTTTAAGGATCAGGGGCTTAAAATGTAAAAGTAAATAGAGAAAAAAGTATTCAAAAAAAGAAAAGTTGATGGGTTGCACTGTCAAGTCCATATGTAGTGCCCTCCTACCCCTTTCTCTTGGCAGAGCTTTTCTATCATTTTTAGAAATCTTTCTAGCCGCTTTCTCCAACAGGGACTGCTTGCCTCTACCTGTCCCTCTGTCATTGGACACCCTGGCTTAGATCCATAATTTAACCTGTCATAGATCACTAAACTAAAAACTTTAGTAAAGTAAAAAGAGTTATGGCAATATACAGCAACTGAGATTCTGGCTTCTCACACAATGACATAACTGCCTAACTACTAATACATGTCTACTGCTAAGACAATATCAGTACTTTGTAACTAAACACTATTATTTTGGGTATGCTGAGCAGAGAATCTCATTTTCTCTTGATAATGCAAAAAGAAAATCAGAATTTGCATTATTTGTTCTGTTACATCGTAACCCATAGGGTGAATATTGTTTTTGCAGAAAGTAAACTAATTAAGTTGTTACAGTCAAGATGACAACCACTAATAAAAAAACCTGGGACGGTATCTCCCTGCTGAGGTTAGAGGACTGTCAATTCTAAACTATGTGCCTAAACCAGGATGGAACAGAAAGCATCCCTATCTGCAAAATAACCATTTTGACCTAATGTCAGTTAAATTAATCCGCTACCGAGTCATACACTGCAACAGTGATTTTCACCTCTTTCCTTTCCTATACATTCATTATATATATATATATTAAAATATTAAAGCCAAAGTGCATTACCTCAGTAAACAGTACTGCAGTAGAACATTTTTCAAATAGAAGTGTTTCACAATAATTGCATGATAACAGTGTCAGTGCTGACAAAGAAAATTCAAATGTCCAAATGTAAATTAAGTTAGCCTTGCATATCATTCATTACTACTCATGTAGTTGGTAAATGAATGCATGAATATCACTTCTCTGTGTGTAAAACTAGTTTCTCTAACTTCAGCTGCTGCATACAGATGTAGCCAAAACTCAGCTATCTGTCTCTAGAAATGTAGGACTTCACATCTAGTAAGACATACCTCATTAATATAGAACAGTTTTCAGATTCAGTGTGAATTAAAAAATAAATAAATTCAGAACTGTGGGTTACTTCCAACTCATACAAAATTCTACCACATGAACTTGGCAGCCTACTTCTGGATTACTCTTTTTGAGAGGCTGGTTACTATGAACAATTCTCTGGTTCTCAGAAAAGCTTTGTTTTAGTTCTAAAAATCTATTTCACAACGTAGGACATTCAAAAAGGCTTTTGGAATTCTAAAGGCTTTTAAGAGCTTCAGAACCAACTGTGTCAAGTCAACTCTTAGAAAAAGAAACTCCATAATATACACTTTGTATGAACTCTATAGCTGTTCTGGGTACCTGTAGAGTCCTATGATGAAATGGACAAAAACAACTTTAAAGAAATAAATACAACACACTCAGTTTCAATGTCTGAAGCAACTGCCACAGTCCTGCCATTGGCTGGCATAAGCTCAGATGTTGCGTGATGCAACTTACAAATGTCACGAGGCTGTAGAATAATCCTCAGTACTTCTGTGTAATTCTCATAACCATTAACGAGCAACGTGTTTTTACTTCAAAAGGAAACAGGCACTCTGCTATGTCTCAATTCACGAAAATTAGAACTTTATACTTTGGGATCTTAGGATTTGATGAGTGAAGTAATACCAGTGTTGGTTTTTTTTAAATGCTAAAACTTGAAAAATGTTCTGATACTTTCAGTGTAAAATCTTATCTAATGCTTTTCCAAAAGAACTTACAGGGCATACTTTTCATACTACACTGAAATACCTTTTGAAGCACTTACACTAATAAAAGCAAGGGGCACATAATTCTCCTTAGCCTATGGAAGTTATTAAATGCTTTAGATGAATGACAAACTCAGATGTAATTAGTAACAATTATATAGCACCACGTTTTTGAAGGACATTTTTCAGAACGTGTACACGCCACTGCCATTTCATGGCATATTTTCATTTATTCACGTAAAATTCTTGTCTCAGAAAAAAAAAAATGAAAATGGCAAGTAACAACTTTGAATTAGACGAAGCAGCAGCAATATATACAAGGTCTAGAGCTCACAATACCACTTTTCTATGCCTGTCCAGTTTACCAAACATTCCTAAGTACTTTACCCACCCTATGTCAATATGTGAACGATCTCGTGTATACCAAGATCAAAGAATCAATTTGAAAGACAATTCATCAATCTTCAATACTTGCACCAGGGAAGGGTAATTAACACAATAACACAGGTGAAAACAATTATTCAAATGTTTACAGTTTTTGCATTTTCGTCTTTATGTCCATACGCTTATAGGTCATGAGGCGTTTTCAGAGCCGCTCCGTTCCCTGCATGCTGAAGGGTGTTGTCCGTCTAAAAACCTGGAGAATCCAGTCTAAGCAGGCTGGAGGTTAAAGTCGGCTTTAGTTCCTTTTTCCCTCCCTTTTTCACCACTTCTCCTTCACCCTGCTTCTAAGTAGAATTCCTCTGAAATGCCAAGTAAAACCTCTGCATACTACAGCTGTTGCTTTCATGCAAAGATACCAGAATAATATATTATCTAATATTACTCCTTTAATTACAACACCCATAAGCTAAAGCGCATACACAGTAAAAACAGATTACGCCACAAATACCTATTTTTAAATAGCTTTGAGACTGTTTACGGAGCTCTCTGGACTAAGGTAATTTGCTAAGACTCAATTTGAATGGTGCTATAAATACATTTTCCTTACACAACCCACATTTATATTTAGAAATAAAAGCAAACTTAAATCTCACAATAATGCCTTCATGGCAAAACCAGTAAATTTATTATTGGTGATCCCTGTTTAGCTCTTGCTATTATAGTTGTGATAATTCTGAAGCACTTAGATCACACATGTAAGTCTCATTAGTCCACGATTCCTGACTGTAAGCAAAAAAAAACCCCATTACATAACTGAGGTAACACACATGCTTTTAAATATTCAGCTTCTCAAAGTAAAATAACAAAAAATTAAGAGATACTAGCTGAACAGAACAATAGGAATATTAGTTCTTTATCACAGGATGTTTAAAAACACGACAAAATACATTTAAAATACATACTGGTTTTTTTTCACTTGAGATGGGCGTTTTAATAGTCCATTATGGGTATTTCTAACTTCAGAACAGATACTTAATGATAAAGACGATGACACACTGTTCAACTGAAAGACAGCTAACAAGGCTACTCAAACACCGTTTTCATTGAGCACAAATCATGATCTGTTAAAAGTGCACCTACCACATTATTGGATTTTAACACTGATCAATCTTCCCATCAATTCACAGACAGATGTAAGCATGTCAAAAATCAGTTTATTTACAAAACTGCCACGTACAAAATGACTCACAATGCTTTCAGGAAGGCAGATATGCTTTGACTGAAGATTTTTATTTGAATGTTTTAGGTAAATAAGGATTGTGCACCCAGAAACCTACCTAACTCTCAAGAAATTATTTAATATAACCAATGCAGAAGTAAACATAGAAGTCAGCCTTTAATTTCAAGCATAGCTATGTCTTCAAGCAGAAGACACAAAATTCCTAAAACTATAACATTTTTATTCAGAATTCTGATGAACTTTGATGCAAAATATGCACCTACTTTTTCTTTATTTTTTAAAAAAAGCACATATTAAATTAAAGGAAGTGTCTGAATGCCATCTGAAAATTACCAGAAGTCATTAAAAAGCAGTAATATTCCATTGCCTCAACTCCTTTTTATCTTACAGAAGTTAAACTAGTGGTGGCAGCGCTTCAGATGGCTTGCATAAAAGATTCAAATTAGATGTTGAAACTCAACAAGGGAGGTTCATACTTTCTCTTTCACTCTCAAGCTGTACTGCAAATATGGAAATAGTAATGACAGTGTAGCAACTCTCAATAACATCAAATTCAGAAGTTCCTAAATTGTGCCTATTATGCATCTCACTATTGATTTGCTTTTGATGCATGGATTAAAAAATAACCCAAAATATGTGTACTAACAGACCACATTAAATACTTGATAAATATACTTTACACTGAAATCTAACGCAGAAAGAACCTGCATGTATGTTTCTTATAGCTATGCTTTCCCCGTAGTGAAAGACTACAGAAATAATGGCACGTATTATCACTGCAGTTGCAATAGTTTGGATATATAGGGCAGGGCACTAGTTATTAACATTTCTAAAAAAATTAAACCAATTCGATGGCAAAAAAATTTAGCAGCTTAACAGAAAGAACCCTAACAGAATAGTTAGCTCCATGCAGAAATTTGCTTAAACTAATATTAGAGAGAAAATATTCCTGAATCAGTCGTCTTTAATAACATCATACCCCAAGGCCAAAAAAAAAGGTCAGGGATAATTGGTGCAACAGTAGCGCTGGACACACATTTTAAACTGGTACCCTGTGATGAATGCCACCTAATACTGTTCTTTATTATACTCTCATTCCAGTAGTAGCAAATTTGCAAAAGACAAGTATAGTTTTGGAAGAGGAAGAAACATTTCGAAAAACGGATTTCTCATTATTATTTTATACCCTCTATAAGCAAAGCAATCTACTGAAAGCACAATCTCCATACTTAAAATCCAGTAGCTAGAAACAGTAAAGATACAGTATAAGCTTAGGAGAGAGAAACCACACAGAAACTTTTTTTTCACATTGAAAAGTCTACATAACAAAGAAAACATAAGAGTACAATGAAATGAAAAACTAGGGGAGGAGGACAGGAATTTTTTATTATTACTTCCATGACCTGATAACAAAAAAATTTTTACTGGAAAAGTCTATAGCTTTAATGTAACCCATTTAAGTGTAGCTTTTCATTTACAGGCTTAGCAAACAAACAAAAACAATGCAGTTGAACATATTTTAAATGAGTTTTACTTTTCCAAACCTGTCTGTACATTTCACCAAATTTTTTTTGCCCAGTAGGAAAACCGCAATATTGAGTAGTCCCCCACTGTGTAGGGCTGCCATTCTAGATGAACAGAGCAACATGCCCTTCCTATCTCCACCTCTTGCCCAGCCAGTCTGTCTCTTACTCTTGAAATATTTTAAAGATACCACTGTGTTAAGTACAAACATATGCTACAAGGTACACCAGTGATCTCTGTAAAAAAAGTCTAATTGAACAATCTTTGGTAGAATGACACTCTTCTGGGGTAGTTGTAGGCCTATAGTATTTGGAGCTCTGTTACCCAAATGAAATGATCCCTCCTAGGTCCAACCTACTCACCTCACCTAAAACTAGCAGTGAATACATGCCATTGCAGAGGTTTTTCTTTTGGAAAGTTGTGGGTTTTTCCCTTTGAGCCAAACTGATCAAGAATGCCACTAGTAGTGATGCTACAGTTTGCTCCTTTAGTTATATTTACTCTGTGAAACCACTGGAAGACAATTTTCATGGTCTACTGGTTGTAACCACTGAGAGGGTTGTAACCTTCTATAGTTTTCATTTTCACCCTGAGTAGATGAAACAGAACAAGCAAGTTTGCAACAAGACAGATCTAGAGCACATACATGAAAATGTACACCAAGCGAACTTACTGTATTGCTGAGTGGTTTTTTGGTGCGTTATCTTGTTTGTGGTTTTTTTAGTTTGTTTTTAGGCTTTCTGTAGGGACTACCTGTTACCAAGTAATTAATAAAACTGCAAAAAGCAAGCAAACAAAAGTCATTGTTTCTCCTCACAAGATTTATACTACCAGCCGCAACTGACGGACAAAAATGAAATCTGTGTCCAAACAAGCAGAAAACAATTTTTTTTCTCAGACCATGACGGACACCAACACAAGTTTAAGCTCAAAACTTTGCTGTGCAAGTCAGACTTACAAAAGAGCAGCACGTAATTTTTTTTTTTTTTCCTCCCGTGTGTTAAGAATACATGCTGATTACAGAGACAGTGCAGCAAGTTATCAGTGATGTATGGGAAACTCCTACATTGTGCACCATGTATAGACAGTACTATACCATTTGTTATATGCTTACCGGTCACAACCACGCGACCCAGCAAGCCCAGAAATACCACAACCTCTTCTTTCCATAGCTTTTATTTATTTACTCTTTCTTCCTTCTGCTGAACCATGGGAAGCATGGAGAACTGTTTACTAAAATCTCACTGGATGAAACTCTCCAGAATACTCAGAGTCTATTGATAGTACCAATGAGAAAACTGTCATTGTCCCTTCCACTTTTTAAGGAGAGAGAGGGAAGTTTGTAAACTTGGTCCCTGCTTTTTTAATGCTGTAATTCACTGCTTCGAGATGCCATAGCCATATTTTTAAATGTCTTCTGGGTTGTAGACAAGTTACTGACTACATGTCATGTATGTTCCTAAATCACATGAGAAAATTTACATAACACTTGAAATCAGATAGTTGACTGGGACTAACATTTATTGCCTCTTGTCTAAATCTTTAGCTACACCCTAAAAACTTAACATAATGGTCTTACCCACTTATGAGAAGACTTACAGTTGACCAGAGCTTGGAAACAGATTACCTAGACCTTTTCTCGCAATAAGTTCCCCAAAGTCAATCAACTCCTTATTAACAGCCAGATCCCACTAGAATATCAACTGACACAATGAAATTTCAAACGCACTTAAGTCAAAGTGACTATATGAAACAGAAGAGGAATAAAAGGGATTTTTTAATTAGCTCTGCCCCCTATTGTTGCAGAGGAGTCATTGGTTTTGGACCTGGGTTCAGGCATCTCCTTGGCTTTCTCAGCTGCAGCAGATTTTCGCCATCAACTCTGGTCCCTGGGAAACTTTTCTTTGTCACCACCGGGTGACAAATCTCTCCTTAAGCCACAACACAGACAGACCATCTCTCACATTGATATTTCTCAAGATATGGAAAAAACCACATTTTGATCGAGGAGTTCTTTCAGTTCTGATCTGAGAGCAGAAACAAGCTCTGAATTAAGAATGATACTGGAACTGTAGCAGAATTCATTTCTTAGTATGAACAAATTATATAACTTATTTTCATCTTTTCCAGAAGATCAGGCATATGGCAAATTAAAAATAAATCTATTGGTAAATGGTCTTTGCCAGCTAGGTGAAAGAGCGTAGTAGAATTTGTATTTACTCTTCTGTTCCTCTAAAAAACAAAATAATCAGCCAACATGAATCTAACCCTAGCTCACTGAGAATTAGGTAGATAAACATGACTTATTTATAAAATAAGATGACTCCACTTTGCCAAACCTTTAGCAGCACATATCCAATATAAGCTTTTGATTTAATGCCAAATAACTATAATCTTTCAACTGTAAATTTAAGACTGTATTTTTTATTGTAAGACATGTTTTAAAAGAAAAATTGCAAAATACACTATACTACCATGATCTTTGATGAAAAATAAATGCAGAGTAACTACAGTTCACAACCTGTATGCAACTGGAGTATCATAAGCAGAGGAGAATTGAATAGAGAAAACACTGCAGTTGCTTAGCCCTCTCAAATTTTCTCAAAACCAACTTTGCAGGAAGCAATAATTGCTCAGACTAAACCAGTACACCGGACTAAATTCAGTACAATATTATTGTCTCCCTGAAGAAAGTGAAGCTACTATATTGTAAATTGACTTATATGACTACACACACTATGACTTCCAACCAAACCAGAACATATCTAAGACCAATGCTTGAAAAAGACTATCAGCTATATGACCAAACTCTTATTGGTGTAAGAAGCTAATATTTTTCACAGCACCATCTACAGTAAATTAATTATACTTATGGTTTTAAAGATTAAGACAAACATACTTTGTGCAGCAATGTTTTAAATGCCATTTCAAATACAACAGGAACCCTTGTCATATCTTAGAGCACACAGCTATCTGAAGATAGAACTATCAAGTTAAAAATACGTGATCACAAAGAGCATGCTGAGTTTTCACAGTAGCTCAATGGTTTTCAGGGAAAACTGTTGGTAAATATTTGCAAAACAACTTTTGCCAACTCAGTTTATAACTACTGGTTTTTAGAAAGCATCTTACCTTGTCCTCTTGGTGTTCGTTTCCTGCGATCTCTGAATGCTGCTCCTGACTGCAAGGCCTCAAGCAGACTATCCATCACTCCTGTCTCATCACCCTCTAGAATAGGAGAAAAATAATATTAATCTCAGTGCAATCGAAATCAGACTTTAGCAAGAAAAAAAGTAAAAGTGTTGGCAAGTTTACATAACACTTCCAAATGGGAGATGTATACATTTTAATGTAACGGATGCTGTCAGTGCTTCAGGTATCACTGCCTAGTTTGCGTATGATGCTCCATTAAGCAAAATTGATGCCAATCTTACTGCTCTTTCAACTTGGAGATGTTATCTTGTGCATTATTGATGACATCTTCAGTGTGCAGACAGACAGCTGCTGGTGAGCATCTGCTGTTTCACTGTTAAATTCTTTTAAGACTTTCCTGAAGTAGAAACAGGTCATCTCTTTTTGATTTAAGCATTGCACATGGAAAATCTGATGAAACTGAATGGCACAAAGTTAAATATTGTAGTACTGCAAATATTTCATATGTTGCCTCCCATCTTCATGATACATTAAATCCTCAGGGAAAAAAAAATTATCTATACAACATGCGAGGATACATATGCCATATGCTACACATGCAACAGTATACCATGGATGAACTTAAGGTTTAAGAGAAGGAAAGAACTAAGAGGGGAGAATCATGCAGTGAATGTAGGTGGCATAATGTTTCTTAAAAGCTGAATTCTACTTCTGCTAAATCTTTCTCTTGCTTTTTCATATCCAAGCTAACCTGTAGCCTTTAAATTGCTGGACTTTATGGTGCATTATGGAAATCTGGGTAGAAAGATTACTTCCTTTTTATGTATTTAAGTCTTTAACTTCCTTTGCATTTCAGTCTGTTAATAACAGTTGATAGCAGCATTCAACAGCGCGAGAAATAGAGGTCAAAGAACTGCAATGTTACAGAACTATTGATGAATGCCTCTTTTTCTGTTCACATCTGTGTTATAACCCAAAACTAAACTATAGACTAGACTCAGCAGGTAGGTGGACATTTTATTCACATCTCTCAGGCTTCAAGTTAATATAAATTTCCCCATCACAGAGTGGGAAGATAATTACTTTATGCAAAAGATTTACATTACAGTAAAACACTTATGACTCACACAAAGTGTAGGAGGTTAAATGCACATTCAAGCTCTCAACTGTTCAAGTTTAAAAGGAACTTACTAATGCAAAAGGTATTCTGCCCTGGTTCTCTATTACATTCAGATTTATTAGACTAAATCCAGACCTGATATAAGAGCACGCCAATCCTAGAACAGTACCTGGTACAGATTTCTACATAATGATCATCAGCGTAACTACTTGACAAATTTAAATTAGACATCAACGTCATTTAAACCATTATGTATAACATACAACACATACATAAAGTTCTCTCCAGTGCAAGATGAAAGGGAGCAGAGCAAGAGTAGCAACCAGCAGAAGACTCTGAAATACCAGTTTTAATTACATTCTATCTAAAGCCCTTAAAAAACTAAGCTCCTGCAAAACAAGTAAATTAGCTTCTCTGATTCACACTCAAATATATAAAGCCAGAATCTTGTCTAAAGCATACAACATAATTATTTTTCTTTGTGCTCCTTATCCTACACATGCTTATTCATTGATTTATTGTTGGCTCTGTATGAAATTTATTTTCTAAATCAAAGGTCTGTGAATACACTTTGTCCAAACTAATACACATCAAATTGGTCTGAAATGTTTAATGAATGTGACTGTAATACATTGAATTAGTTAATATGTTAGAATATTTTATGCATAGAAAAATTACAATATCATTCGATCTTCATTAAAAATAAAGAGTTGGCAGAGTTTATTCAAAGACAAAAATCCTTCAATACTTCATAAATGTTTATGCAGCCTTCCACTTCTTTTTTGCTGAGTGTGCTACTCTACTTGCTAATTACTGCAACTGCTAAAAACCACCCTAGTTTTGGAATATCAAAATATACAATATAAAGACACTAGAATTAAGGAAGCTCTAGAGCACAGTGATGAGATTTTTTAACTCCTGAAAGAAATTTATGCTAGGTCTGATCTCAGCACTGCATCTTAATCAAAGTCATCAGGTGATTAAGTAGGAGCTGGACATAGAACTGCATTTTCAGTTACCCTTCATTAAAATTCATAAATAAAATTTCAGCCTTTCCCCAGAGTTCTTGCTGAGATAGTTCACATATTACCAGCTACGTCCTTGATTTGCCTTTTGGGTTTTTTTATATTACCTACAGCAACTTGTAGACACAAATTGGAAACAAAGACAAAAACTACCAGAAGTTTCTAAACTGAGAAAATTCCAACAGAAATTGTCAGTGGAAATAAAATACATAATCCTTACTTCACTTTTAGATATCTTCTATTGTACACAAGGACAGGGTTTTCACCCGCAACAAGTAATTTTCTTCCTCGTTCTTTCTTTTCCAAGTTGGTCCCAAGCATTAAAGAGACAGCAAATGTATGCATGCATGCAAAAAAAAAATTTTGCAAGCTGTTTGCTCTTATGACTGGCTTTATAAAGCTTGGATTAGCCTTAGCAAAGAGCCAGATTCACTATAGATATTAAACAGGACTGAAAAGGCAAAACAATTCTTAATCATTAATTGATGTGTTAACTTACAGGCCCGATTTGTTTTAATTTGGATTTCACACTAATATTCTATTGCAGAATGGGTTTAGCACAGTCTGCTTTGAAAATGAGTGCATTTTTAGGAGGTTACAGTAAGACTCATCCTGTTGCAGGTGCCACAATTCAGACCAGTGTTAGTCAACAGATTTTGGCCACTTTCAATGATAATAATGAAGACAGAAATAACTTTCTTCTTCCATAGAACAATATTATTGATTCTTACACTGCTGACGAGCCCAAGCAAGCTGAGAGGCACAGACAGAGAAATGAATACGATACAATGAACAAATAAAGTCACATTAGGGATGAGCAGGCAAACTTAATACAAAGATATCTAAACTTTTCATAATTTTTGACCAGTTATAGGAAACAGAACAGATAAAGGGAAAAAGGAATTAGAGCAGGCCATAACATGAAAAGTATATACAAAAGAGACTGGCATAATCTCCATCCACTTATGAATGCTGAAGAATAGTCATATCGTGCATCTGTAAACAAATTTCCTGTGTATAAAAGGCAATACTCTGGATTTTACACTTTGCTTTTATAAATAACAGGAGACTTTAGATGAACTGGTGTTAATAAGCATTTAGTATTTGTGGACAGATTTTTATGTTAAATGACATTCTAAACATCAGTACTCTCAACCAGACTGCCAATTTCAAAAAAGGAAACCTTTGATAAACCATAAGAAATTAAATCAGAAACTGAAAATCTGAATGTACAAAAGGGTGGGGGATGAGGAATGAAAGACAGTATTACAAACAGAACAGTGACTACTGCTAGACATGTATAATGATCTCAACGCAGTCAAACTAAGTGAACTTTTCACTTCTGTGTTAATGCACATAAATAGTACTACCCCTTGAAACAAAGACAAGATAGATAAATGATCAGGGATGAGTAATGGCAAATCAACTAACATGAAGTTCTCTCAGCTGATGTGGAAGCAAATTGCAAATCGCTATGAAATTAATGTGCCATTTGAAATGATGAAATACCTACTATTATTATTTGAGAACAGCAAATGTAGAATTTGTTTATAAGAATAACCAAAACATTAGCTGGGGGAAAAAAAGTGTGATAGTCTTCACCTGGTAGTATGAAACGCCTTTCAAACAAGTTTTGAAGACAGCAGAACTCAAGATTATGAGACTATAGTTCTGCCAAAGATATTAGACTAAATTTATGGTTTCTGGTTTCTGTTAATGCAATATACTGCACTTCATTTGGCTAGAAAAGTTCTCTCATTTATCTGGTCTTCAACACTTGATATAATGGCTGTTTAATTCAATAGTGCAAGGCGCAAAAGATGTTCAATAGTAAAATATCTGGCTAAGTAACAACAAAAGGTTGTTTATAGATAGGAAGCTTTAACATTTGAGAGCTTATCAGCTGAATTTTTCTGAAAACCTAATTAGTGGATTTGCCATAACAACAGATGACATACAAATAGGAAATACTAATATTTTTGGAAGGTAAGATCAGAATATGCATGAGATTTGGAATAATAAAATAAATGAAAATAATAGAAAGAGAATGAGCATGTATAAATTCAGTTGCAAGCCAGGAGCTCTTCATGAGGGAATGACCAAGAGCCCCAAAATAAAGAGGCAATGAAAGAAACAAATGGTGAATTACCAATCTGATCAGTGTGTTAAAGTCAGCTTATTCGATTTCCAGCAGTAGTGGTATACAAGCTTGATTACA
This sequence comes from Aquila spilogaster, assembly GCA_024606505.1. NCBI lineage: Eukaryota > Metazoa > Chordata > Aves > Accipitriformes > Accipitridae > Aquila > Aquila spilogaster. Next base: position 8,068,425 of record JANHGO010000044.1, on the reverse strand, counting down.
GCATTCACAGAAGACAAATCACAACCGGAAAAGCCTCTACAATAAGCAGGGGAGAGAAAACTCATCCCAACACAGAACTTCTCCAAGAGAGGGCTGTTTTGGTACAGCAGCAAACAGGAAAACATTTAGGCTGAGTTAGTGGAAGTATCTTTGCAATCAAAAATGATGTTCTAGAACGCATTTCCAAACAAGACTGTGAGAATAAAAAATCTAAAGATTTTAAGAATGAAGCAAAAAATTCTGAAAAGAACTATATGATATAGCACAGGCAATAGCAGGAGTGTAAGTCACATGATCTTTTCAATCCACTATAGCTAAAGTATCAACCCGCAACTCCTTATTGATGGCGTATATTTTAAAAGGGTACGTGATAAAATGGGGAATGAGACTGCAAGAAACCAATTTCTGGCACTTAGGCTGCTGCCTAAGTTACAGCATGAGGAACACAATTCCTGGGTATCTGTAGTCATGAACTAAGCCTTTACTTCTGAGCAAGCATTTTTATTTTCAAGTGTCTTCTAGTGCAGATATGACCTTTATATTTATGAAGAACACTGTCCTTCCAAATATTAATTGTTTGCTTGGAATATTTATCAAGACAAAAATATATTAGAAAGTGCACGATCAGGTATGACTAGTCTGTCTTGATTTTTCTTCCTATAACACACTGAATTCAAAACTTTACAATCAATTAGCAGTTTAATTCTAAAGTACAGTACATCCCAAAGAAGCAAGTATCAGATAGAAACGAAGCATATAATCTATTTCCAGAACATTATTTTTAAATTTCAGCTTTCCAAAGATACATAAGCTGTCCCAAACTCAAGCCATTCTTTATATTTTCTCCATCAGCAAATGGCACGTGGAGATGGATTGACAATATTAACTTCACAATTTTGGATACTGAGAAACACGGCACGAAAAGAAACATTTTCTAAAAAGGTAAGATAAACGTAATTGTGCCTTTCCATGTACAATACTATTGCAGGAAAGACTGCAACAGTATTACACAATCCTTAAGCCTCCCTCTGTGAAACACAAAATCGAGATTTAAAAAAATAATAATCAATATGTGAAGGACAAAGTTTCAAGCATGCTTTTAGACAAGTGCTGTTATCTCTGAGTCTCCTTTCTGCTTTGTATGTACATTTACGTTTTTTGTCACCCTCCTTCCATGGAAATCTCTCTTCAACAAGTACTTAAGATAGGAAATGTTAAAAAACAAAAAAATCAAGACGCTTTGCTGTTCTGTATGCCTTGTGCTGCTTGTACCCACTGTATGAGAATTTGTGCAAAAACAGTTCAGGCAGTTAACACTGTCCAGAGATAAAGCTCATCAAGCACATCAGGTCTTCTACCCAACACAAATAAGTATATGGAGCTGACATTTAACCCACCTGTGCAACACAGCAGAGGGATTACAGCATCTTCATTTTTTAAAACAATTATTTGAAACAGCCTGCCCTTGCACTGTATTATGACTGTATCTGACATAGATGTAGAACTAAGATTCCTCAGTATAGGTAGGAAATTTATTTTAGCATAATCTGTGCACTGCTAAATTAACCATGAGGACTGTGTTATAAAGGTAGAAAACAAACACTTGAGAATGATGAAGAATGTTTATCTTATTTTTCACAGCACAAATGCAATCCTTCACTTGCTTCTGTAGCCATTTTCTCTGTTTCAACAGAGCAACCATTTCAACATGGAAATGAAGATAAAATATGTCCCTTTGCTATCCCTGCTAGCACCTTATGAAATACGACCCTTAAGTTAGATTTAGAATCCTTTTTGTCAATATTACATTCCTTTATCACTTCTTGGCAAATCTTATTTAAACCTCAAAAAGAGACCCCAACATCCATACCTCCTGATATTAAATGCAAAATAATATTCTTTTCTATTTATAACTCCTAAGATCAAAATAAGAATTGAAGTTGACAAAAAATATATAGGTAAACTATCATTCTTCTGCTAACCTGAGGAGCCATAAAAGCTACAGCTGAGCCAGGACAACAGGTTTTACTCTCTTATTTTTTTTTTAAATCACTGCTGCTAAAATTTCATATTGAAAACTGAAGTGTGTTTAGTCTGTTGTAGCCTATGAGGCTTTTAAAGTCATTCTTGCAGTTCAAAGAGCATCGCTGAAAGGTCACACCAGAAAACATGTGGTAGTGCTCTGTTTGGGGACTAACCTGAACCATGAATGACAAATTAGAGCTCTTTCATAGACTTTCCCTAAAGATGGGAGTATTTAACTTCCTTCTTGGGTTGCCTCTGTTTCAGCAGGCGTTCTTGAACTTGCTTCTGTGGTAGTGGACAGCTCTGATGATTTAAACTTCATGCGAGTTTTTAGTTTCTCTCCTCTAAACAATTGTACCAAATTGTCCTAAAAATAGGTCCTTAACTACTTCAAGACAAGTAACAATTTCCCTGAAGCCAAGCTCACTTCTTATGAGCTATTTTTAAAGACATTTCTAAAATATGTAACTTCTTTTTTTGCCCCCCCCCCCTTTTTTGAATAAAAGTATTGGAATATTTTAACTTCCTTTCACCTCCCCTCATTACAGAGCACAAAGAAAGAATAGATTTAAGCGAGGTCTTAAAGTAAATTTGGAAGAGGTTTAATCTAAACATTACCTCCAAATGTCACCTATATTTCCACGCACTAAACAAACAGTCACGTTTTTCCCAGCTCAAAGTGTTCAGCACATACCAGAGAAGCAATTCAGAAACGTAACTTTCTGATTTAGATTGGAAGAACTAGGAACTTGGAGAGACCAATTTCAGTTTCTTTTTGTGGCCTCTATTGCACAAAGTTTTACCTCAGCCTTCAGCATATTATCATCTATCAAAAAGGTAGGAATAAACATCTAGCAGATTTTTTTCAGGACCTTCCCGATGACTGCTTTTTCAGTTTGCTCTAGCAAGGAAGCTATTTTGGTTAGAACATAAAAAATCCCAATAACTACTACTTTTCTTAAATGAAATATAAGAACTGCGGTAGCACTATTGATGGTAAAATGAAACAACAAAATAGCTTAGGCTTTTTAAGTTACTTGAATAATTTAGGACTACAGAAACTACACTTAAAGAGCTCAGCCCATGCACCCAAAACACGATCCACCTCCTATCTATTTGCTTTCTTCACATCAGATTCACAGCTAAGGGTCCGAGAGGCCCTGGGAACATGCTCTTGTTTCTGGAGTGTTTTGCTGCCTTCCTTTTTACTTACTGATTACTACAGGAATACCCATATATTTTACTGGTGCACTTTCATTTTCCAGTAGAGGTAGTACCTTGCAAAACATCTTGTACTCATTATTACAAATATACTAATTGTAAACTAATCTAAGTTAGTAAAAAGTGTAAGTATTGCACAGCCATTTGGGCAAAGGTTTACAGGAACTTCCCAGGAAATTTTTCATAAATTTGAGTCCTTACTGAAAGAGTCCAGTCAAATACCAAAGTAGGTAACACATGCTGTCTACCTGCCTGCTTCTCCAAATGGTTTCAAAATTATATTTCTATTCACATCTTGCACTACCCTGTTTTGCTTTGAACTTTCAAGTACTTTTCTTAAGTCTAATGTATCCTGTATAAACTTCTAAACAAGACTTTTATTCATAATCAGTACCAGAATTTTTAATTGCAATATATTGACTTAAAAAGGTCGATTTTCAGTGTCTTACGGAAAGTGTGTTTTTGTGTTCTCCTCATATATTTGCATTTTATTCATTTGCTAAATCATTTTGCATGCATAATAAATATCATCAGGAAGCAGTCTTCCCCAGCATTTTGCACTAAAATACAGTCTCATGACTGTTACTTACTTTTTAATTAAAGGAGAACAAGTTAGGACAATATGACTGATAGGTGAACCTATACCTCACGTCAGTCTACAAAGCAAGGCAAATCCTTGCTTACATACCAGTTAAGCTCACTGTTTATGATAACGTGATCTCAGGCTTACATAAAGTTAATAGAATGAGAAAAAGTGAGCTTTGTTGTACTGGCAGGTTATTGAAAACAATTTTTGAAATGCATACACTTTACCATTTTCAGAAAATGTCGCAATGGTCAAGGTCTACTTCAGCAGGAATGTGTTTAATTGAAATGCATCAACATTACCCCTGGGGCCCAATTCTGAATGGACTTATGCCCCTTACAAGGATGACTTTCACTAAACATAAAAAAAAGCCTTTACCGTGGATTACTTGATAACAAATGGGAAGACATTGCCTCTATGTGGGAAGGAAAAGATTGTGCAGCTCAAAAAAAATGAAAGAAAAATGACCATGTGATACCTGAACAATTAAATGCATCTGTAATCAAGTTCTACTACTGTTTGAAGGCTATGTTTCAGTTACAGTACCAAGCAACTTTTAATTTATGTGATTAGCAGGTGCATAAGGCAGAACAAAATCATCAATGCTTTTAGCATTAGAAAATAATTTTCTTTTAAAAATTGCTTATAGTTGAACAACTGCTCCAATATTTTAGGGAAGAGACCGGTCTCAGGAATTCATTTTGAGGAAGGGGGATTGCTCAAATACTCTTGCTGATTTTTTTTTTATTTTTTTTTTTTCACTATTTATGCTGATTTTGGCCGGGATAAAGTTTTTCCATAGTAGCTAGTATGGGGCTATGTTTTGGATTTGTGCTGAAAACAGTGTTGATAACAGAGGGATGTTTTGGTTACTGCTGAGCAGGGCTTACCCAGAGCCAAGGCCTTTTCCGCTTCTCACCCCACTCCACCAGCGAGCAGCCTGGGGGGGCACAAGAAGTTGGGAGGGGACACAGCTGGGACAGCTGACCCAAACTGGCCAAAGGGATATCCCAGACCATACGATGTCATGTTCACCATATAAAGCTGGGGGAAGAAGGAGGAGGTGGGGGGGACATTTGGAGTTAGGACGTTTTGTCTTCCCAAGTCACCGTTAGGCGTGCTGGAGCCCTGCTTTCCTGGGGATGGCTGAACACCCGCCTGCTCATGGCAAGTGGGGAATGAATTCCTTGGTTTGCTCTGCTTGTGTGCACGGCTTTTGCTTTACCTATTAAACTGTCTTTATCTCAACCCATGAGTTTTTTCCCTTTTACCCTTCTGATTCTCTCCCCCATCCCACCGGGGGGGGAGTGAGCGAGCGGCTCTGTGGGGCTTTGGTGCTAGCTGGGGTTAAACCACGACACTATTATTCTTTAATCTTGTAGTGACCTCATTCAATTTATATTTAAATTATTCCAAGTCCTAAAACAATTTTAGCTAATTGTACTAATCGATGTCACAAAAAATATCAGATTGCAGTGCCAGAACCAGAAGCGACCAATGTTGATCTTAAATTCATTTTGAGATGACAATTACAAAGTCACATAGGTAACAAAGAAATCTCTCCGTGACACAGAACATAGTATTCATTAGACGGCAATCGCTTTATATGAGCCTTTCTACCTTTTAGAATAAAACTTCTGTAGCTGACCTTTTCTTATTGCAGAGTTCGTATTTTTAAAAAGTTTTCCATCTTACATTTTATTTTAGAGGAAAAACAACTGCATGCCCATATGATAGAGAATCAATTACCTTTCATCAAATGGCTTAAAGAATTCCTGGCCAGCTCCTGACAGCCCTATCGGTATACGTTCGCTTTTATCACACATGTAATCTCAAAAAAAGGGAAGCAATTAGTTCAGACTTAACTGCCAAATTTCGTTTCTTAGCATGATACCTCACAAAACTTCCAGTTTGGGGGGCGGGGGGGAATCCTTCAAAAGATCTTTATTAAGCTTCATTTTTGTGAATCAGCTTTTTTTCAAGAGGGGTTGGAGAGTCAGGCATGCTATTTCAGGACTTTTACTAAGAATGTGTACATAGAAAAATGTCATGGCAAATGTCAAGCTATAACTTGTCCATGTTTTTTAACCTTTTCTACACAGATTCCAAAGTGGCCCTGAAACCTACATTGTTTTCCATGATGATTAACTAATTTCAGGTGGACTGGACAAGTATGGAATCTGAATACAACACAGACATCAAAACTTACCAGAATTTAGAATGTGTAGCCCAAAATGTTTCCAACAAGAAATTTGTTTTTGACCCTGATATGTCACAGGATTTACCTGGAATCTACTGACTAGCTCTACTGCAAGCACAGAAAATTTCACTCAAAACAATAATTATTACAGAGTGTATCGTTACAAAAATATGGAAGATGGCAGAAACCACACAGTTTCAGAACTCATAATCTAGAGCCCAACCTTGAATATAAATTTCCTCATTAATAGTTACCTGTTTTGTTATACTGGTACAGACTAACTCTTGGTTCTTGAACTTTTCTGCAAAGTTTCTAGTTGGTCGTTTCCTCGTTACTACAATATTTCATTGTCTAAAGAGATATTTTGGTTTTAGTTTTTGATGGCTCTCTGAAAATAATCTTTTATGTGGTAAAGTTGAACATTCTGTACTCTCATGACAAATGCTACTATATTACGGCTCTCACCTTATGGAACATGACACAGAATGATGTCTCTCTAGGTTTAAAATCTAAGTTTCCAGTCCTGCAAAGTCACACTTTTACCTTTATTACTCATCTGGCAATGTCTAAAAAAACCCAGCCATACTTCTACTTTCTGCTTTCAACAAAAATGTATATTCTGGTTACAAATCCAGAAACAGACTCTTTGTTTCTGCTGCACATTTAAAAGATGAAATGCAATATGTTTAGGATTTTTTAAATCTTCCACCAATAGATTGCACAACTCACCAATGACCAGCAATTTCAAGTTGGAAGTCTGAGTATGCAACTAACAAAGAACCACTGAAATCAACGCCATAACGTTCGAGTTAATTTAATTAGATCTCTACATTTGACAAGAAATAAGCTTTTATCATTAACATAAGTGTCCTTTGATGCCTTACAGAACTTTTCCTTTTAAATACACATTGCCTTATCATCAGCCTTTTAAATTACCTTTAAGTACAATGATTGTATTGGGGTACAAAACTGCGCTAACATTCATAGAAGTGTTTTAACTTTTCATTATTCAATACTTCATATGGAAAATTATTAGTTAAGATCTATTATGATATATATTGGGAAATGATCATATTTAATTTCTAAATTTAATTTTACATAGACTACTGTTAAGCAATTGGGGGGGTTGTTAATAGCATATAGTAAAAAAAGGCTCATCAGCATGATATTCTTTCCTACATAATTTTGGAAACTGCTCTTGTGAAGGCAGCATCTTAACAGTTCTATTAGAAATGAGATACTACAACCACAGAAAAATATAATCATTCCACTAAGGCAGATTTAGTCACCAAAGTTGTCCCTTGTCCCGCCATAACAGTTGAATAAACTTCCATTTCACTACAGTTCTACATGCAATTTTCCTCCTTGCTATCTAATTCCTGAACAAACCTTACACTAAAGAAGTTAGCTGATCAACTAATTTAATTATTTCAGAAATGCTTTTTAACACTGGAATTTCTACAAAATATATGAATGTAATGTTACATAGCAATTACATTGAGAGAAACAATATTACAGGTATTTTCAAAATTAACAGTACCTGCTTTTTGAAGTAAGAATACTTTCTCCAAGGAAAAGGAAAGTTGAATTTACATAGACAACTATCCAAAGTTACCACTTGTTACTATTCAGTAAACAGTCCCCAAGAAACCTACTTTTAAGAGAAAAGAATCCAATTGTTCTGCCTTACTTCACCTATAATTATCCCAACCTCAGATTTCAGAGAGTCTAATAATTTTTTTTCCCCTGACAAATTACCTCATTAAATCAGTTTACTTGGAAGGTACCATATGCCATATTCATAAACAAACATAAATTTTTCCATTGCAAAATTTTAAAAGGTGAGATTAAGCTTTAAGTTGTTGTTTCTTTCTAACTTCTTGTCCGTGCTCACATCTATTTGCATTTCTCTTGAGCTGCTTTTGACCCATATTAATAGCATTTACAGTAATTTTGATATCCCCCCCATTCTCAAGATGGCTTCAAACTTCTGGATAAACAGATCTTAAAACATTTTGAGCAACTCATGCATAATTGCCTTGAAGAAGAAAAATCAAACCTCATCCTGGTTGTATAGATGCTCACGTTTAAGCATAATGTAAATCTCTATCTAATTTCTTTCTGTGAATACTGCATTTCAGGAAGAGTGCAGCATATTGAAACAGACCATTGACATCAGTATGAAAGATAATGACTTCCCAAAGGAATTGTAACACTTGCCTCATTGGCATCCAGCACCATAAACTAATAATCTGTAGAATGTAAATAAGCCCCAAGTTTTATCACTCCAGGTACCCCATGCAATCACTAGCCAATATATAAATTCAAAGGATTAAGGCTAAGACATTTACAAAATAATAGGTATTCCGTAAAAAACTTAGAATGGAGTTCTGTTTATGCTAAAGGACATAGAAGGGAGACATAACAATCAGCAAAGCACAAAATCATTAGAAAACTGTAGCAAAAGTACCTTCTTGAATTGTATCCTGCCACAGTCAATATGATTGTAACAACAATTCAAGGAAACACAACAGAAATATTGCTGATACTAGTACATACCAGCTTGAATAAATAGCATATGAATACTTATATAAGTGTACTTGAAAAGGGAAAGTAGGCATATCCATCAACCACTAGCACACAACTTCATTTCCATTATCTTCCTTTGCATTAGGGGAGAATGTTAATATGTCTTCAAAACAATTAATTCAATACTAATTGGGACTGAGGAAGCTCATTCTATCTTTTATCCTAATACTGGTAGTTAAAAGGTGATTTTAATTGCCATAGTAATCAGATATAATGAAGAGCAAAACTGTTTCTGATTAAATAACATTTGCATCAGAATTGCTGTTATATGCTTTTCAGCTCCTAGAAAGCTGTCTTGAGTTCTTTTTTTCTCTCTTTTGTTCAGATATGCACATGGAAGCAATGCTGCAAGAATTTTGCAGATGTTAAGTCAGATGGAAGTCATGAAAGACTACGTATAAATGCATCATAGCCCGGTCTGCTACAGCTCTCAAAAAATAGGAAACTGCTGAAAAACAGCTATAAAGAACGTTCTCTTTCCACAGAACTAGTGAATGCTAAAGAAGAGAAGGGACTGTTAAGCCCTTTTCCTACAGAATTCCTCTCCCATCATGAGAAAGAATGGTTCATAATTTAGACTGTGAAATTTAAGGCCTCTAGGTGTGTGGGTAAGTCACTTAAGTCTTTCTATTTCTCCACACTTCACTATGGAAACACGCATACAGAAGTGCCTTACTGGTCCAGGAAATATAACGAACATTTGCATAAGTCTTACCAGAGTGAAAAGAACACCAGGAAGGACCAAATATTCCCAAGCCCTACAGCTCCGACGGAGAAGGTGGAGCTGACGATCCACAGTAGTAGTGTTTGGAAATAACAGAGTACAACAGTTGCCAGAATGTCTTGGTATGGTTTTGACTGCACCACAGATCACAGTGAGAGAAGTTCAGGCACCACATAATGGGAAATACGTATTAATAGTAAGAATTTTTTAAATGGAGGTTTTAATATTAAACAAGAGGTCTCACTATGAACTGTTTTAAGGTGTAGTTTTAAATCAACGATACATGAAATAGTTTTTCACTAAGAACAGTTTAAAATTTATTCTGAAAAACATTAATGCAAATAAGAGTAGAATTCCCTGACAATATAGAAATTAACTTCCCTCAGCCAAATTCAACTAACTGTAACAATTTTGATAAGTTTTTTTTATTTTTTTATTTTTAATCAGTCTTTAAACAACCACTTTTATATGGATATTAGTACCTTACTGAAAACTGCTTAAGCATGTCCCAGATAGGGAAAAATAGTGTTAAATGCTGAAAAGATTTCTCAGAAATTTTGAAGTGTTCCATAAGTTGAGCACTACCTAATGCCTTATACATTACACTGCTTTTATACAAAGTCACAAAAGTTGCCTTTAACTCAAGCCATTACACAGCCTTTTCTGTCCAAAACATCTCATTTGTATATCAACAATTTTATCCCAAATAATGTCAAATTCATTGACTACAACTGAACAAACAACTTCCAGCAAAACTGACTTCAAGATAAACCACAGGCTCAAAAGATCTTAGTCTCATTTAATATTTATTTTTGTTTAACTGAGAACCACTTAACCTTTCCATATGTATTACTGTGCTTATTTAAGAAAAATAATACACATTGATATAATGAAGTTTTCCTGAGGCAGAGAAGTGTACATATTGGATAAGTTCCTACCATAATTTTTTATTTTAGAAGGTATATGTTGATTTTGTCACCTATCAGCCCACTTTCAGTTTTGCACAAAAAACCCTTGTATTTTCAAATGTGGACATGTTTTTAGATTTAGAATTACTTAAGTTTGTATGATGCTGTCCAGTGTAAATCACTTCAAAGTTTATGGAGTTTATATGGAGTTGAGAGCTTTTCTTTATTTTTACATTCATCTTTACACATTTTGGAACGTTTAGCAGGATTTATATCAGGTTACACATAGTATTTCTGTGGCATCTCAGTTACACAAAGCACCAGAACACCAAACTGAGTAACCTGGTCTTCAAAATATTGGCAGCTCTGAGATTACTTCATAACTAGGTATTATACAGGACAGTTATTGATTCTGGCCACACTGCAGTTTTCTGCTCTCTCAGTTACACTAAGAAACAGATATTAATTGTAATATTTAATTAATTCTAATTAATTCTAATCTGGATTCTCCAGTGGCCACAAAAAAAAGCTGTAGCTGCGTAACCAGGTAACAGCAAAAACACTTATTATAGAACTACACAGTAAAAGGCTGGAAAATGTAGGAACCCTATTGCTCTGACCTGAAAGGCTGTAGCAATGCATTAAAATTTTACTCTTGAAGATATAGCTAGAGAAATAACTGAAAGAGAGTTAGGTTAAAACACCCTTTGGGTGAAAATCACCTTGACAAAATGACAGCTTGAGAGGACATCTGCCTCCTTCCTCTAAGTCTTCTGTGTCACATTCACTTAAACAAGTTTACAAACCATTTATATAAGCAGCAATGAGCATAAAGAAGTAGATGTATCAAGAAAAAAATAGTTACTTGGCAAAAACAGTTAATTGAGTATCAATGTCGTGGAATCCAGCGGGGATGGAGCTATCCCCCTTACCTCCTGTCACGGCAATAGATTTGTAATATGTAAAATGCATATTTCAATATATTTAAAAACTGGAAAAACTATTTTAGAAGTATTAAACTGACTTTGTGTCACTGGTTTAGAAACATTAGTTATTTAAATGGCAGTTTCAGTGCATCTGGCCTCGTACAGTTACTCACATATTTGCAGTTTCAGTAAAAAAGAAATATAATGCAAAATTAAACTTCAGTTGTATCTGTTGATAGGAAAAGTCTTTCGTGATGAAAAGTAAAATGCTGTCAGTATACTGACGCATCTCTGTGACTGCTAAGCATGGTCTACCCCTCATCTGCTTAAAAAATTAACAGATGTAGACAGGTATGCTCTCACTGATTGAGCTGAAGCAATTTAAGAAGGTGTAACTTCAAACTGTTAGCCCTTAAACACAGACTAACTCACTGACAATAGTATCTAATTGGGCTTCTCATACTTTTCAACAGCTAATAAAACATGTTAGCTTACATTGTCTTAAGTGGTAGTTTAAATAACCTCTCTCAGTATGTCCTCCAGCACACTGGTAGAGGGGAGGGTGATGATGGGATATTTAGGTGGTTCTTACCCCACTCACAGAAAAGTGCCTGTCCACATTACAAAGGACTTTCTTTTGTCTTGGGATTAGAAAAGTCTCATTAGACGTATCCATGAGCTTAACTTCACAAAATATAGGAAATGTATTTATGCATCACCTGTATTTAAATCTTATATTTTGTTTATAGTTAAACTGAAATTATTAGAAAAATCTTTACATGGTATGAAATTTAAGTTTGACATCTATGCAAAGCAACCGAGTTGTTTACTAAAACTTATGCTACAGTATGTTCCATGCAGTTTCACTGCCACTTCAAGCAAGGCAAAGTGATGCACACAAACACACAAGAATTTTTAAGAGATTCTCACATAAATAATTTGTTTTCTAACATGGTATTCAAACTACAGTACATTAATATAAATTAATTTTTAAAACTTTGAATGCAAAGAATGAAGTATTGGGAACACCAATTTATCACAATCAGCAAATACAATAGCAAGTCTAATTTATGAATTCTTAAAATATAATTAATAGTACATATAAAGTGATAACAGAAGAAAGATTTTTCACTTGTAAATAAAACTTGTTCTCACTTTGCCCACTTCTTTGTTTTTGCAGATTGATATACGGGTTGCCCATTTTTACCAAATTTAAACTGTGAAATTACTGAGCAGAAAAAAACCCACGAAGTTGTGACATTTGTATACATATATCTATAAAGATAAAACACCACTACCTGCTGAAATCATTGTACATATGATTCAGTCTGACAAAGTAATGCTTAAATAGATGATATATTTCTAAGATACATTGACACAAGTGTAACTGCAGGTTCTAGAGAAAGGTGGTTGCCGAACAGGAAGGGGAGGTTGGCTGGCTAACATTCCTTGAGGGCTGGCTGTACACGCACAAGTCACAGATTTTCACTAGTGATGGGAAATTTACTGATATGCCAGAAAAACTGGCATTCTAAATATACGTGACACGAAACGGTATCGTGAGTATTACAAGACAGTATTTCTGCACTACTGCATTATCAGTGATGGAAAGTCTGACCAGTACCTTGCCTTTTCATGGTTCTGTGTTCACCTCCACATGTGTTCACACTCCACAAGTCATCCTCTTACATGTTGGAGTGGGTTTGTTTGCCTGGTCTAGTATTTTTCCAGTATTTTTCATCCTTGTATAAATTGACTTTACAGATGCTGCATATATGCCCTTGAAAGGCAGTGTTATTTCTAAATTTACCCTCCATTCGATCAATCTCCAGCATAGAACTATGTTAGTTTGTCATAATTATATGGTTTACTGCAACATCATCCTTACACAAAGTTAATACATCATCACATCTTCCATGAAGTTCATCATAACCAAAAAACAAACAGCATTTTTCCATGAGTATGTAGCTGTTAAGACTGTTCAGTGGATCAAAAGGACAAGTGTTTTACAGCTGGGTCAGATTAGCAGATTAACACAAACTCATGGAAACTGAACAAAAAATTGCAGGCTCAAGTAATCTCTTGCACAATCCAACGTACAATTTTACCACCTTTACGTGCCTTCTGGAGTCAAAGAGGTAAAGAATGAAGCCTGTATTTTACACCCTTCTGGAAATCTGCACAACATCAATATGAGGACCATCCAATTCCTCCTGCTTTCTTACCTTCCTCTCTCCTAGGGTAGCCTCATGCAAAATACAATATTCTCACAGCTGACAAGCTCAACACCTTGGTTTTTATCATGCTGAAATGTCACCCTGTACTTAGGCATCAAGCTCAACTAGATTTTCCAGCTCCTAATAGGACTGTTGGGACAACATCCATTATAACATGGCGCCTCCAAGCCCAAAAAGAAAGACGTTAATTGCCATACTACCTTGATTATAGAGATGTTCACAGAATGAAATTAACAACAAAGCAAGTAAGATACTACTTCTTCGAAGTAAATCCATATGAAAAAGATCAATTGACTCCTACGAATGAAAACAAGCCAATAGTTCATAATAAAACTCCTTGAAAGGAACATTACACATGTTAGGTGACAGGTACGGAATTACATGATCAGGTAGGCTAAAACAAAACAGAATTTTCACAGAAAAAGTTAAGCTTTTTTTTTTTCAGCTTTCAAAACAGACAGCAAATATTCTTCATATTGATCAGGAATAGCCTTCAGTTTGTTACTCCTTACTTTCTTTTTCTTTTAACAAATCTCTCTACTAAAAACGATGCCTTACCTTTGTTCATATCAATCAACTGCTGCTTCTTCTTCTGTCGCTCCAGTTTCTCTCGTTCAGCCTTCTCTTTTGCCAATTTGGCTCTCTTCGTTTTCTCCTCCATTTCTCTTCTTTTGTTGTTTTCTTTTAACGCCTCCTGCATTAGATAAAATGAACATGGGTGTCCATATAGTGAGGAAAACTAGAAAGAATAACAAAAATAACCTTGTTTGCATAGATACTGTATTTACGTCCAATGACAGGGAAAAAAACCAGGGACTGGCACTCAATACTTCAAGCATCTTCAGAAATCTTAAGAGGCAACATAACTTACTGCACTATTTATACACATTAGCATTATTAGATAATCAGGAGAGTGAAAATTGAAATAGCTTTGCGTTTATGGTGAATGAAAAAGTTCCAAGTTTTTCAGCAGCAACACGTTTTTGGTTTGTTTTTCTATTAAGACTCTAAGTCTCACTCAAACCTGCATCTTGCTGTTAGGAGGGATTAGTGGGGATGAAGCAAAGTTCGCACTATAATGGACTTCAATTACAAGTAATTGAAACTCAGTTACCAAAATTTAAGCTACAATTCCTCAAATAGTTTTGTTGAAATGGCCAAAGCAGTCTGGATCATTTAAATACACAAAACACATCAAAAGTAATGGAAAACAGTTGAATTTATAGACTAAAACTCTAAAACTAAAGTCTCTGAGCCAACAGGTTACACAAACTACCAAACTAAAAACTACAAACGTAAGAGAACGTCCCTGGATTAAAAAAAAAAAACCAAACCAAACCAAACAACTACTTCCCACGACCTTGCCTCCATCAGGTCTAGAAGATATCCTCCTTTTCCAAAGGAGGTTAATCTCAATTTCTTGCTGTGGTGGGTTGACCTTGGCTGGCTGCCAGACACCCACCGAGCCATTCTCTTGCTCACCCTCCTCAACAGGCTGGGGAGAGAATAAGATGACAAGCTCACGGGTTGAGATGAAGACAGGGAAACTGCTCATCAATTACTGTCATGGGCAAAACACTCAGGAAATATTAATTTAATTTATTATCAGTTAACAGAGAGTTGGATGGTGAGAAACAAAGACAAAAAAGAAAACACCTCTCCCCCCTTCCTTCTCAGGATCAACTTCATTCCTTCATTCCCATCTCCCCTATGCCCCAAGCCCTCCACCTCGAGCAATGCAGTAGGGATGGGGGGGAATGGGGGGTTGCGGTCAGTCCGTAACAGTTCCTCTCTGCCACTCCTTCCTCCTCACACTTTTCACCTGCTCCACCGTGGGTCCTTCCTGCAGGCTACAGTCCTTCAGGATAAACCTGCTCCAGTGCGGGTCTTCTCCACAGGCTGCAGGGGAATCCCTGCTCCGGCATCTGGAGCACCTCCTCCCTCTCCTTCTTCACAGGCCCTGGTGCTCCCAGAGCTGTTTCTCGTACATTTTCCCCCTCACTCCTCACTGCCACACAACACATTGCCCTTTCTTAAACATGTTTTTGCAGAGCCATCCAGAATCGGTTGCGGCACAGGGCAGCCCCAGCCTCTCCTCCCAGAGGAAGCCCCTGCGGTCCCCCTCTGCCAGCACCCGGACACGTAAATCCATTACGCTTACTCATCACTTCTTTTCACAAATACCTTCATAACTCCTTTTACACTGCCTGCTCTCTCAAAGAAGAGAAGCATTTGAATTCCCTTAAGTTGTTCCCCAAGATCCTAAATTTCTCCTTAGTTTTGCCTTCCCTAAGATTCATTTATTATGAAGAAATTCACTGAAATCCATCACGATGGAATTTCACCAAATGTCACAGACGGACATGATAAATGTTAGGGACAATTTTCTTATTTACATTCACAACAACTACAGATTTATTGCTGCCTTTCCTCTCCAACTCACAATATACTAAAAACCTCTACCTACAAGTAGTGTTAGGTCTGGGCTTCAGGTGATTTGGGGAGTCGCAACACATTATGTCCAACAAGTAGTAATAAAAGTGAAGAACATACTGGATCAAAAAATGTCCAGAATTGACAAGGCACGTGCTCATTAATGATGTTTCAGCTTAAAGAGCTGAACAGTCAATACTTACTAAGCACAGGGCATAAGATAAATGGTTTTCATGTCAAAGTTTACTTTATTTCCTACGCAATTTAATCGTGCCTTAAAAACTAGGAAAATCACATATGTTCACAAATACAAAGAAAGAAGATTTCTTTGTGGATGTCTTTGTAAATATCCAAGGCAATGTATCAGTTAATATTCCACAAGTAAAATTTCCTTAAGAAATTTGGGGCAGACTTGTATTACACAGTTCTATGTATTCCTCAGAAATGACATTGCAAATGTTTATAAATGAAGATGACTATTCACCTTACTGTGTACATGCTAGGAAGAAACTATGGACAATGACTATCACTTCGAAAAGAAAATCCCATCTAAAGCACCTTTAAGTGTTAAGATTTATATAAATTATAATCAGTATTTGGTAATCCAAAACTCCCAAATGCCTCCAAATACAGAATATTCACTCAAGCAAAGGTCAGCATATTTCAGTGTGCCTATGCCATTTCAAGTATTTACTGAGGTAAAATACTACATATAGCCCCTTCCTTAATAGCTGATACTGTTTTGCAGCAATGCTGGATACCACAGTTAGCAGTGATGTTACTTGTGAACGCACTTGAAAATTGGACCAAGAACTGCATTTGCTGTACCATCACATAACCGATTGCACTGAGAAACACCTTTTCTTTCAGAAAAGAAAAAAGAGAATTGAAGGAGAGAAATCAATGTTTTATCCTTTTTGATTTTGGACAGTTCTGTCTCTGCACATTCAATCACACTTGACAGAGATTTCATTTTAGTGCAACTTCACAGGCTGTAATAAAAGTAAATGCCCACAATCCTATGAGAGAAAGCAAATAAGAAGTGTCATGGCTGAACTAGTAGCCCACTAGCCATTGACATACTATGATTAGATCATAGATTGTCACATTTTCTAACAGGAAGACTAGAGTAGACTGAACTAAAGTTCTAAAGTTACTGTATCTGGAAATTCACTTTGAGACAGACTCTGCAAGTCCTGGCTGGAGGAAGACTATATGAAAATACAGATTGCAGCTCATAAAATATGCTACCAATGATGATTCAAACGAGCCATTCAAAATGAAGGTTTAATCTTCCTGAAGAACAGTAAGATAACAAAATACTGGTAACTGTGTGTGAGACTGTCTATCTTCATCTACCTACACCCATCCCTTCGTATACACGTGTATCTACATACAAACCCAAACCCCACCCATTCCAACACATGCAGCACAAAGAGGTCAGTTGGGCCTGTCCATTATTTCTTCAAAATGCACATTTCCTAGTATTTTATTTTTTTCCAGTATGTAAATGCTTTAGAGTATCTTCACATATAGTCTCTTTACAGAGACTATAAAGGAAGAGTCGTAGACAGCAAGTAAAAATCCACTAAGTGCTAACCTGAAACACCAGACCTTTTCCAAACAACCCGTTCCTACAGCACGTCCAGGTTGCAGCAAAGGGGCATTAACACCCAGCACCTTCTGCAGTGGTCACACTGGGCACTCTGCGAGGCAGGAGAGAGAAACCCCAGTGAGGCATCACACCGATACACCTCTGGGGCTTTTGGTCCCTAGATTGGCCATTTCAGAACGAAATGCACACGTACAGCTTCAGAGGCATTTTTCTAACAACATAAAAGGGTTACTCCAGAGAAAAAAAAAAGTATCTTATCCACTCTTAGCTTTGCTCTAGTACTCCAGTAACTGCTTGGTAACGGCTCCAGTATTTCTGATTGTTATTTAGTGGATTCTTTCATGCCATCCCCAATTCTCTTGAACCTCCTACCCACCCAAATAGTTTTATGTCACATTCCTTGAAATTTAATATATCTTCTTTTCATCTACATACCAATTCAAAATGAATATTACGAAAAAAGAACAAGGATGATCTATTTGAATCATCGCCATTGTTTAGTGCACACAATCCCTTTCCTTCATAAAGTATCTCAGAACCAAACCACCTGGAATGTACTTGTTTATTATTACTCTCCATCAGGCAGTCTGACTCTTAACCATTTCATATTTGTTATGTCATTTACTACTGTACATTTAGTCAGAGTTGGATGAAAGCCTGCAATAAATCATTTGCAAGAACATACTCCCAGTTGTTTTCAAGTCATGTGCTGAAAGCAAAATAAATATATATTCCCTTGTACTTATAAACATACTTTGTATTTGAATTAATATTGCTAACAAATTTGATCAGAGTTTTTCAAAGCTGATTGAAGATGACTGTAAATAAAGATAAAGAGAATTTTGACTCAGATGTATAGCGTTTTCTACAGCATTTGCTCTGCCTGAATTATACCACCAAACCTTGCTGCAAAAGGTTATTTTTCTCTCTCATGTGGCTTCAATTACTTCATTATTTACTATTTCCTTGCTTGCTAGACCTCCAGACTGTAAATGAGCCTAACAGTTTCTAATACAAAGGTGACATGATTCTGCACCTGCCTTACCACAGTGTTATTTGGGCCCCACCAATCTAAAGTTAAAAGAAATCTAGACATCATCTCCTGCTTTCACAGCTCTTCTCTTTGGCATACTTTTATACTCCTCTATACCTATTCTCTTCCCAACTCCTGAGTTTTAGTGGACTTCTTTTAATACAGAACAGTGTTATTTCAGGTTACCAGGTTATTTTTGAGTATCGAATGCCAGTGATAGCCTTTCTGTGTAGGTTTGCAGGCTAAATTGCCTAAAAAGATAGAGATCAGTTTGAATATTGAAAAAATAGCTCTGTAATTGGCATTGCTTTTAAAAGAGGAGGAAAAAAAATAATCAGCAGTTTCGTTACTGCAGTGTAGCTCAAGAGTGACAAAAGTACATACCAGTGTTCATAGGTATATACTACACAACTATACTTATTCCCTAATTAAGGGATAAAACCAAACTAATATAACAGTTACAAATCAGACAAATGTCACAAAGCAAGAAGCAATCCACAGTTAAGAAGAAAAACCTTCCCAACAGCTTTGGAAAACATTTTGAAAAGCATTCATCTCGATACTGTCTTTTCGAAACACGTAAGTGCATGCAAAAACTGAAATAATTTTCAAGTGAATCTCAACAGACAGAAATATTTTAATGCATACAACCTCTTTTTTTGATGTGCTATTCATGACCCTCTGTATTTTTGGTTGGTGCGTAAAAATATGCAGTTTTTCTAATTCAACTGCAAATCAAAAGTTAGAGAAAGTTTGAGTGCGATTTTTTGTGGGTTTTGTTTAAATAAAAACAAAACCAAATTATCATCTCTCCTAGCAGAGAAACAGATTCAGTAAAGAATATCATCTCTTGTTAAGGGAGCTAGTTGAAGGGGCACGTAGCTTGATGTTCCCCCTTGTGTTTGTTAGGATTCACTGAAGTAAGGCTCTTGTACTCAGGACTGCCAGTTTATAGCTTGGCTTCCTTAAGAAGCAAATAAAAAATTAATGTATCTCTTGCATTCTGTATATATCTTAAGTTTTGACAGACAAACAGATATTCACACACCAACTTGGTTGTAAATAGCCTCTCAAAGGTAAATTATTAAAAACAAGAAGAAAGAAAACAAACTGTAACACACAAATCTCCTTGGATATTAGAGATGCAGTTGGCTACAAAGCAGTCATGCACCAATAATGAAGGCTGCCTGTGATCCCTCAGGCCTTCCCTAAATTTGCCTTGCAACTGCAAAATATGTGAACTGAAGTTCCGGGGGGGGAATCTTTTTCAGTCATAACTCATTAGGAACAACAAACTCAGATTAACTGGAAGTTAATCTACAGAAATAGAGAGAGTTAAAATACAGCAGCTTGAGCAATCAGTTTACATGTAAAAGAAAGATCTTTCATGAGTATTCCTTGGAGGATAACATATTCAAATACATTGTTATCCTTATGAAAATAATGGAAAAGAGATGCAATGAGCTGGTATTAAACAAGGGCAGACAAATTTAATTTCCTGATAGGTGGTCATGAAACACTAAGTAGAAAAGATTACGTTTGGGATACTGCCCCATGGTTCATGCATCAGGGCCATCACATCTGACATGAAATGTCTTTGGCATGCCATTACAGATTAAGATTTTTGGCAAGTATAGCTGCTGTTGTATATTCAGGTAGGGAGAAGGGTTTTGCTGTCGGCTTATCAGCTGTGTTGCAAAAACACTTAAAACTGTCTAGCAGTGTAAGGCGGAACAGGTTTTCAAGTGTTTACTGAACCAAGTTTAAGGCTACCAATGAAAAACTATATTGTATGTCTTAATTACTTAACAGTATGCATTTGAATAATTACTAAGTAGCTCTCAAGTGGACAGATTTGGGACTGTTTTTAATATCTGCTTTAAATAAATATTTGGATACCAGAATAAACATGCATGCCTAATTCAGATTATTCCTGAAAGAGACAGAGCACTGAAATACACACACACTAACAAAACTGTATTATTGTCATTACAAAAAAAAATTTTTAAAAACCCAGCAAAACAAATGTTAGCTGTTTTGGGTACCATCTGAGAAGAGAAACCAAGGCCCACAGCAGATGAATTATTGTTTTATTCAAAAAGTGATCCTTCTGGATCAAGGAAGAGACAAATCAATAGGTTGGCACGTGAAGCCTTGTATCATCATGCAAGCACAACCCTTTAGATTCTTTAACAATAATTCACTCTTTCTAAGGTAAATCTGTAAAAACTTTTCCTACAAAAGCCTAAATCCAGAAGAAAAAGTGATTTTTTTTTTATTTTTTTTTTTTTAACAGCAGGACCTTGAATATGATGTGTTGAAAGGTTTCAAAGTTTCTGGCTAGAAATTCTCAACAAATTTTAATAGAGGTGGTGAGAATTACACACAATAAAGTGTTAATTGATATAAAGTATTTAAATAACAAAATAAAACTGCTTGAGTTTGAAAGATTTTGCATGCTTCCTTCAAGACAGGGCTGACGGACTATCAGAAGAAAGCATTCTAGAGGTTGTGTGGCATTACACTCCAAAGAAATGATAAATGTGAAAAAAACCCAACACTGAAAAGATATGCTTATTCCTCTGCATTTTTTCCTCGATGTCTCTTACACCTTCCACTTCATGCTTCATATTATATTTTGACAGGATAATCCAATTCTATTAGCTTGCTTTGGATTTTCCTAAACGTGATAAGCAAGCAAATATGAACTTAAGGAAGTGAATGAGCTATAATTTACTACAACATCAGCAAGCTAATTGAAGATGCAATAATGCAGTGATCAATCTGAAATCACAATTAAGACAAACATGGATTCAAATTATCAAATTATCTTAATATGATATATGAACAAACAGAATGATGAGGCTAAGACTATATGAAACACCCTTGTGGAGATTTTAGAGATAAGTCAGATTCCTTCTAAATCATGACAGCTTTTTAGAAATATGTTAGGTGCAGAAGTAAGCGTCTGTAGCCTGTAAGCATCTTCTGTGGACGGGTCTCTTTTAGACTTAGAATCTTGCCAAAGGGAGTCACTTAGAGCAGGTAATGAAGTCTACTGGTTTACAAGAGTTTTTCAATATCTGGGTTAGATTCACAGCTTAAGTATTGCAATAGTCAAAATCCCAAAATATGTCTGGTTGCCAGAGTGGAATGAGGATTTTGAATCCTCATTTAAATAGTATAAACTTCCAAAGAGAATGCCTGGGAATAATGACATTAGTCAGTTGGATTCGCTGACATCAACACTGAATGAAGAGTCTGTTTATCAAATGTAAAATTCTAAAGAAAAGTTTTTAATCCTGTTCTTTTTCATAGAACCATTTAGGTTGGAAAAGACCTTTAAGATAATCGAGTCCAACCGTCAACCTTGCCCACTAAACCATGTCCTGAAGTGCCTTGTCTACGTGCTTTTTGAATACCTCCAGGGATGGTGACTCAACCACTTCCCTGGGCAGCCTGTTCCAATGTCTGACAACCCTTTCAGTAAAGAAATTTTTCCTAATATCCAATCTAAACTTCCCCTGGCGCAACTTCAGGCCATTTCCTTTCATCCTATCACCAGCCACAGAGGTTAGGTTAGGAAACTTAACTTCATAGTTTCTTCTAGGCCATGTTTTCCCATATTACTTCTGAAAATATTACTTAATCAAAGGCATCACTACCATGAAATATGACATATGACATCTGTTGCTTTTACCCCCCATCCACAAGGGCAACCATGTCATCACAGAAACAAGTTAGACTTGTCGGAAACAAATCCTAACCCCATCTATGCTGCCTGTTATTTCTACACTTGCCTACCTTTAAAAGCTTGCAAGTGCAGTATACTGTAATTCAGTTTAATTTCTTTTATTATTATTTATTTTCACATCTTTTGGATATCTTCCAAGAGAAATGTCATCCTTACCTTTTATATCATGAATAGAGTAGCTACTTATCTAGCAGTACTAACAGCTTGCTAGTAAAGTTGATGAGTTACCACTCCTATGTGAATTCTTCTGCTTCTGATTCTATGTCGTGGAAACCAGGACATTCCATTACATATAAACTTCACTAGCCTACACCTAATTCCTGATTTATTCAATATCATGACTAAAAAAAATAATAATTGTTCTCAGCACTAGCTGGATGTATACACTGAGATGAGAATTTAGAGAGCTTACAAAAGGGTCTTTGTGTGGGTTATTGAGGCGGGGGGGAGGAAAGGCTTGCTATACACTGCCTGTTAATAAGAACAATGTTTCACTTTTGATACTACCTCTTGGGAAATTTCGCTAGAGAAAATACTTCTTGCTCATTATTCTTTATTTTTTCATAGCTTCCTGCTACCTAGAAACTGTTATCTTTCAGACTACATTAAAGAACTGTTACTTTTTAGGCAGAAGGGAGAAACTGTATTCCCAGACAAATAACCAGGGAGAACAATGAATAAATACAGCCTTTCTTTTAATCCACTCCTGAATTACAAACTCAATTTATGAGTTTGAAAGCTGGGAATTTAGCTTGACTATGTATTGCGTTTCATAGTAAATCATATATTTATTATGTATTAATTTACGTATTGTATATTCATTGATTTATATTATTGTAGCCAATGACCTGCTGCATTCAAGCGACACATCAAAAAAGCCACAGAAAAAACATTCCTGAGTCACAAAGCTTGAAATTTACTTTGAAGCAAGTTACAAGCAAACAAATATTAGAAAGAAGAAAAGGTCTTACAGGTACATTTATACTCAAGATGCTGAATCCACTGTGATGAAAGTTTTTTCGTTTGAAGGCAACATATCAAATGTTTTGTTTCCTGTCTGGTTACAGGGCATCAATCTTATAAAATCTTGAAAGACCAGGGTAGTCATCACCCAATAAAAGTGGTTAGTTTACTGAACATCTAATATGTCTTATCATTTTGGGGAACTTTTCACTTTCTGGATCTTGTATGACAGAGATACTGTAAAAGATCCCAGCCACACAGTAATCATCAATCAATAGTCTGTGTCGATACAAAAGGGCAGTTTATTTCACAGGTCTTTTACAAGACCCCATCTCTCATACTGCCAGTTGATGAGTTACATCTGCCTAAATATTTTCTTACACTAGAATACAACCCTTTTTCCCTCAGTACATTTATAATTGAATAAGGAATTAAATCTTTAAATTACAAGAGCTGCATTTACACAAATGCAAGGGAAGCAGTCACCACTGATAAAACTGTCTACCAGATATAAAAAAAATATCACTTCACTGAAGGAAAAAGCTTCTCTGCATTTCATAACAACTATGCCCATAAATGCCTGTTACTACTTCAAATTTTACCCAGCTATTCTTATAGGCATTATTACAACGTTGGTTTTTTAGACTCAAAATTCACCTTTAAGACTATCTGCATTAAAGGGGGAGCCCACAGAGCAAACAACATCTGAAATATTTAAGAACTGTATAAGAAAAACATTTCCTATCTAATGCTAAAGTATATATTTCATACAACTTCCACAAAGCACACAATCTCATTAAAAGGAAGTTTATGTCCATTTGCAAATGTAGGCATGACAGATTTGGTGCTAGAGTATTTGAAAATGTCCACCAACAGAAACAAACGTTCAGAAAGTGACAGATTAAAAATATTTCAGATCATTTGATATAAACTCTGTGAGACAGCAGGTTTAAGTGAAGAACCAAAGCAGAAAAGAACAAACTGGCATCTTGCTTCAGGCAACTGATTAATCATTATTTGATAAGCACCTGAAACTATATCAAACCAAAAATGTATCAGGTTGCAATTGTCCTCAAGGACAATAGAAATTTGTGTTTACTTTCGACGGAAGAAAGGACTAAATCAATAAAGTCTAAAAAACATTTCTTCTTCAAAATAGTCCTAAATCTAAAAGGCACACTATTATTCAGTGGATCTACTATTTTAACTGCAAAGAGAAAAAAATGAAAAAGAGGGGAAAAAACCCAACAACAAAAAACTTCTTATTGCTACTTTTGATTTAATTTCTCTGTAATTGTCAGCTCCAAGAGAATAAATACACCTTTTTTTTTTTTTTTTTCCCCCTCCAGGCTCAATTTTGAATCATGTTCCATTTGCAAAGGAAAGTCATGCTGAAGTGCTTTACCTATTTCTTGTGATATGCCTTGAATACAATGAGGTTATCAAGACATACTTAAGCACAAAAAGTAAACATAGACATAGGTGACACAAGGAGCTATGAAAGGTTTGGAAAGGGAAGATGAGCAGGTTTTTGATGTATTAGAGAGGGGCGAGCCACTGGTGGGACAT
>JANHGO010000044.1:7975125-8043542 GCA_024606505.1 Aquila spilogaster | reverse complement strand
GGTCTTGAATATCTCCAGACAAGGAGACTCCACCACCTCTCTGGGCAGCCTGTTCCAGTGCTCCGTCACCTGCACTGGGAAGAAGTTCCCATGCACATTTGTGCAGAACTTCCTATGCATCAGTTTGTGATCTTTTCCCCTTGTCCTATCACTACGCACCACTGAGAAGAGTCTGGCCTTGTGCCTTTGCCTCCCACACCTTAGATATTTATAGACATTGATCCGATTCCCTCTCAGTCTTCTTTTTTCAAGGCTGAACGGACCCAGGTCTCTCAGCCTTTCCTCGTAAGAGAGTTGTTCCAGGCCCTTTATCATCTTTGTAGCCCTCCACTGCACTCTTCCCAGGAGATCTCTGTCTTTCTTCATAATGGGGAGCCCAGAATTGGACAGTTGGGAGTTTCAGATTTCAGTGTCAGGACAAGAAATGACCAATGTTGGTCTAAAATTCATTTGGGAATGACAATTACAAAAGCAAATACTGAAAAAAGGGACCTTTCTGTGATAATAACAAAATATTCACCTGAACACTGAACAGCAAGTTCAATGGACAGGACACAATTGCCCTTCATACTGCCTTTAGAGAAAAACTGACAAAAGCTACCTTAAACTCAAGAAACTACACTCTATCTTTTCTGTCTAAACCAGCTCATTTGTACGGATATTCATCCCCAATAATGCCAAATCCATTGACTTCAACTGAAGAAGCAACTGTCATTAGAGCTGAATTCAAAATAAATCATAGGTTTTAAAGAGGTTTAATGTTTATCTTGGATTAACTGAGAACTCAACATTTCTGTATTCATTACTGTGACTATAAGAAATAATATATGTTCATATAATGAAATTTTCTTGAAGCAAAGAGAAATTGGATACATGCTGGATAAGTTCCTGTTTATTTTATTTTGGAAGGTATATGCTGAACTTGTCACTAATCAGTCTGTTTTGGGTTTTGTACAAAATACCTTTATTTAGATATGTGCATATCTTTTAAGATGTAGAATCACTTCAGCTTGTGTAATGCTGTCCAGTGTAAATCATATTGAAGCTTATATGTAGTTGAGAGATTTTCTGTAATTTTACATTTCTCTTTACACATTCTGGAATGTTTAGCAGGATTTATGGCAATCAGTTGACACAGTATTTATAAGGCATCTCAATCAGACTAGGCACTCCACAAAGCAGAAAGCACCAGCTAACTGTGCAACTTGGTCTTTAAAATGTTGGTAATTTTGAAGTTATTTTTATAGCTAGGAATTACACAGGACAGTTACTGCAGTTCTTGATCGTGGCCACACTGCAGTTTTCTGCTCTCTCACACCAAGAAACAAAAAAAACAATTTTGATCTGGATGCTTCAGTGACCACAAAAAACAAACAAACAAACAAGAACTGCATCTGCATTACTAGGTAAGAGCAAGAGAATGCTTACAGAACTATACCACAAAAGGCTGGAAAATACAGAAACCCTACTGCTCTGACCGGAAATGCTTTTTTAAAAATAAAAAATTCTTGAAGATACAGCTAAAGAAATAAACTGATACACAGTTAGGTTAAAACACCCTTAGGGTGAAAATCACCTTGTCAAAATGACAGCTTGAGAGGACATCTGCCTCCTTCCTCTAAGTCTTTTCCATCACATTTGCTTAGACGAATTTGTGATTATTTATATAAGCAGGAATGAGGATACAGACATAGGTGTATCAAGGAAAATTAGATACTTGATAAAAAATTAACTGAGTATCAATGACCTGGAAACTAATGGAGACAAGGCTATCATCCTACTCCACTCCTCCTACCACAGACATAGAGATGTAATATGTAAACCAGATATTTCAATATACCTCTGGTTAAACACTGGAAAAAAAACAATTTTATAAGTATCAAAATGACTTTGTCACCAAAGTATTAGTAAGTTAAACAACAGTCTCAGTGTTTTTGTAACAATTTATTTGTATATTTGCTGTTTCAATAATGAAGAACTATAACACAAAATTAAGCTTCAGATTTATCTATTGATATATTAATTTAAAAGGTTTTTAATGGTAAAAAAAAAAAGAAACACACTAACAGGATTCCAAGGCACCTGTGTTACTATCAAGCAATCTATTCCTCACCTGCTAAAAATTAACAGATGTAGACAGATACGCTCTCACTGACTAAGCTGATGCAACGTAAAAATGTGTAATCTTGATAAGTTAGCTACAGCCCCTAAACAAACCAACTAACTGACAATGCCGTCCAGGCAGGCTCCTTATTCTTTTCAGCAGCTAGTAAAATATAGTAGCGTACAGTATCTTCAGTGGAAGTTAAAACTAACCACAACCAAGGCATCAAATGCCGTCAAGCATTTGTAGAGGAAAGAGTGACAGAGGTATTTTTAGGATTTTCTCACTTCTCAGTACCACATCTACAAGATCGATGTTTCTACTACAGCTGTCTGTATAGGCCACCTTAAGCACACATTCATTCAAACCACAGACTGAAGATTAAGCCTAATGGAAATAGAGATTCTAAAGGACCACAGCTGCCAAACAGGATGGGGAAGTTGGTGGCTTAACACTCATTTTCACTTGTGATGGGAAATTTACTGGTTTGCCAGAAACAATGGCATTCCAAACATACATGACCACATACAGTAGCGTAAGTATTACATGTGTTTCTCCACTACTGCATTATCAGTGATTGAAATGTTGACCAGAACCTCGGCTTTCCATAACTTAGACTGTGTACAACTCCGTAAACATACTTCTAAGTGTTCAAGTGAGCCTGCTTACCTGTTCTGGTGTTTCTTCAGTGTTTTCCACTCTTACCTAAGCTCATGCTATACTGACATGCTAACCAAAAAAAAAACAACAGTATTTTTCCCTGATTATGCATTTGTCAGACTGTTCAATCTATAAAAAGGACACGTTGTAGTCATGAACACTGCTTTACAGCTGCACTGCTCAGCAGTTTCACAACACAGACTCATGTAAACAGAACAACTGCAGCCTAAAATAATCTCTCATACAAGGCAACCTACAGTTTTAATACCTCTGCTTGTGTTCTAGAGTCAGAGACAGTATTTTACAACTTGGTGGAAATCTGCAAACTATGACTATCAGGACCACCTGATTGTTCCTGCTTTCTCAGCTTTATTTTTTTTCCCCTCAGTGGTCTCACATAAAACACAATTTCCTCACAGCTCACAAGCTCAACACTTCACATTTTATCATGCTGAAATGGCACTCTCTACTTAGGCTCTGAGCTCAATCAGATTTTCTAGCTCATAATAGGACTGTTGGGAGAACCTCCATTGTAACATGGAGCCTACAAGCTCAAAAAGGAAGATGTTAATTGCCACAATATCTTGATTATAAAGATGTTTACAGAATGAGATTAACAACAAAGCAAGTAAGATATTACTTCTTCGAAAGAAATCCATATGTAAAAAATCAATTAACCACAACAAAGGAAAACAAGCCAATAATTCACAGTAAAATGGCTTGAAAGGAACATTACATGTTAACTGACAAGTGGCAGAAGTGTAAGATGATAGGTAGGCCAAAACAAAACACAGTTCTTACAGAACAAATTATCCTTTCTTTTCCGCTCACAAAACAGACAGCAAGTATTTTTCATACTGACCTGGAGCAATCTTCAGTTAGTTACTCCCCTCTTTTTTTTTTTTTTTCCCTTAACAAAGCACTCTACCAAACACGATGCCTTACCTTTGTCAAGCAACTGCTGCTTCTTTTTCTGTCTCTCCAGCCTATCTCGCTCAGCCTTTTCTCTTGCCAATTTGGCTCTCTTCATTTTTTCTTCCAGTTCTCTTCTTTTGTTGTTTTCTTTTAACGCCTCCTGCATTAGATAAAAAGAACACGAGATTCTAAATCCCAAGGAAGACTAGAAAAATAGCAAAAATCACCTTGCTTGCACAGATGTTGTATTCATGTCCCATAGGTGAAAAAATAAAACAGGAAATGGCACTAAAAATTCCAGGCATGATCAGAAATCTTCAAGAGAACATAGTTTACCACACTATTTATACATATTAACATTATTATATAATCAAAAGAATGAAAATTGAAATAGCTTTGCATTTTGGGTGACTGAAAAGTTCCAGAAAACTTCCAGCATGAACATAGTTCTGTTTGCTTGGTTTGGTTTTAAGTCTAGTTTAAACCAATATCTTAGTTTTAGGAGTGAAGATGCCATTTCAAGAGTTCACTGTGATACGACACTATATTACAGCTATTTAATAAGGGATACTGCTTTGCAGAGATTGTGGAAACCACAGTTACCAGTGACATGAACCTACACATGCATGTGAAAACTGGTCTAAGAACTGTATTTGTTGTACCTACCATCCTGAAAAACACCTTCTCCTCCAGAAAAAAAATAAAGAATTAAGGTTGGGAATTGATTTTTTTTTTTTTTCCATTTTGGACAGTTCTGTCTCTATACATTCAATCACACCTGAGCAGTTAAGAGATGTCATGTCTGAACTAGTAGTAGCCCACTAGCCATTGGCAGATTATGATTAGTTCATAGATTCTACCACATTTTCTAACAGGAAGACAACTACAGAATGAACTACACAACCTTTAAGTTCATTATACATGGAAAATTACCTTCTGTCAAGCTCTACGCATCCCAGCTTAGAGATCATATGAAAATGTAAGTTACATAAATACAAAATACACACAGTTTATACAATACGACAGCTACCAATGGCTATCGAAACACAAGCCATTCAAAACAGAGGAATCCCAGGAAAACATCACACTAACAAATCTCTAAAACTCTTGGTCCTTACGCTGGCAATTTCAAAACTAACAGTGCAATAGAGTACTGCACTCATATAATTTTGGATACATTTTCATAACATCATTACAGAGTTAGTCTAGGAAAAAAAAATATATATATAATGTGTGTGTGTATATATATATCTCACAAGCCTTAACCACCCTAGTCCTTGCTGTAGTACTCCTGAACCTTTTCAACAGCTCTAGCATTTCTGGTTAGGATTTAGAGGATTCTTTCCTGCCATCCCATCTACTTTTCAACTTCCTACCCACCCACTCAGTTTTATGCTGCATTCTTTAAAATTGACTCTCTCTTCCTTTCCTCTACATAAGTCTTTAAAGTCTTTACTGTGAAAAAAAGAAAAGGATGTGTTATTTGACATACCACCACTGTCTAGTGAAAATAATACCTTTCCTTCATAAAAGTATCCCAGAAACAAAGCACCTAGAATGTACTTCTTTATTATTACTCACCATCAGCCAGTCTAACTCCTGTTTCTTATTTGCTATGTCACTTGCTACTCTATATTTAGCAAGCTGGGTAAATCTATGAAATATATCATTCACAGGAACATATCACCAGGTGCTCCCACATATTTAAGTGCTTAAAGCAAAATAAATATATACTCATTTTTATTTGTAAACACACCTTATATTTGAATTAATATCGATAACAAATTTGATCATATTTTTTCAAAGCTGGCTGAAGATGACTCTAAATAAAGGTAAAGAGAACTTGGACTCAGAAGCATGGTGTTGTCTACGTAATTCGCTCTGCCTGAATTATAACACAAATCCTTTATGTTTCCCTTATGTTTCTTTCTACAGGGTTATTCTTCTCTCTCATGTAGCTTTGAATATTTTATTATTTACTCTTTACTCATTTTCTAGTCCCTCAAACTGTGGAGTAGCACAATGATTTTGAATATAAAGGCAAAATAATTCTGTACATGCCATGCTGCCATTCAGGCTTTACCATTTCAGAAATTAACCACGTTACACAACTAAAACAGGGTATTTAATTTTTTTGCATGATTGATACAGTAGAAAAAAAAAGTAAGGAACATGTACGTGCATAAATTTTGAGGCTAGTAGTTTCCAACAACTACAACGAGTTCTACAAAACTTATGTACACAGTAACATAAGCAGGAATATGCTGGTATTATAAAATAAGAAGTAAAATTCTGACAAAAAATGAGAATTATACAACTTCTTCAATGCTCAGTCTTTGAGATAAAACTAAAGTGGATGAGTTCTAAAAAGACATCCACTCACTTACATCCACCTGCTTTTATACAAGATGTAATTAATCAACTAATTGTCATTCATCCTGCAAAGTCACAGGAGATAATATTCCTATTTATTTTTATGTATAAAAATGCCACTTTAAATTGAGCTTCTATACCATTTTAATAGCGTAACATGAAGTATCCAAAGAAATTCATTTTTTATGCCTCAAGAAATTTTCTTGCAGATAGCAAAATTTAACAGCAAAAAAAACCCTTCAATTACTGTATCTAACAGTCCTCCTCAACAACTTTGTCGCTTTCATCTTTTATACCTTATCCTTGTTTTTACATGCATATTGTAACATAGAGAAATCTTGTTTCCCAAAATGTCATACGCTAGTTGTCAGGGATAAAAATTCCTTTTAGTTGCTACAAAACTACAACAAAAACCACTTAAGAAAAGTTGGCCCATTATCATGTTACCCACCAGTTCACCTAACAAATAACAACGAGACAAGCATGTTTTAACCAGTGTTTATGTTCCTCCTAAACTAATCAGGGCAGCACAAAATACCAGTAGGATAATACAGCAGTGCTTTCTTTAATCTCATTGTTACAGCAAGGGAGAATAAAACGTCACAAGGACTCAATTTTTAGAAAACGAAGTTTGACAATATATACTGGTTCACTTGCTCTACCAGCTGCATGAAGGACAAATGAAGAGAGCTGGAAGGTGTTGGAACTACACTATTATTTAAAAGCTCCATTTATTTCCAAGAAAAGAAATAATTTTCATCAGCTTTGCAGGAAATAGGGTCCAAGAAGGTTGGGGAATAGGGGAGGACACAAACAGGAGAATTATAGATAACATGGCTAAGATAACAGGGCTAAGAAACTAGTATTTGGGAATTAATGTGCAATAAAATCTGTAGTTTTCTAAGTCCTTCTGAAAATAACACACAGTAAAAAAGCAGCTTCATCAGAAGAATTCTTCAACTTAATTCGCTTTAAGATAAGGGTTTTTGTTTGTTTGTTTTACAATAAAAGCACCTTTGACATTAGTAACTTACAGTTCCCACTCCAGAACAGCATTATGTTTGCTGGTTTTAAACTGATCTTCGATTATTCTTTTTTTTTTTTTAAAGATTATTTTCCAGAGAAGTCCAGATGTCTCAGGCTTATTTCAGGATAGCCAAAATAAAGAAGTATGTGCACTAGAAACATGTATTACAGTCGAGGAACATTCAAATAATAAAAAAATAGTAAGTGTACCTCTAGTATCTTCCCACCAGTAGGAAAACTAAACAATTTGGATAGTGATAGAAAAAACAACTCACTTTTGGCATTTTCTTGCTTGTGTGATTTTCCTCAGCTGCTGCCTTTAAATATCTATTTACTCACAACAGAAACATAATTATTTTTTTTAAACAAAGATAAATGTATTGGAGGCCATATACAAAAGTTTTTGTACAAAACAAACCTCTCAGATTCTAACTGTACTTGTACTTGAGTACATAGCATGTATAGAAAGTTAAACACTTTTTACAGTGAGACAGAATATCTCCATGTCTGAGGAGAATGTAGACATTAGATATCAATAAGAAGAATCTGGAGTTCTCACACTTTCATCTATCTTTTATTTGGCATACTTTCAGAATTGCCTTACTATTCCTGTTCTTTTCCAAACTCCCAAGGATTACTAACTATATAACATTATGTTTGAGCATTCCGTGCCAGAGATAACCTCTATGTAGGTTCACAAGATAAATTATCTGATCACTAAATGGCAGAGATCAGTTTAATAGTGAAAAAATAACTCTGTAATTTACTTTGCTTTTAAAAGAAAAATCACTATTTTTGTTACTGCAATGAGGGTCAACAGTGACAAAACATGCAAGAGGGCTGATAGGCATATACTAAACAATTATATTTACCCTGCTTAAAGGATGAAAACAAACTAGCATAACAGCTAAAACTCAGACTTATGTCACAAAGTAAGAAGCAAGAAAAAGAGTTAAAAGTTTTTCCAAAGCTGTTGGAAAAGACCTTGGAAAGTATTAACCTAGATATTGTCTTTTCAAAAGATTTAATGGTATGGAAAACCCCAAATCATAGCCAAGTGAATCTCAAAAAAAAAATTTTTTTTCTTGTAAGCCATTCAAGATCCTCTGTGTTTTTCTTGGTGCAGAAGAGCATGCAGTTTGAGAGGCTTCCCCTTGCCTCCCAGCAGAAAAGTTTGATGTTCCCCCTTGTGTTTTAGGATTTGCTGAAATAAGGCTGATACCCAGGACAGCCAGTTTACAACTTGGTTTCCTTAAGAAGCAAATGAAATATTAATGGGTCTCATACTCTGTACATATCTTAAGTTTTGACAGACAAACAGATCTTTGCACACCAACATGGTTGTAAATAGACTCTCAAAGGTAAATTATTAAAAATGAGAAGAAAGAAAACAAACTGTAATGCAGATATTGCCTAGGATATTAAAGATGCAGTTGGCTACAAAGCAGTCATGCACCGCTAATGAAGGCTTTCTGTGATCCCTCAGGCCTTCCCTAAATTTGCTTTGCACCAGCAAAATATGTGATCTGAAGTACCAAGAAATACATAAAAAACACACAAAACTTTCTCAATCATAACTGAGTGAATTCAGATTAACTGACAGTTCATCTGTAAGAACAGAGATAAGATACAGCAGTTTGCTCAATGACACGTTGAATTTCCCATTTGAGCAGGTATGAAACAGCAAGTTGAAAAGACTGCTTAGGATACTGCCCTATGGTTGGCGCACCACATCTGACGTGAAACATCTTCGGGATGCTGTCACTGCAGATCAAGATCGCTCAGGACCAAGGCCAGCATTTGCAGGACCATAGCGTTTTCTTGAAGACAGAGCCCTCAGCAGCAGGGTCCTGACACAATGCCACAACCGTGCCTGGGAAGGGCAAAGTCAAGGTACATGAGGAGCACTGCCCCAAGCACAGTCACCCGCCTGGCTTACTACACTTTACGTAGCACACTAATTAATGTATGTAAAAATGTGCACACCACCTTATGTTGCTCATTAAGTACAGCCCACTTGCTTGCAGCTGCTACCTATCGTTATGGCTGTTAGGATCATCTGTGCCAGCAAGATGGGCATTGGGCAGTTCTTTATCAGAGAAATCAGGGTTTAGGGAGGGTGCAATCAATATTATTTCATTATTACGGTGTCTTCTTGCACCCTACCAATACTACTGCAGAGATGCCCTTTCTCATCTTCAGTTTTTTCTTGAGACTTGTCTTACCTTCTGCTTCATATTCCATTTTGATAGAATAATTCAATTCAATTAGCTTTCTTTGTATGTTTCTAAACTTGATAAGCAAATACAAACTTCAGGAAATAAGCTGATCTGCTACAGCGTCAGCATATTAACTGAAGATGCAGTAACACTGATCAATCAAATCACAATTAAGACAAATGAGGAGGTTCAAATTATCAAATTGTTATTGTAATAGAAGATATGAACAAGCAGAACAATGAACCTGAAACTAGATGAAGTGCCCTTGTGAATACTTTAAGAGCTCAGATTCCTATGAATCCAAGACTCAAAGTTGGCTTTTGAGCTACAATAAGTGCAGATATAAGCATCTGCAAACTACAAGCATATTCTCTGGAAGGGTCTTTTTTAGATTTAAAATCTTGCCACAGGGACTAAGTCTATCATTTACAAGAGCTCAACATCTGGGTTAGACTCACAACTTAAGTATTGTGATACTCAAAATCCCAAACTATGCTTGATTTCCAGAGTCAAATGAGGATTTAAAATCCTCATTTAAATTTTATAAGCTTCCAAGATAATGCCTAGGAATAATGAGATGACTCAATTAGACTTACTGCAATTAGTACTGACTGGACAGTCAGCTTAAAATTTTCAAGTGGAAAAACCCTATTTTAACCCCATTTTCAAGACCTAGAAAGTTTAACTTCAGTTTCTTCTAAGACCGTATTTTCCCATATTACTTCAGAAAAAATTATTTAACAAATGGCTTCACTATCATGAAACATGACAGCTGCTGCTTTTCTCCATCCACAAGGTTTGTAACACCACCACACAAACAAGTCTGACATGCCAGAAACAATCCCATCTATATTGCCTAATTGGCAAATACAACAGCCTACACTTGCCTGCCTTTAAGTGCTTCCAAAGGCAGAGCACTGTAACTCAGTTTATTATTATTATTGCCTTCTATGATAAATGTCATCTTTCCCTTTAATATAAGTTGGCCAATTATCTAACAGTATTAACAGCTTGTTAATAAAGTCAATGAGTTACCACATATATGTGAATCCTTCCGTTTCCAATTCCATTACTTACAAACTTTTCTGGCCCACACCCATTTCCTGATTTCCTATGTTAAAAACACCACAAAAATATTCTCCTAAGCACAGAGTGGGTGTGCTTTCAGACAAGAAATCAGAGACCTTATAAAAGGTTTTCTTTTCTTGTTTGGCTGTGCTTTTTTGTTTTTATTTTTTCCTTTTGAGAAGGGCAGCAAGAGCTTGCTAATAGGGACAATGTTTCAGTTTTGATATTGCCTCCTGGGATACTTTGCTAGAGAAAATACTTCTTGTAGATTATTCTTTATCTTTCCATAGCTTTCTTCTAGCTAGAAGAAAGAAGTTGTCTTTCAGACCACATTAAGGAACTGCTATTTTTTAAGCACATGGGAGAAGTTGCATTCCCAGACAAACAGTCAGGGAGAAGAGTGAATAAACATCTTTTCCTTTAAAGCCGCTTCTGAATTACAAACTCAATTGGTGTGAAACATGAGAATTCAGCTTGATCTTATGTATTGTCTTTCATAATAAAACATATGATCAGGTATTAATCTGTGTGTTGTATATTCATTGGTTTATAATCTTATAACCAATGTCCTGTATTTAGGGAACACTTTAAAAAAGTCAAAGGAAGAAAAGTTCCCACATCATACAGCTTAGAACTTCTCTGAAGCATATTAGAAGCAAACAAATAATACACAGAAAAGGGCTTACATGGACATTTATACTCTCCTTGCTGAGTCTACTGTGATGAAAAATATTTTACTCATGAAGGCAACATAACAGATGTTTAGTTTCTAGCCTACTACTGAGTTTAAATCTTACAAAACCTTGAAAGACCACGATACTTGTGGCCCAATAAAAAGTGTCAGCTTCCTAATCCTTCAATATGTCATATCATCTTTGTGAGAGTTCTGCTTTCTGGATCTTTTACCACAGGGTTACTGTAAAATATTCCAGCTACACACTAATCATCTGTGAATCAATAGATACTGCTGATACAAAAGGGCAGTTTATTTCAAAAGTCTCTTAGAAGGAGCCATCTCTCATACTGAAATCTGATCATTTATTCCTATCTATTTTCCTTATACTACAATACAACCCTTTAACCCTAAGTACATTTATAACATAATTAGATTTCCTTATTCAAAGAACTGCATCTGTACAAATACCTTCTAAGAGAGCGAAGTAGTCACATTCCACTAGATAGCAAAAAATATCACTTCACAGAAGGAAGCAGCTTCACAGCATTTTGTAATAAATATGCTTATAAATGCCTGTTTTTACCTCCATAAACATTACCTCTCCAAATTTTACTCCACTATTTAAAATTCAGCTTTAGAACTAAATGTACTAAAAGGGAATTCAATGGGAAAAAACTTTAAGATTTAACTGTTCTATAAGGAAAACAAACATTTTCCATCTAATGTTAAAGTCTGTATTTCATACACCCTCCATAAAGCACACAACCTGATTAAAAGGGAGTTTATGTGCATTTTTAAATGCAGGCGTGACAGATTTGCTGGATATTTTTAAACACTCTAGCAGTAAAACAAATAAACATTCAGAAAGTGACATCTTAAAAATATTTCAGATCATTTGATATAAAGTTTTTGAGACAACAAATTAAAATGAAGAACTGACACAGAAAGGAACAGGCATCTTCCTTCAGGAAACTGATTAATCATTATCTGTTAAGAGCCTGAAAACTATATCGAACCGAATGTATCAGGCTGCAATTGTCCCAAGGTTATGTTGCTAATCAAGGACAGTAGAAATCTGTATTTACTTTCACTGAACAGAAGGAATAAATCAATATCATCTAAAAAAATCTTGCTTCAAAACAAGTCCTGCATATGAAAGGCATATTCCTATTCAGCAAATGCTACTTTTGATTAGGTTTCCTTCTGTCAGCTCTGACAGAAAGCATACATACTCCTCCACCCTCCACACCAAAAACAAGCAACAAAGAACCACCACAAAAACAGCTTGAATTTTACTTATAAATGAAACACTATTAAAGTCTTCATGCTCAAGTGCTTTACTTAGTTCTTGTAATGTTCATT
The DNA here is from genome assembly GCA_024606505.1 of Aquila spilogaster. Taxonomy (NCBI): domain Eukaryota; kingdom Metazoa; phylum Chordata; class Aves; order Accipitriformes; family Accipitridae; genus Aquila; species Aquila spilogaster. Next base: position 8,031,139 of record JANHGO010000044.1, on the reverse strand, counting down.
GAATAAAACGAGGATATGAAGATGGATCTAAGTATGAAACCAAAGAAATAAACCTAGGCAGAGGTGAGTCAAAAGAATCAGGAAAAGAAAACCTAGCTAAAAACTTACTTTTAAGGTGTAAATATTCTACCTAATGTTAGGAAAAAGATGAGCAAGAAGTGGCACAGCCACATAAAGACTGAGAACTAAAGAGGATTTCTGAAGTGATACACAAACTTAATTCAGTCCTCTCACTACACCCTTGGCACTGATTATATTTCCTGCAAAAAGGGGTAGAGAAGTCTCGGTATAAAAAGGGAACAGAAAAAGCATAAGTAAATAAAAACAATTCTATTTTTTCTATCTGCACCTCTAAATTGATTCATTATGTTGCATCTTAATGAATTTAAATTGCTCACAAGCAATGTTTGTTTAGATAAGACAGAGGTGTTCTAAGTTGACTTGTCTACTTACAATCATAAGATCAACAGTTCTGCAGTTCTAACTGTGAATTCCTAGCTATGCAGTGTCTTTTTCATCTCCCATTATCATGGGAAAAATTATTTCTTTTCTCACACAAAGTTATACACTAACAAAAACTAGGCATGAGAGGTTAATTTCATGCTTAACTAGAAACTTACTAGGTGGGTAGTTTTAAAGATAAAAAATGAGAAATATTCATATATAAGTCAATTTATATTCAATAAGTCCATGTCCATTTCTCTAAAATAAAAGTCAGCTCTACCCCTACATGTATAGAAAACATTCCAGCAGCAATCAATATGTCCCAGAAACTGAGACAGGTCAGCTGCTGTGTCAGCTTACATTGCCTCCTGGTAATTTCCTCTTTCACTGTTGTTTAACAGAACAATATATTTGTATGGAAAATTTTGTTGAAAATTTGTGAAGAGAAACTTGTGGACCAAAAAGAATATCACTGTATTGCTGATGTACTTTGATCAGAGGAATGAAAGATGAAAAAGGAACAGTGACTGCTCCACAATTCTTTTTCTGATATGCTCTACATCTTGACATTCAGCTTAACAACTTCTAAATGCTCAGAACTTCTGCAGGGCCGTTTAATAAATATTGTTTCTGTCCAACTTGTCAAAGAAACACTTAGAAAAGATGTTCTATGCATATATTGTTTATATCAAGAAATCAAAAACTGGCCTTATTTCTCCCATTGGATGTATGGAACTTCTGCCAATAATCATCACAGTCCTTAACATGTTTTTAAAAGACCAGATGTTTTTACTTTCTCAGTGTTAAAAAAGCTTGATATGAGAACTACAAGACAGATGTATCATGCAAATGTATACATGCACATATACACAGAATTCTGTCTGCGATCATGGGATATGCCATTCAGAACATATTTCTAACAATTATTGTCGGTTCATCTTTACAATGGAAATGTTCATAGGTAGAAGCATGGTTATGCTACACAAGAGAAAGACAGCAATACTGCACAGGGAGAAAAAGAACTAAGCCAGAGCTCCGACTTGGGAGATAAAATTCTTAAGGAAGCTGAAAAGCAATGAGGTCTTTTATAGCTACAGAGACTACTGAAGGAAGATTAAGGAAGAGGTAAGTCTGCTGCTGAATGGAGCATGGAACCTAACTTCAGAGCCTGATGTACTCGGTGCCTTCTTCACCTCACCTTTTACCATCAGTGCCCTCAGAGGCTACCATCAGCTGACCAATGTCACTGCAAGGCCTCTATTTCATGAAAAAGTTGTGGGTCTCAAAGGACATCTCCAATGCCTGGAAAAGTCACGTTAGACTCATCTTCAAAGGAATGAGGAAAGCTTAGTGAACATACAGCAGTGAGCCATCACTCGTGTTTTCAGGCAGATCACAGAGAGACTCCTTCTGGAAGCCATTTTCCCGGACTAGCTGCTGACTGGGAACAGCAAGAATGAACTTCTCAAGGGCAAACTGTGCCTTATCAGGCTGACTGCCATCTAAAATGAAACAACAGGCTCTGCGGATGAGGGGAAGGTGGTGAATGCTGTTTACCTTGGCTTTAGCAAAGCCTTCAAGCACAGTCCTTCACAGTCAATCTCTCTTCAGCAATGGAAATAAACAAAACACTGCTGAACAAAGAAAACAACGAAAAAAAAAAAAACAACCAATCCCCAAAAAAGCAATTCAGGGATCACTTAGAAGTAGTATGCAGGCATCACTCTGATTTGAAACTGATACATTTGATAAATACACATGCTCTTTGGTTCTGTGTGGAGCAGCCAGGAGTTGGACTTGACAATCATTATGGATCCCTTCCAAATCAGGATATTCTGTTGTTCTATGTTGCATATCTCAAGTTTTTTCACATTGCTTCTAAATTTGTATCAGTGGTTATGACGTTTTATAGTAAATTCCACAGATCAAATGAGTTGATTTCTATTTTTGTCCTTGAACTTAAACACCGACTGTTCTTCTTTGAGAAACTTCTTACAGCCATCAAGATGCAGAAAATCTTAATTCTTTAAAATAATTTTCCTTATAGAAAATAAAATCATTGTACTGTGAACTTCTGTTGTTTGCCCTAGGCCTTCCTCAAGTGTCTGAAAAAAATTAAATCCCTAAACAATAACCTTTATGCCACTAAAGTGTACAAGGTTCTGCTCTAGTGGATAAAATAAGTCAAGAATTTCTCAGAAGGTCTAATTACAATTACTACAGCTACTGCATATATCTGAACAAGTGAATTTGACTAAAGTACAAATGCTGCTTAGGAAACAAAAGCGTCTCCTTAAGCTATGTAAGTCTCAGACTTCACTTTTTTTTTTTTTTCTATTGAAGCTTAAATATTTAAAGAGGCTTAGATGACAGAAGGACAGTTAAAAATTTTAAAGACCTTAGCATCACACAGATAGTTTACTATTCAGACCAACACACAGTATTAAAACAGCATGGTAACATATTACTGTCTCAAATTAAAAAAAAACAGTAAAAAAAGGAACAATTATCAAGGCAAATTTGCTCTCTGCTTTGAGCATTATCTAGTAATCAGAAAAGAGCAAGTATTTGTGCACTCATAAGAAAATAAAGGAGATTCTGACACATAAAACCCAGATAACATTCCATGATATAAATTATATTGATAGTTTATAGAATATACACCACTTTTACCTATTGATAGAGACTTATCTGCAGAAGACATATATACAGCATTAATTAGGATTATTTGTAAATTGCCAATAAAAATTAACAGTAGTTTGCACAAACAGTTTCAAAACCTTAATTACTCTGAATGTTATAGCTATTTCAGTGATTAAAAATGAAGTTTGAAATGTCCTCATTTTTAACAGTTTCCTAAAATAGTGAGAATTTGTTGAACCTTTCTATAAGTACAAGCGAACAGCATTCATACAGAAGAGAATTTATTCTCATTGCAAATTAAAGTTCTTCTTGGCTAAATACGTTTCCTTCCTCACAAGTCCTACTATGTTTATCTGCACTCTGAATTAACGTGCACGCTCCTGGACCTCATTTAAATGACTTAAGCTAGCAAGTACTTGGAAAACAAATAAAAACAGCAAAGATTATTCAAAGCCAAATAACAATCATCACTAAAGTAAAGGTATTAGATGTGAACTAAAACTGAAATCCAAACACAGTATTTCATAAATAATTCTTAAATATTTAGTGAAGCTCACAAAAAAAAAAAAACAACAAAACATTACTTAACCCTAAATACACCTAAATGTAAAATGCAAAAGTAATCCTAGACAGCTGATTTGCAGCAAAATAAAGGTACTTCTGTTCTGAACAATTGGCTGTGTGAGATGCAGCAGTGTGCACTGCAGCAAAGAAGTCTGAATGCACAATGTAGAAAACGGACCCAGAGAGACTGTAGGGTCTCCACACCCGAATCAAAATCTGAGGTAACAAGGCCTGGTGCTATCTGCTCTAAGTTGAACTTGTTTGAGCTGAAAGTTGGACTGGATGATCTCTGGAAGTCCAACAAACATCGCTATATTATTGGCTGTGTACATCTGAATTCATGAGTTATGATGTTTTAAATAAAGTATAAAAATAAAAAGCTAATAAAATAACCTGAGTTATGCCTTTGCAGCTTGAGCAACTTGTATCAGCTTAAAGTTTCTTGTGTGTTCACACATTGAAATTTTGGCAACACAAGCTTGCTAGTAATTTCTTCATAGCTAGTGGTTTTAACCCTACATTTTCCTTCAGCTGACTCTCTGTTCTTTCAGCCAGCACAGTAATGAACATAAGTAAAGCCTCAACTACCACATATATTACAGTCATCATACTGAAGACTAAAAGACCGAATAATCATTTATTCCCATAGAATGCAACATTTAATATAGAAAATATAAAAATATCATACCTTGAAACTCATATAGATTTGCCCCCTGTACAAGGACATAAAAGTAAACCTCACAGAATTCCTCTCCTTAATTAACTGGCAATCAATTAACATGGATAAAATGTAGCCAGACAGACAGTACTCCATCTCTTTATGCAAAAGAATTAGCTGCATCCAATTAACAACAACCATACAAAAACATCAAAAAGATGGATGCTACTGAGATTGTAATACATTAAAAAAGCATCATTAAGACTACACTGTACAGTCAAATGCTCAGGAACTTGAGGAGGGAAAGCCAGTAGGGCAAGCTGTTATTACTATGATTTTGTAGAGAATTCAGTAGAGCTTTCTGCAGTGGAATGAAGATCTTTTATGTTTGAGTCAGTAATACCTCTCACCTCTGAATTCAACACTTTACTCTCACAGAGTTTGTTACAGAAATTCATTCCAAATCTGCATCACTGGCTATTTTATCTATAGTTATAACATACCTGTTATAACATAACACATTAGTTGCTTTTATTCCTCTAGAAAGCCATACAAATACTCCATTTTTGTTATCAGACCAGTTATAGCACTTCACATTTAGTTTCTCACATTTACCCACTGAAATGCTTAAGCATCTCTGATCTTGTTTTCCTTCTATTAGTCACTACCTTCAAATTCAGTTACCATCACTGAAGAGCAACAGGTTATCAGTAGTAAAGCAGTAAAAAGAAACTATCAAGTAGTAAAAAGAAAGGAAAACAAAACTATTCAAGCAACTGTAAATACGTTCATTCTAATATGCCTTCTAAAAAACATGGGTATTTGTTTTCTAGCTCACCTTCAAAGTTGTTTAAATAAATATGCGAGGACAGATTTTTCAACATAATATTTGGACATTGCTAGTCTGAAATCTACTCCATTGCAACTGTTTGAAACAGACCTCCAAATTTATCTGAAAATCTACACCTTGGATTTATGAAAAAGTAAAGGCATTGAAACAGCTCACAACAACTATTCCTGTTCTCTGCATGTCTCCACACAGATGTGCTGCCATGCCTACTAATTTTAAAATAACTGGTAATGGTAAAAAAAAGAGAAAAACAAAGGAAAAAAAAACATTCCAGTCAATTTAAAATGAGTAGTTAGATATATCGTAGGAAAAGTTTTGTAATACAGTAAGCTTGGCACTAAAATTAGGTTTTTAAGTAGTTATTTATCTATCACACTAAAACTGAAAGTCCTTATGATTATGCAATGAATTAAGACAGCTACTGGCAATAGAGAGATTGGAGAGCAACAGCTGCATGGTAAACAGTGGTATTTCCAAGCAATGCTAATATTCTCAAGAGACACAACGTGACATTCCAGGCATCTGTTTTCCCTGTACACTTTCTGTGGTGCAGCTGATTATGATTCCCAGACAGAGACTAGGAAAGATGACATTAAAGCCATTTAAAAATTGAGCCGTTAAATAAAATTCTTAAGTTCCTCCATAAAGAAATCAAGCCCTGGTATCAACTGGACTGGTTGTATGGTGAAACAGTAATATAAGTACCTAAATGGATATCAGGAGTTATGTCAGAAATACAGAGCTCAACATGGAAGTTTAAGCTTCAGTTCAAAACATTATTAAAATATCACACAGACTCCAAAAGAATGTGAGTGCAGGCACATCCATTTAGACTTAGACCTTGCAATGATTTTGTTGCACTTCTCTATCAGGTCTACTTGTTATGTGACAGACAGGTAATTAAAAAAATTCTAATTATCCATGTATCTTATCACACTGACAGGTGAGTTTGCAAGTTGCAAACTGTAAAATTACAGTTACCAGTGACCAAAATTTTGGAAGCATTCATTTGATTCCCTGCCACAGCACAAAAAAAAAAAAAATAAGTGTAACACAAGAAAGAAAGGAAGAAAGAATTAAACTTATTTGGTAGAACCAAAAGGAGAAATAAAAATATAAATAATGTTATGGAAGACACTACTTACCAAGAAAAGAACTCTAAAGTTGTTCAGATCACCAAAGAATTCTTCTATGCTTATTGATTGGGTGTTAAACGTAAAGTATTCTCCCAAATTCTCATATAATTTCAACATATTGTTACGTCCGCAGGTCAGTTTTTCATATTGTTCTCGTGCACTCTTAGCAAAGATGTAAGACTTCGTTAAGGAAAATGATTCAATTGGAATTAAATCTAACAGCAAAACACAAACAAGACAATACAGCACAAAAGTGGGCAAAACTGGAAAATTTGGTAGCACCATCCTGCTTTCAAGTATGTTCTTTTAAGTACAAATGTATGAGTACATTCCAACATAAGAAGATAGAAAATGACACTGATCCTGTTGGTTTATTATAGGTTTAGCTTAACTTGCAAATTATCTAGATTATCTAGATTATCACAGTTCAAGAGCACTTAGGCTCCTTGTATGCTTACTGTAGTTACATTATTTGGTCATAGCTGAACTTACAATTTACGAATGCACAAGGATGATACAGCCTTGAAACACCAAGAAAGGTGACCAGACCAGTGTCTGTATTCTCTCTTACACGATGTCTTTCACCCTCTCCCACTCTGAAAGAAGTACTCCTTGCTTTAATTTCCATGAAGTGATACTGTTAGGAGATTGCAATATATTACACATTTTTATTAGTAATCAGAGAGCATAAATAAAAGACTGATTACCAACTCAGCAGTTGCAATTAAAAGTTTGGCATAATCATCTTAAATAGAAAGGGATTTATTTTTCCTATATGGAAACTTACAGAACAATTTACTTACAAATGCAGAAACAGCACAAGCTGCAAATATATATACATACACATATATTACTTTGCCTTCAAGCTAGTTAAGTTTCAGTATACTTTATTTTGTTGTGGTTGTTTATATCCACAAAGACAAATTCACAGATCACTGCGAGAAAACAGCTGCTACATGATTTAAACTAGTTCTGTTGATAGTGAATTGAAGCTGATTAAAGTGTTACACTACACATATATAAACCTGAAAACGAAAGATACAAATTATTTCCTGAACTACAGAAATCATACAGCTCAGCTTCCTGAAGCATTTATTTGTAACAACTATCTTACATGCAAATTCTCTGATTCTTAATACAGCAGACCTCACGTTTCAAACTTTCCCTGTATTTCTGTCTCCAATCCAAGAGTCAGCCTCATATGACAATTCTAATTACATAATATCTTTGAGGTCCCTATCTCTCTGCAAAACAAGCAATCTGGAAACTAACCAGGGGAGTAAGACCTGAAGAGACACCATATAAAGCATTTATTTTTGAGATTGGATTAAATCCCCATAATAATAATAAGGAAAGGAAATTCAGGCAGATATTCTATTCCTAACACCTCCTTAGTGTTTGGATTCTGCTGAGTATTGTGACATTCACAATCTACCTGCAAAAGAGTATCAGTGCTGAAAATACACTTCACTGGAAACAGGCCTAGTATTTCACGTGAATTTCCTCCTCTAATTACAGGGTATCTCAGTGGTCATTTAAAAAAAAAAATTCTTTTAAGTATGATGGAAAAAAATTAGATAAATTTATCTCCTAAGAAACTTGCAAGCAATTCTCTCAAATATATAATTATCAAGATTTTAAACCAGTAGTATCTATCTCTATGGTTTCATACCACTGCAAAGACAGCAGAGTAATAACTATATTTTCATTACAGTTGATGAATTTTAACATGCTTAGTTAGAATTTCAAGCACATAGTGCTGTATCTCTCATCTTAACACAAGACAAACCTGGTATAGTTCAATCTTTGATGACATTTAGCTGTATAAAACGAAATGAAAATTTAATGGCAAGAATACATTAAATAGGTATTAATGGCACATTACTGAATTATTGAGCACAGTCTAAAAAGTTCTTAGAAAAACATCAACTGCCTTACAGTCAGCAGACTACCGTCTTGAACAACTCACCAAAAATACTGGGAAGCATAAATATGAAGGTACATAATTATACAAATTACATCTGTAGTTTCTTTCCAAAAACCTCATAAAACCAGAGACAAACTAGTGGAGGTGACACGGAAGTATGAAAGAAAAAGCCACCAAACATTCCTGATTTGAAACTAACTCTTTGAGACAAAGCTCTCAAAGTCCAATTAATCACAGAATTGTAGGGGTTAAGTCCAATTCCCCATTAAGTTTCACATTCAACCACAGAAATAACAGTGAACATCAAAACGAAAAAGTATTGATGCCGAAACTAGAACATATTTTACAGCAACATTACACAAACATCTACAGTAATAACAACAACATATATGGCCTGAATTTTTGTAGTAGTTTGTGTTTACACTTATGGATGATTTCCAAATGTGATGTCCAATACACCAGTTCTAAATATTTGATCCTGGGATTAAAAACAAAATAGCTAAAGGAAAGTCACCCTTAAGTAGCTGATACCAATAATTCAACAACATATCTGGTTTATCCTATAACCTTGAAAAATTCTCTATATGCCATGTCTCTACAGAACCCTAAAGAAAATGAAAGCTAACCTATCCTGCCAAATTTTAGTTATCTACTAATTCTAGCTCTTTCAGTCCCTTCTTCCTCTCAGAAAAGACGCTGGGAAACTTACAAACTGTTGTTTGGTTGTTTTTTTTTTCTTTCCCCAAAGTGATTTTATCTGTTTGCTTTTACATTTGCTGCAAACTTTAGTTTACATCTAAATCTGCAGTACTTATACAAAAGATATTTTCAGTCATTATGCTAATGACCTTCACATTTTGAAACATGAACAGATGACTAGAGTTTGTTGGCATTTAACTAAGCAAGCAATGGATACAAAAGTCACCACAACACTATGCAACCATGCTATGTCAGACATAAAGGATCCCCAATTGCTGTCAATACTAGTTTTAAATTCTATATACCTATATTAGGATCACAACCATGATACTTTCATGCTTTCTACTGCTTTCTTCCAAGCAGACAGGCAAAGAAAAAACAACAACAAAAACCACCAACATAGATTTCTATGTTGGGTCATTTCTGTGAAGGTCAAAGACATTGAATCTATTAGAGGGATAGCTATCGCTTCAATCACAACACCTATTATGAATTTCGTAATAATTTTTCAATTATTATTATTGTTGTCAGTTACTCCAAACTCCTGAGCACTACATTTACTGCTCTGGAAATTGACAATTTCCATCAGAATGTTCTGTGTCTCAGATAACAGAGTTTAATTAAACTAGCTTATTAAAATTTCCATTACAAACTACATTTGAATGTTTCTCTCCTGTCCTGAAATGAACTACAGAATTAGTGTCAGCAGTACTTAAAGTAGAATGGAATGAAGCTGCATGACATAATACCACCTTATTATTCTGAAGATACACATAGAATGACAGATACAGTTGGAATATCAGGGGTCATATAGTTGATTTTTTCATAAAATTAAAACTGTGTTATTAAATGAATGCAAAGTACATAAATGTTAATAACATACAAACAGTCTATTATCTGTACTGTAAATACCATTATTTTGGAGAAACATAAAGTAGTTTTACTCTTTTAACTGTTGTTAACTTATCGTCAGTCAGCTCAGCGCATATCATGTTACTGCCAACACTAATGAAAATTAATAAACTAAAAGTGCCTATTTAAAAGCTTGAAAGTGAATCTGTTGGAGCCCACAATGAAAAGATGAGGGGAGAACTAATTCAGCAGAGAGAATTATGTAAATAATCACACAGTAGCTGATTTTTGTTCCTATGACTTCATAATACATTAGATAAAACATGAGGGAGATTAAAAACATTACACTACTAATTATAAATACTGCATGTTACTAATATGAATGTGTGGATTAGTAGATTTGCTTGTAAACTGGCCTTATTCATTGGTGGCATTTGTACTCCTTGACAGTACAAAATTAGCAGCAAAAGGTCATTAAGTATACAATAGACCAGACAACAGATCAGGAAATAGTTTGAAAACCGCACCTCCACAGAAGGGCCTGGCTTCATACTTACAGGTTCTTCTCTTACAAATGACAACCTAATTTGTATTTGACCCTCTGTATTTCTGAGTCTGAACCAAGTGCTGAATCACAGTCAAACTGAGTTTAAACGGGCAATATATAAACTTCAGAACAGGGCTGTAGATTATGGAAAAAGCAAAGTAAGCTAACAATATGTTTTATCTAGCTAGAAGAAAAAGTTTGATATTATACTGTCATAATCTTTAATAAAGGATGTATCATTGCTCTTAGATTCTAATTTCTAAGCTCATCCATAATAGAGCATCTTCAAATTGAACTGCAGAAACACAAACAGAACTTATTAGCTGAAGACAAATTCAGCTTTAATAACACTAAGTCATTTACGCTGATAGCTTTATTTTCACCTGCTATCAGTATGTAAACAGATGCTAACAATTTTATCATTCACACAACATACATAATGCATCTTTTTGACTACATAGAAGATGACTTCTGGAGCATACTCAAATAATTATGAATTACAATTATATATCTAATCTTTTCTTCCTGTAAAAAGCCTTTTTTTTCTGGAAGTAAAAAAAAAAAAGTCTGGCAGGAATCTTCATTACAACACACTTACCTATCCAAATTAGAAACCAGAGAAACCGAAACCGAGAGAAGCAACACTATTCTATCTGTTTACATAAAATCTTGTCCTTTTAGAGAATTTATAGATTCACTAATTAATAAAATATCCATAAACAGTTCACTTGAGAATTTGTTTCTCACTACAATGCAAATTACTTCATCATTCATCACTTAACAGAACAGTCTGAAGGGAACAGGGGAAACAGTTGCTCCTCAGTTATACTAGAGGGTTCTGTACTTCTCCCTGTCCTCAATTACATTTCATTAGTACATGAAGTCATTAACTACGATAATTATTTAATACAACTGTATTCAGTGTGCATAGACCATATTTCAGTGTTTGTGTTCATGAAAATGAAGCATGAAGATCATAACCATTTGATACCAATGCTAGCTGTCATGCCTAAGCGATGTTAATTAAGATGAGGCCTTTCTGACTTGGCCTGAAATAGCTATAAAACTTTTATCTTAATAAATAGTAGAAAACGTCATTGTTTACTTACTTCTAGTTATAAGCAATCATATCAATTCCTAATTGTCATGAATTCAAACTTCTCAATAATGAAAAGACTATTCGCAATAATTACAAACACATCACTTTAATATGCACAAGAGAAAGCTTATGACAACATGATTTCAAAAGTTTTTTGTGTTTTTTTTTTTTTTTAAATTATATCCTTGTTAATCAGGAAGTAAACATCAGTGCTCATTTCTCTATAAGTCCCATAGGAACTCTAAGAAAACCTGATAAATTAGGGCCTATTTTATAAGTATTCAGTCCAAACAATGAACCTCTGCAGGCTGTTTCGTAAATCAGTTTATACTAGAGAAGACTGCCCTAAGCCTTACAGTGCTGATTTGAGAGTACAAATAAGAACACTAATTATCTGGTATCATGAATAAGAAAACTTAGAAAGTAAATAAGAATGGAAGGCATAAATAAAAAGCAGCATTTACAAAGCCACTGTCTAGTGAAGATCCTGGCTGTCTTAAATGGAAAGGAGGAAAAAAGGCGAAAAAACTGCAAAATTAGGGTCAGGTATTAAACTAAATTAACCTAAAATGACTAGTTCCTACTCCCCCCAAGGAAAATACAGTTCATGACTTGAGAATTTAACAAGTCTTTAATCTTTTTTCCATAACTAATAGGAAAAATAATCCCCAAATCCACACTCTTAAATTCTGCCACCTTTTATTTTGAAATTTGAAGTATTTAAACTGAAAAAAAGAAATATCAAAACAAAGGTTTTTTTTCAGTCTGGGGGTGTTCCCCTCTCCTCCATCTCCAACTCGTGCAGAATTCATTAAAATCTGCATTCATTAATCTCCTTCGGAGAATTTTTTTTTTTTTAAACCTGGAATTCTGAAATTCTGGACTTTGAAAACAAGTCCCTATCTACCTTATGCTTCTTCAGTACCTTTAAGAACAGAAAACACGTCATTTTTAATCTAAATCTCGTATCTAATGTCTTGCTTTAGAAATAATTTGAAATAATATGAAGAGATCTACTCTGTAAGTTTTTAAAATTCAGATCTCTCTCATTTCTACTGGTGGTAAACAATTAACTATAACCACTATTTATGCACTAATTAGAAAGCAACACAGAAGATATAACGGTCCAGAAAATATATTCCATCTTCCTTGAGAATAATTAAATGAAAACTCATTTAAAGGAATAAAAACAAGAACAAAACTAAAACGCAGCTATTACAAACAAAATGATGCTGAAAGAAACGTTTAACATATTATGGCCTAATTAATTAAATATGACTTGAAAGTAACACAAAGTTCTGACATATGAAGTTCTATCAACAACAACAAAAAAATCAGTTATCTATTTCAGCGAAGCTACAATTAGGTAGCCACTCCTAGAAACGCTCTATTAGCTTTGGAACTTACAATGAGATGCCTTAAACAATAATTACAGCTTTGTGTGCCCTAAATCTTTCAGAGAATCTACAGCTTTCACTTTCTCTTTGATCATGCGTTTTCCTTACTCCTCCTAATTTCACTGAGACGTTTGCCTGAGCTGCCAATTATATCCTGTTTTAACAAGCTTTCTTCAAGAAACCTGATGGCCACTTCACCTACATAAAGTTTTTGGGGCAAAAGCACAGGGAAGGAAAGTAGCAGCGAGTAGAAGTGGCTAACTGACATACTAGAATTATTTTAATACAGCAATGTCAGGAAGCCCTTGTCTTCTCTCTTTTCAGAATTTTGGGAAAAAAAAAGTCACACCATACAATATTTCAAAATCCTAGGTGTTTAAAATAATTCCTTTGATTTTGAAATTCCTGGATAGGTATCTGATAGAAAAGTCACTTCCTTCTCAGGGTTAGAGAAGTGTACAGGACAAAAAGTCATTCCACAAACACCGGAATTGCTTTTTATCAGTTTGAACAGTTTCTTATGTCAGTATGATTTTTGGTATCAAATTCCGCAGTTACAGGGATTTACAGTGTGCACTCTCCCTTTAATTTCAGATTAAAAGTAAACATACAGCAATTAGAAAATGGATCTCTAATTATCATTCCAGTAGTGCACTATTCTTTATTAAAAAATACAAATCTATTTCAGTGATCTGGACAACTTACTTTAATAGAGATTTAAGGATGAAAGCACAGCTTCCCTCAGGCAGTTATTCACAATCAAGGCAATTCTAGATTTTCCATGTATTTAAATGGATTTTTGTTCACAATTTTATTCTTTAGAATCTCCTAAACTCCCAGGCTTTTCCTCAAATGCAGTTTCTAAAGTCTGTGTAGATTGCCGTCAAAAACCATTTTCTCTCTACTTAACCAACATACATACCAAAAATGTACTTCAACCTTTGCCCTTTTCTGGTATTAAATTCTCTCTCAATTACATGAAGCACAATTCTAGATGTGGTCTTTTGGGTGCAGAACAGAATAGAGCTCCCTCATGTGGTATATCTACATAATCTCAGGGATTAAACAACCAACCAATCAAAAGCACTGTGAATAATCAAATATCTGGACTTAATCTGAAGCAGATTACCTAGAGAAGTTTATAATACAGAGGCAACAGAATAAAAGTAATTCAAGAAATAAAAATCAGGAAAGTAAGCCATTTGAAGTTCTTGTTTGCCACACGACTACCCGTTGCTTATCATTACATTCCCCCATTTGTAATCATTGTCCAATGGCTTCTTTTATTAATCCCATGAAGGACTTTACATAGTTTGTATAATTCTGCTCACATTTATAGTCTAGCCCAATATGAAAAAAAAAATCAATGTAATTTGTAACCTTACATCAGGGTTTCTTCTTTCTTAAAAAGAAATGAAGATTTGAAAGCAGAAGTGTACTATGACCAAGAAAACTGATAATTCCTTTTTTTCATTAATTGCATTCCAGTGATTCTTCAATATGGAGGGGAAACGCAGTATCAATGTTTATTTGGGCAGAGTTTCAAGTCCACAATTATTTCACAGGTGAAAATATAAAACAGATCAGATGGCCTCAACTGATCCTCTTATGAATTAAAACTTTGAAAGAGTTCAGTGAAGCTTAAAGTAATCCATTTTTCCCCAAAAGAATTTTAAGCTTCCACTGTTTATAGCCCTTTCTCAACAACAAGATCAGTAACATGAATTTTCTGTTATTGGTTTTGTTTTCTCTATATTAGATAGGAAACTTAATTTTTTGACAACAGTAAAAAAAGCTCCTTGATTAAGTACTTAAAAAGTATTAATTTTTCTTGAGGTAAATCTTGGAGATAAGACCCAATATTTTGATCTCTTAAGCTAGAATAAACCAGTCCTGTTCCATTCCCCTCCACTGTATGTACTCTTATGTTGTTTTAAGTAAGCGTTAAGTCCTAAGACACATGTTTCCTTGGAATTTATTTTTTAACTGGAAGCAGAAATCTTTCTGAACCTTTGGTATTCACTGTAGAACACTCAAGCTTTGTCACCACTTGTGAGGTTTTCTCGTTGGTGTGGTGGGGGAAAGAGAGGATGAATAAAAACTACGTTGAAACGTTGATTCGGAGAAGAAAATGAAAAAAATCTTACTGAGGTATTAACTTCAGCACCGTAACTTTTCTGTCTCTCAACACTATGTAGGAAAAAATATTTTATCTGGATGTATAACCAACATTTTCCTGAAACACATCTTTTACTCTAGAACTGCACTTCCTAACAACAGTATTTTCAAACATCACTTTATTTAGATAATAAGATCGTCCAACTTGAATCTCCCCTGGAACAACTTGAGGCCTTTTCCTGTAGTCCTACTGCTAGTTACATGGGAGAAAGGGTTGACACCCACCTCACCACAACCTCCCTTCAGGTAGATATAGTGACAAGGTCACTCCTGAGCCTTCTCTTCTCCAGACTAAACAAACCTAGCTCCCTCAGCCACTCCTCATAAAGTTTGTGCTCCAGACCCTTCAGCTTCATTGCCCTTCTCTGAATGCATTCCAGGGCCTCAATGTCTTTCTTGAAACGAGGAGCCCAAAACTGAACACAGTACTTGAGGTACAGCCTCACCAGGGCTGAGTACAGAGGGATGATCACTTTCCTGCTCCTGCTGGCAACACTGTTTCATGCAGAAATGCAGGCAATAGTGCATTTCAAACTGTCCCAAAAACAAAACAGGCTTTCCCAAAAATGACATCTCAAAACACCTGAAAGTGAATTATTTTTCCATAACAAGTTAGAAGGAACTCCCAAGTGTTAACAGATGCAAGAGTGTTAATGCCGTTAACATTCTTTCAGCACTCAGTCAGTGTGTAAATGATGTCCTGCTGCTCAGTCACTCCAAGGAAAAAGTTTCACAGACAATTCCAGATGCTGGAATTCTGATTCAGTGTATTTGTTTCTCCCCTAGTGGCCTATTATGTGAGATTCTGTAATACTGTGCTTCCTACAAGAGTATTATCAGTTAAAGCTTAGTGTACATGAAATATTTTCTAACATTCTCAGTGCATAGAAGACCCAAGCTTACATTTAAAATACACTGTTCTCCTAATGATTTCATTACCACTGAAGTACATCAAGTAAGTAACCAATAAATCTTACATTCAGTTGCATAGCAATAGTCATCATTACACAGAACAAGGAGTACAAATTCAAGTTGAATGAGAATCCTTCCAAGAGAGCTTTTTTTTATTTTAAATGAAAGGACTGTCTTAATGACGTTCATTTCTGAAAATTAAAATTAGTTGACAAATCAATGCTGCTCTAATTAATAAGTTAATAACAAGCTCAAAGTAGGGCTTAATAGCAGTAATTTTGGATCATTTATGGCTTCCTAAAATTTTAAATTCTTTAAAGCTTTTAGTTCTTCACATGAATGCAACCAACTGAAAAAAAAACCAAACAAGTAGTTATATTTATTACTGAGGTAGACAAAAGATTGTAACAAAACTAGGCACGTTAATATATTTTACTACAGTAAATGATGTAACTGATTAAACAGAGTTTAATTATTAATATGTCACTTAAGGAAATCTTTAATATATCTGAGATATGTTATACTTAAAAACATGAGATTCTTTACAAATTATATAATGATACAAAAGCAAGATGTCTGGTTCTTTCAATCCAAACAGCTACTGCAAAAAAATCAGTCTCTCAAGCAGGACAAACACCATGTTCTAACATCCTTAAAAAGAAAACAATGCATATAGCTACTGTAACATCAGTATAAAATTCAGAGTTTAGGATTTATCCTAAATTTAGATACAAACTCTGAAACAAAATCAAGGAGTGAAAGTCAATTTTTTTCATAGTTTACCATTACTCCTAAACTGTTGAATCAGATTCCCCAGTACTGCATGAAGCTGTTAATAATAAAGAAATCTCTCACATATATTTGTTCTTCAAGTAAAGCATAGTTCTAGCCCTGGATCAGATAACGGAAAAGTTTTCTGAAGACAATTATTACAAGAAAGATTATGAATGATAGTTTCTATTGTGATTATCACCTCAATAGGATACCAAGAAATACTTCATACTTGCTGCAGAAAATCTTATTCATAATTATGGGAAAATAGCCTTCTTTATTGGCAGGAGAAGAGCAGAGAAACTATGCCTTTAATCATGGCACATTCCTGCATTCTAAGACCCTGCTTAGAGATTATTTATGTTCCAACACGTTGTGAATTTTCTGAGACACTCAAAGCAGTTAAAGTGATGTTCAAGCCTGAAATCCACAACTTCCTAATCTCAGTACGTGCTATCAAAAGCAATTCTTCAACAAGTTGATAGAAACAGAAAAAACAGATACTGATGACTAAAGGTCATTTCTTTTCCCACCAAATTCCTCTTAACTTCCTAATTTACCCCCTAGTCTAAATAATAACATTTTAAAAGTTTCTCCACTTTCATATTAGCTAAGTAGGAACAAATCTGATCATCTGACAGAACTGGAGATTACTTTCTGGAAAAGAAAAATTTGTCAGGTCATCTATTAACTATGAAAACATAAAACTTTGGGAAGAATCAGTTCATTTTTTAGTCTTACCTACTTTGTCAAGCCACCAATTCATTGGTATGATAAAAGCTGTCAGAAATCTAGTGCCTATTATAATTACCAGGAGCTAGTAATCTAGTTCTGACATCAACATATATGCAGTGTAGCAAAGCTGCCTTCTTAACAGACTTCCAACAATTAATTTTCAAATATTTTTAGGATCCACATATCCACTTCCATTTTTAAAAGCATATTTTGTATCTCTATATATGTATTTTAAACTGTCTTGCACTGTCAGATAATTTCTTTAAGAAATTCAGGTGATGAGGAACAGAACAGAAAGCGGCTCTTTTTTCTGCTCCAAATTACTTGAACTACGCTAATAGTTTTTGTAAGTATGGTTAACATACAAGCAGCAGAACAACAAATGATAAAGCACTTGCTTAATACAACGGAAAATATGTATACAACATGTAATACCGACCTGCACTGCAAAAACTTAAGTTTCCAAATACAGGGAAGTTAGGTCATAGAATCATAGAATGGCCTGGGTTGAAAAGGATCTCAAAGAGCATCTAGTTTCAACCCCCCTGCCATGGGCAGGGTCACCAACCACTAGACCCCACCAACCACTAGGCTGCCCAGAGCCACATCCAGCCTTGCCTTGAATTTCTTCAGGGATGGGGCATCCACAACCTCTCTGGGCAACCTGTTCCACTGTGTCACCACCCTCTGAGTAAAAAACTTCCTCCTGATATCTAACCTAAATCACCCGTCTTAGTTTAAAACCACTCCCCGCCTGGCATATCACTATCAACCCATGTAAACAGTCATTCCCCCTCCTGTTTATATGCTCCCTTCAAGTACTGGAAGGTGAACTACTTCATTACATACACCTCCTGTGTGACGAGTAGATACTATCGGATCTAAATAGCCATCCATATTTTCATTTTAAAACACATACACACAAATGAACTTATGACTTGTTTCAATGAAATAAGAAAGAAGTCATATGAATTATCTGAACTTCCACAAATGCACAAGATACCTGTCTTTGCCACATAACATACTCTAAATCCTTCCACAAATACAGAAACATACATTACACAAAATAACTGCAAACTTACTTCAAGAAAAATAGACTTTTGCTTAGTCTCTCACAAAGTTTAGAGAGTTTCTTACATTGACAGTACCATTTATTACTTTATAGACTTTTACGTGAAAGAAATGTGAAAATTTGAGAAAATTGTGAAAATGTGAGAAAGCAGGCAAAACAGACATGTTTTGGTATTCTCCCCAACATTTTACTTACCAATACTAAGGAACTTACAGTCTGTACTCCCTGCAGAAACCAAACCACATTTTATTTACATTAAAAGACATGTAAATACTTTTTCGTCTAAATTGGTCAGGCAAAAGCAAACAATAAAATTAACAAAGCTCCTCTCCCCTTCAAAAAAATCAACATATCTGAATTTAAAATAAGTAATGCTCTCAAGTCTGGTAACTGACCAAAATGACTTCAGTACCATTAAATACAGTTCTGTCACAGAAAAACATAGAACTATCTTTATGACACGATACTATAGTTTCTATTAAGGAATTATTTTTCTCCCTTGGAATGCTTTAAGTTATACACTGAGAATGAACAAATTCTGAGATTCAGTTTCGTTAGTGGCTTTTTGTTTTCTTACATTCAGTCTATTCTGACATTTTTCTCTTAACTAGAATAAAAGCACAGAAGAGAATTAAAACTTATTTTTAAATGTTGTAAATACTTCATCAGATAAGTAGAACACTGAAATCAGGAATAAAGACATGCAAAAAGGATATGCTCATCTTCTGTACAAACTTATCATGCTCATCTTGTGTTTCAGGGAAATTCTGAATGTCATTCTCTATGCGCTGTATCTGTTTGTTCATTGAGTCAAGGTTGCTCTTCAGAGTTTTGTCTGAAACTAAGAAATGTAGTTAATAAGTAAAATGAATTCCAGATTATGGTTAGAAAGAAAGAGTATCAGAAAGGGAAACAACAACGACAGTATAATCTTCAGGAGAATTATTCCATTAAGCAGACGCATGTGTTTCTGAATTATTGCTTATTAAAAAATTCTACTCTTCATAAAAGTAAGTGAAAATATCTACTGTAATATACCAAATCAACATACTTAACGTGGAAATGTCACCAATTACTTCTACGATTAGTTCAAATGATTCAAATTCTATTCAAATTTATTGGTAAAAATTCTAATATTTCATTCTTTTAAATCTAATTCAAAGATTAGAAAGTTGCTAAGGTTCAAAGAGATTTTACCTTATTAATGCATGTACTTGGTTACAGAAGTGATTTAAACAGACGTTAAAAAGGTCAAATATTTTTCTTTTATTGAAATTAAACTGATTTCTATAAACCACAGTCTGTGAAACCTTCTGCTAACATCAAAGGTAGGTTTAAATAATTAAAGCCACCGACAATTCAGAAAAAGTACTCATAGTATAGCACAAAAAAATAAATAAAGGCTACCCCAGAAAAACAGTGCCTTGTAAAATGCTATTCTACCATAAACCACTATTTTTATGCTTTGTATTAAATAATCACTAATTGATAAGTCATTAAATGAGAAAAATCTCCACTTTCATCACAACAATTTTGGAGGTGAAAAAATACAATACCAGAGAAATTCAAGAATATTCCAGAACTACATGTAAGAGTCTCTGCTGAGTAGTCCTTGGTCAAATCTTAATATTAAAACAAAATTAACTCATAATAGGAAAAATGAGGCAAATAAAAAAAAAATCACCACCTCGATAACCCTCTCTCTCCTGATAATCTTTATCAGTTGAAAATCAACTGATTTAGAGTATTAAAAATAAAATTCCTTTAGAAAACAGGAATCTCACAACGATGTCCCAATTTCACAAACACAGTCAGTGTTGACCACTGAAAACAGCAGTGTGTCCAGAAGCATTCTTCTGGCAACATAGATCTCCTCCAGAACACTCCCCAAACTGACCTTACTTTGACTGTAATTTCATTTAAAATGTTTTTCAAGTGCTAAAAGGTTGGAAATTGATCTTATAAATTCAGTATCTAGGAGATGAGCATACTAAAGCAACACTTCCTTGCAAAGGTATAGGGTAAAGTTAGATCGCAAGTCAGGCAAAGGCATGAAATGACTCAACTTCTACGTTCTCTTCCTTTCAATCCATTTTGGGCACGCTAAGTTCTCCACTTTATTTCAAAAGCCTACATTTTGCACTATCACTATTAGCATGTAGTCCAACTTTGCCTGGCTTGTTTGTACAATGTGATATTCATATACATACATTGTAACTCACTGTCCAACAGCTATGGCACATGATATACCGTGGTGCATATGTACAGAAATCACAGAGAGCAAGGAGTGCAAAGTAAGAGGAGCAAAAAACTGCTAACAATCTGGGTTTAATCACCACTGCAGCTATTAGGGAAACTCACTAAACAAAGCACCAAACAATTTGATCTAACAGATCTCCTTATGGGCTCTCAACTTCTGACAGGAATTTGGTCTTTCCAATTTAGTCAAGTCCAAACCATGCTTCCCTTTCTTCCCCTTTTTTTTTTTTTTTTTTTGTACTGAGAAGCGTGCAAACTCAAGAACAGATGAAGAGAAAGAAATAAGTAGGTACTGTTTTGTAGCTTTCACACCATAACTTCTCACTAATGGCTGGTACTAAGGAATTCTGAATAGATTATATAATTTGAGAAGCCACTTAAAGTGGCTCTATTAGTTTAAGTATAGAAATTCTTCAATTTCTTTAATAAGTAACAGTCTGTGAGAGTGATGTAGTCTGTTCTCCAATCTTGCCCCTGATAATTACTTCAAGAAGAGAAGTAGAATCTGCCATACTAGATAATTTTGTTTGAAGTAGAATTCAAGCCGTAGCTTTAAAACATGGCTTCAAAGTCTAAACTACCATGACTTTGCATAACACTTATTAATTTATTAGAAGATAACTGTCAAATAAATCCTGAAAACCCTAGAAGATTGGGAAAATGTAGCTGATGTTCTAGCAGAGCACAGGCCAATCCCAAATACCACTGAATCTCTAAAAGAATCTTCTTCAGAAATTGCATCTTGGAACTACTACACAAAATCAATCTGTGAAATTTTTTTGCTTCTCTGTCTTCTTCACTGACATCTTGTCAATGAAGATGAATACTTCTGTTGAAAAGCTTTTAATTAGATGATGCCTAGGCTACCATCAATATGGTAATGCTATGTGCAAATACAGGAGCTTCTCTGGGGAAAATGAGTCCTCCAGTATTTGATGCACCTACATCCAGAAAAATACATTGAGAGATTTTCTGACATTTCATTATTACAGTTTATGTGAATGAAAAGAATGACAGAAGTCACTATGCAGCGTAAGGCTGACTTTTGATTGTGATGCAAAGCGCCAGCTTTCAGATTCTATTATGGAGAGAACAGTCACAGATGCAGGCATTAAATTTATCATGCCAGAAGGCATTGTCTGTTTCATATCCACTAACATGCCAGATTGGGCAAAATCTGTTTCAGCAATTTAAACTGTGCAAGGTAGAAAATACTGCAGATTTCTTTGTAAAGACTGTTTCTTCTACTGCAACAAACTATAAAACTTCCACTTGACAGAAAAATGACTAGTACTTATGAGTATGTTTCAAATTGCTATATTTTAAAACAACAATGACACAGAATGTTTTAAAATGTTTTTCCCATTCTAAATTTATGACAAGAACTCACTGAAATACCTCTCAGACTTTCAAAAACTGTATTTTCTTGCAGTATTTGTAGTAGTATATTACGTAAAGTATATAAATATTTGTATTCCACAGTGCTTCTGATTGCTGATGTCCTTACTAGTGATGTCTCAATTGGTAGATGCACGTTAGCAAATTAAAGAAAGCAATTCAGTATGTCTACATGAAGAAATTTGAGCTCCTGTTATTAGTACTACACAGACATAACTCACCACCCTCAAAGTCCTCTTTCACTTGATTTCGCCCAGAATCCTCTGGTTCATTTTTTTTTTTTATTTTGTTTGCTTGTTTAATACCTTAACTTTTCTTTTTTTCACGTGGTATGCCTTGGTTTCAAACGAAGAATTCTGAACACCACATACTGGGAGAACAAACAAACAACTTCTGCAAGAGACTTTATTATCTGTATCAAATTTACTATTAAGTTCTACCCTTCACTTGGAGTTTAGCTGTTTTCAGAAGTCCTACATAACTGTTGAGCTAACTCCTGAAAAGACGACATATCAACACACTGAAGGGTTTTGCTTTGTCTGAACAATCAAGATTTTTTTCCAACATCAAACAATACAAATTTTATTGTATATGCAGGAAAAAAAGCATGGAGAGGTACTTACAAAGTTTGCAAATTAACTGCAAAAAAAAAAAAAGTATGACAAAAAAATGGCAGTGGTGGCTTAACTGCAGCTGATATTTGAACCTGGATTTGACACAACAAATCATAGTCATAGAATGGCTTGAGTTGGATCGGAGCCATGCAGTTCCAACCCTCTCCTGCTGGGTGGTTGCCACCCACCGCATTAGATCACCAGGGCCTCATTCAACCTGGCCTTGACCATCTCCAGAGCAATGTCTGACATAATATTTACATTTCAAAGATAGTCAAAACTCTACACTCAATTTCTACCAAAGTAAATTCAAACCCTAATTACAATTTAGACTACATGATAATTGTTCAAACTTTATGACAGACTTTATAATTTAAATAATTTTAATCTTTTCATAGCTAGGCAACCAGTGTACTAAGAAGCTCAGCATATTATACATAAAAGCTATGCAATAGTAAATGAAGTTTTCTAACATATTCACTGCACAATACTGCGGACTGACCAAGAATGCAAGTAGCATTGTTGACCTGGTAGTATAATTGAACCGCACTTTTCACATGCAATCTGTGAACATTTGAAAGCATATTTATTTTTCTCTATTGAAATAAGAATCAATTGTTAAAATTAGAAACATATTGTGCTTACACACACACACACACACAGGTGTTTACCCTCAAGCAACAAGGCACTGAAGACCTAACAGTAAACTAATCATCATGATTACACTGCTTACACAATTTCTGATATGTGATTTCATAATCTCTTCATTATGTTGTATTATTCCCACAATCTATCTCAAAAGAAGAGAAGTTACTTTATTACAGGTTTTCCCCCTCACTTTTTCTTAATAAATATCAGAACAGGAAAAATCCATGTGGATTACCAATGCTTACATGTTACATAATCCTGCAATCTAAAATGAAACGTTGCAAGTATTTCATGCCAAAGCAAACAACTATTACCTCTAGGTGCTTCATCTACTAGCTTACCTTTACTTGCACTCTCAGCATGCTGGAGTTCATCTGTGAATTTTAAGATGTCTCGGTAATTATCCTCACAGATTTCTGCCAGAAAATGCAGTAAGGTTGTCTTCTGATCTGTTGATTTAGTATCTATAATCTAAAAAGTGAACACAGGAGGAAATAATGGGAAAAAAATTACTATTTTTTAATGTTTTTGATATCTGCCAAACTCATTTTATTTATCTCATTAGCAAAAAGTTAAGTAAATTAGTGGCCCATAAATTTCAAACAACAAACTTCTGCACTTTGCTGTAGGACTACTAAGGGAATCTAACCCCATGCTGCATGGTTTTTGTTCTTGGTACAATTTCTTAAACCCGAAGACAGTATGTGAATTTTTGAGATTTTAGCAATGGCAGTTCAGAATGCTGTTATAAAAGAATAAAAAGCCCTGAACAGAGATTAAATATAATAGAGTTTAGTTCATTCCTTCAACAACCTCACTGCCAGATTTCTAAAGCACTGCCTCTGAAATGCCGTATGGTTGGATACCGGGCTAAGGTATTTGCTCTTTCACCAGTCACGTTCAAAAAACTTATTGTAAATCCACAATTTTTATTGAAGCAAAAACGTAGAGAATAACTCTTGATCTTAATCTGTGAATTCAAACTTGCCTTGAATTTCTGACCAGTTCTATCCAAAATGCACCCTACTGGAATACCAAATGACAATAGTCAAGCAAAGGTAATCCTAACTGCCAGTACACTGAATTTAGTAGTTGCAAGAGAACTGTGTACATTATGGAGGTAACTGCCTGTTTTCACTCTCCTCTCAACTGGACGCAATTTCTAGCAGTCTCAGATAAACAAGCGCTCTTGAAGGTGATATGACTGCTCTCCATCATCCTAAGGGCATTACCTAACCCAAGTCTAATTTATCCACTTTCAGGCAGATATAAAGAATGAATGTATGAAGTGATTGAAGAATCAGTGGAAGCAGATTATCTGTTATTTAAAGTTAATAGAGACAGTCAGTGCATGGAAGAGCGAGCTAAGCGTACTTCACTTTTTACAGAGAAGTACTATTACAAATGTATCTGTAAAGACCTTTAAACCAAACATCATTAACTCATCTACCACAGTTCTTATACAAAAAACAAGCTACAACATACACAACAAATGAAATCAAGGATTTATTTAAGAAGTATACATAAATGTGTATAAAATCTCTTATTTGTTTTCTCATTCTGCAAATCACTAGAAGTTCTAATTCTATAATCCTCATGACAGGCTTGCCATTGATGTTCAATTTAATACAGGCCTTTCAGCTTTAAGGATTACCCTGTTAAGAATAAATGAGTACAGTCCAAAAACAGGCTTTTAAAAATATAAGGTATTTAGGCAATTAAGAATGCAATTTAAATCATACTGAATCAGTGATTAAGGATTAAACAATGCTCAGTAATGGTATGTAGTTAAAAGGTTTTAATACGTTATGTATATAAAGGGTTTTCCAACTTAAAAAAAAAGATAGATTTAGTGTCTCAACATCTGCATGGTAGAAAGAAATTGCATTTCAATTTTTCTGTAAACAAGAACTATGGGATTTGCATTCTTTCATCTTTGTGACGACATTAAGTGGATGAAACATTTTTTCCCCTAAAAGGACAGAACTGTTTTACCTGCAGATTACAAAATAAACATGTACTGTCACCAACGATAACATTCAAGAATTAATATTAGCATTTGCTAAGTTGTTTAAAAAATTAAGTAAGCAGCCATTCAGATCTTAAGCAGTGCCCATACATTTTGCCTTTGTAAAATATTAGCAATGCATGTCACTGACTAAAGGTATTCCAACTTCATTTTTAAAGACAACAGTAACATAGATATTAAAATTTTAAGAGCTACATTTTGATTCTATGGCCTTTATCAGAGAGAGAATGTGGAAATGACACATTTAGTTAAAGAAGTCAGTAGATCAATGTAGGCATTTCAAATGCGTAAACTGTATCACAACCAGGTACAGGTTTGTTTTTTGTTTATTTTCCTTTGTTTTTTTTTGGTGCTCAGGCAAATCTTTCTTTCTATCAAATTTCTATCTAGTCTGACTTCACAGATATGTGAGGGTTCCTGTCCTTGGAAAGACAATATCTATTCAATATAGTTAAGAATAGCGGCTGGATTTTTGTTAAAAAAAAAAAAAAATGAAAAGCAACAATTCAAAACAATTCACCTCCGGTGAATTATCACAGCACCCTCCCTGTCACAAACTATGCTACTTCTGCCATATTTATGCATATATAGATGACAAACACTTGGGCAGTCATGAATGCTGTAGTTTACACACCAGAATAACTGGTGCTGCTTGCCATTGTGATTCTAATGCAACAATTCTAATGTAGATCACCCTTAATTCAACAAAATTATTTGTGTTCTGCCAAAGATTGTTTAAAAAAAAAACAACTGCATTTTCCAATATTCTCTGCAAAATAACATTCAGAAGGATTTTCTAGGATTTGCTTCCAACTATGACCAGTTGGGTTTAAAATAGTGCTTTCTTTTCTTTATTATATTTTATTAAAAGTCGTTAATAAGATTTCCATATAGCAAATGACCAGTTCTGACTATTTTAAGAACATCTGAAAAATAAAATAAAAATCCCAGATCACTACTTGGTTTTTTATAGTTAGTTTTTCTTTCAGATCAGATACTAAAACACTACATCTACTAAACAATTAATTTTAAGATTAATCAAGAAAAGTCACAAAACTGTAACGGCTATCAAGTTTTGTTGAAAAGTGAATATATTAAGTTATGATACCTCATCATTAGAGCAAGCTCTGCTTTCTACATATATTTTATACATAGAAATGTGTACACAGACATGTTCTTCCCTGCTCAGAGCCTTGTTAAAGCTCTGGTTTTAAAACAATAATTAACAGCTCTCTTAATATGGTTCTACACAGAAAGTCCACTGAAGTGGACAAAACATACTCAGTACCTACCATGCACTGCAAAGTATGTATTTTATTACATAGAATGTTTTAAATATTTACTTTAAATCTCACAGGGAAGAAAAAAAAATACTTCCTACAGAAACATGTCCTGAAACCAAAAAAATTTAACAGATTCTGTTTCCGAGGGCAAGACAAGTAGTCATAATTTTTTTATCTCAGTTACTTTAAATGGAATTTAGCTGTAAGCACAGATAGCTATGCTTCAGCAATTACAATTCAGTTCAGTAGAGAACAATTTGCAGGATCTACATTAGTTGTGTCAACATCTGTAGAATTTGCATTGAAAGCAATTCATAAGTCACCTGGAGTGCAAGAATACCTTCTCGAAGCTATGCGATGCTATAATACTTCTCAAGCTAAGTCATCACTTCCCTTTCCCCTCAATTAAGAAATATATTAAGAAATAGTTCAGTACTTAGCACATTAATTTCCCTTTAGATTCAAATGCTATTGATAAGAAAAGGCAGGGCAGTGCTGGATTTATAGAAATACCTTAAACTTAGACAACTATTTAAAACATTGATCTATTAAAATGAAATTACTTCGCAGGCGAAGTTTTTATTTCACCTAAAATTGGCAAAATCTGTGTATTAAACTACAGCAAACAGAGACTCTCCACTGACATATTTCAGATCAGACTTTTTATGCATTTGATAGGTTGTTGTTCCCCTAAGGTTACAACTCCTAGAGGTACACATCAGACTACTCCAGGGCCCCAGACAGAGACTTGAACAACAGGCCCTCAGATTACACCACACAACAAACTAATGGAAAAATTCCTTGGCAAGATGTACATTAACTTTTTTGCATCTGTTTACAGATGTTGCATCATTGTATTTCTAAGATAAGTACTTCACCAACTGAGATATTCAAGTCCAGATCAATGTCTTACATACATTTTACCATATATAGCAGCACTTCTTTATTTAAAGTCTTACACTGGCATTGTATCTTTATTTTGAAACCACAAGTGAATTTTAACATAGGATAACAATATCCATGTTCAATTCCAAATACTTATTTCTTGCTTGATGGACAGTAGGATGGAAGACAGAAATAAGAGACAAGTAGCTAGAGTATTTAAAACAACAAGTTCTATGTGTATACTACTGAAAAGACAACAGACAAACAAATTCAAATTAAGAAGGGTGTTCCACTCCTATACTCCAGGAACACTCAGAATGGTTACAGTTTAACAACTGTCTTGAGGGGGTCAACTACAGCAAGAGACCATCCTTGATCAGTTTACCCTGTATTTCTGCATTCATTGTTAAAAATAATGAACTATATTGACTGTTTTTCCCTTCCTAGGGTTGTTTTTCATGTACTATGAGCTTCATGAATTTGTACTCAGCAGTTTCATAGCTTCATCTTACCTTGGAAAGAAACGTGATGTTAAAACCAAGAGACTGTTCATTTCTGCTGCCAGCGTTCATATAGTTTCCAAGGAATAACACTAACTCCAAAAGCTTACTAAAGCTTTCACTCTTCCTCAGTTCTTCACAAGCTAGTGTAACCGCCATAATGCCAGGCTTGATATTGTTCACGAGGTCTTCAAATGAAAGTTTAAAAAGAATTGCATTGAGACGTGATCGCAACATTTTCACTGAATTCATCTACAAAACAAGAAATATGAAATCAGAACATAAAAGAACAAAAAGTTACTTGTGTAAAATAGATTATATTAAAAAATGTGGGACGGCCAACTGGAAGACTATACTGTCTGTATATTCCCATCATTTATCTTGTATTTTCCAAGAAATGGTACCTGCACATACTCACTGGCAACAAATACACACTACCACAGCCCCTCCACACAACGCAGAAAACGTAAGCCAGTTCATCTCTTAACAAGAACTCAAGATTAGCCTGAAGATACACATGTCATATTTTTTGTCACAGCTCCAATGAAGTCACCCTTAGAAAATAAGCTTCTCAGTTCTTCTTCTTTCCAAAACAGTACAACAAGCTCTCAAGTGTCTGTGTTAATAACAGCACAAATGTAAACAGTTATGGACAGATTAAACTTGAGAATAATATTTTTCATTTTTAGATATTCTTACTGAGCTGATGCATAGTTCACAAGTTACACATTATCACAGAAGGAGCAATGGGGGAGAAGAAAAATGACAAATCCTTAGGGACCCCCTCAGGGGTTCTCATCACATTACATCATAAAGTGTAAACAACACACTACATGCTTTTCAATCTTTCTGTCCTCCTAAAAAAACTTTGTCAAACTTCTCCCCAAGATATTATCCTCTGTTTGCAAGGGTAGTATAACACTAATTCCTTCCTGACATAAATCACACTGTAGTAAAACAGTACCTGACATAGATGCTAAAAAGTATCATGCTAAAAAGTATCTCTGACAGTAATTTGATTAGCTTAAATCCCCAAGACCAGTTTCATTATTCTAAATACCAAAAATAAATCCTTGTCTTTCATATTTTCTACAAGTAATCAATAATACTTCCTTCGACTTAGCAATGGACTGTAATTGCTAAAAGACATTTAGAAGATAAAAATATATATTGAAAATTTTTAATCCACTTAAAAATTTTCATTTAAATGCAAGAATGATTACCTTCCAAATCTAAATCTTAATTTAATTAGCAGAATACAGAAAGATTTCTCCCCCAATGCATTCACTATCAGTGGTGTTCTTGAAAGACTTTGTAACCCTGAAAGAAAAGCTCGGTTATGTGACAAATCACACAACTTTGCTATTAAAACAAAGATTTTTATGCGCTCTTGTCTCTGTTGTGCAAACCTTTACCGCAGAGCTCCTTGAGGAACCAAGATTTTGTGAGGAAAAGAAATGAATGGGAAGTGTTTCAGTACATCTAGCCTTTCTTATTTTTCTTTTTAGATTTTAAATACATCTCCATTATCAGAAATGTTTATTTGAGCCTCTGTAAGTCATCAACATTCAGCGTTGAGACATTTTTCTAAACATCTCGTACTTCAGAAACATTATACTGAAAACTTCTGCCTCGAAAAGGTTTTACCTTCACTGAGGTGCAGTAACCACAGTCAAAATTAACCACTTAATCTGCTTTAACTTTCATCAGACAATCTACAATTTTTATTTTTAATCAAAATGAGACTAAAAAAGTTGTCAAAAGCTTTAGATCATAAAAACAGTATTTATTTTACTCTTTTTACTAAACTAGATGGTAGAATTGAATACGCAAATAAGCTTCGGGAAACTTAGTCCCTTCATAAGGCAAACATCACCATTTTCATTCAGCAAATTTTTCTAGTTAACACTCCACCAAAATACTACTGAAAACTTTTCTAAACTTTCCTCAAAAGAACAAATCAAAAAGAAACAATCCTGAAAATAAGGATATTTTTAGGATTTTGACAAGACATTTCAGTGGAAAAAACAAGAACCATTTAGATTTGATCCAAGAGAAGTCACAAGGCAGATAAACGCAAGACGCTATGTCTCCAAGACAACCAACAGGACATAGTCAACCCAGTGACTTTCCTTTAGTTTTCTGGGGAAATCTGTTGGCAGAATTGCAGTGAAACACTGAAATAAGAAACAAATCATACTATTCGATAAAAGGAACGAGAAAGTGCTAAGTACCAGATCTGCTGGATGTTTGATTAAAAAAAACTACTCAACAACTGCAAAAACCCCAGGGCCATTTTCTCAGTTCAAGTGGTTTTCAGCGATCTATCCGCAAAACAAAATGACAAATTCTTACTCAGGTAAAAAGTATACTAAGAACATCTATTTTCTACACATACTTAATATACACTACTTGGATGTTGGCAACTTCATTAATTGCTTCTGGATTACTACTACGTCAAGACAAAACAAGAGAACAAGTTGTTCTAACCTTTGGTCTTCTGAATTAGAAGTAGAAAAAAACTTCCAAATAAGAGTATAAAAAGTCTCCAAGTGTTCTCATGTACTCAATTATTATTAACTACATCTGATAACATAAAACTGAAGAGGGTTTTGCATTGTCATTTATACACATTGTGCAGCTTTCACTTTTCCTTTTTACTTTCTGCATGTCCCTATCCAAATTCACCCACAGCATCTGTACTTCTGTCTATAGCTGCTCGACTGTCAATTGTAACTTCCCTATAGGAAAGAAACAAAGAAAATGGAAACAGAGGATCCTTAAAAGTGGATGGCGAGAGAGAAGAAGCAGAAGATGAGGTGGCGTTCAGAAACTTCTGACTTTATGTAAGGAAAACATATTTGACAGAGAAGGTGGGTAAACACTGAGCACAGCCCCAGCAGGAATTTACTATTACACATTAGAGAACATGGTGGGAGGACGCAGATATACAGCATCTCACTCCAAAAATATCACGATGTAAAAGCTAGAGAGAAAAATGCAGTTAAACTGAATACAAGAGAAAGGTTGAAGCTGAAGTGATAAGGAGGGTATGGTGTTTAAAAATAGAAATATACACCAAAAGGAGGGATCAAGTTGGAAGAAGATCTCAGTCAGAGATCAAGGCTGCCGCGGTAGGAAACTGAGAACAGTAAAAAGGAGAAATGTCTATAGTAATGCTTTAAATCAAGGTCATTAAACACAATTTTCTGAATTTCTTTAGTTAAATAGTTAACAGAATGGAATTCATAGACAGAGTCCCAGTGCCTCTACCTTGTGTGCTTCCACCCAGTGCTTTCCTTAAACATTTTAGATATTCTCCTTGTACAAAATCTACACAATGTGCAACTTGGTTCAGCCTATTTTTTTATTTTTATTTTTTATTACATGCAAGGGTGGAGTAAGAGATTATTCACTCCCTTTTAAGATCTGCTCTTTGCCATATCAAAACTAGGCACGATGCAGATAGTAGACAGCGCAACTGTTCTGATCTGCGTTCTTCCCAGAGAAGAAGAGCTCTTTCTGTCATAGGGCTTAAAGTACTACTGTTACTTCATCACATTGTTTTAGTCAATAGAAGTGTCTGTTACATGACAGGAGAGAACAAAGTATTCCTCCAGAGGTTTTAAAAGTCCATATATTTATATACACAAAATATTATAATAAATATAAAAAATAAAACTGTTCCCAAAACATGTTTTTTCAGAAGGATGAGGAAATTTCACAGAATAAAAACATATTCATACCAAATACATTCTACCAAGCTTCCTTATCCTTGTTCTGAAACATCTTTAAAACTTTATGCCATTCGTAAATAATTAAATCAATGGTCTCAAAGTTTTCAAAAGAATTCATTAATACCTTTTCATTTTCTAATTTCTCTTAAAAAATCTAATTAGGTCAAAATCATGTTCCCTGCATCCAAACAAATCATTCCAAAGACACTTCTGAAGCCAACTCGCAGCAGTGCCTTTTAAATAAATAAATAATTTATTTAAGAAAAAGATAAGCTATTTCACCTCCTTCTTTTAAGGACCTCTATTTGTTTCAATATATTTTACCTTATAGGACACCATAAAATTCCAACAAGAGCAAGCCTAACTCCTCTGGCGTTAAGAACATGTTCTAAAGACATTACAGAGTTGATCACCCTCAGTGTAATCTTTTAGAATAACAAAATTGAAGTGAAAAGAACAACTAATTTGTTAAGACTGTATAATGTCTTTGGAAGACAAGCAACAAAGAGTCGGATTTCAAGTCCTAGCTTAGTACTTAGTTATAAAGAATTACCTACCAATGTGTATTCAGTAATTTATACAGACTTTCAAGTCCTACTTTAATGCTTGATATCATACAATCATGTACCAGCACATATTTGGTAGTTTATGCAAAGTGGATAATTTCATTCAGAGACTGGTTCTAGCCATTATAAAAACTTATATTCTTATTTTTGGAATAGATGCTTTTACTACTGTTCAATACATACAACAGAATGTGATCTTCAGTTTCAATTATGATACAAATTTACACTTCTAGAGCCATTTCAAAAGTCTGTATGTGTATATACACATACAGTATATATATACATATATATTTACATATAGTATGTATATATATCATAAAATACCCTGAAGTGGAAGATACCCACATGTAACATTAAGTTCAACTGCTGAAAAAGCTTTCTATCGACTTAAATGAGGTTATAATAGATAATATAACTTCTCACATCACGAAATCTTTCCTTCCCTTAACAGTGATGTATTTATATATTTTCCCAAAAGGTAAAACTTGAGGCGAAATATTATGGGCATATTATCTCTTTCAGCTGTTCAGTTTTCAATATAGCAAAATAAATTTATCAAAGTTGTCAGCACCACAGAGTAAATATATCTTTTATGAACTCTTAAAAATTCAACTTCTTAAACAGTTAAGAAGAACACTCCAAATTCAATAAACGCATAAGCCTTTCAAACATGACATTGTATAAGAATAAGATAAAAGACTCAGTGTGGCTATACTTTCTGCCAGGAAAAAAAAGTACATATTTTTATTTTAAATTGTTTCTGATCAATAAATATATCAACATTTTCCTAATGCACAACAACACTAACCAAAATACTTTAAACCTACTTTTTTTTAATCTATTTGATACAATAATTCTCTCCAGTTGATTACTGCACAAATACATACCACAATTATAAATTGTTCCGCCTCAGCGAGATCATTGTATTCATCCTGAAATGCAGCTACAGCATCCACTATTTCCTGCTCAGGAAGACTCTTCATTATAGTCTAAAACAAAAATGCATTATATTAAACGTAGTATAACGAATGAGCTATGATCTTCAAATAACACACTAAAAATAACATAACATGGAAATACACGAGGAAATTACTTTTTTTATTTCCATAGCTTAGACACTACATAAACTTCAGATCAAACCAATAATTAATGCATACCTCTGTTACTATCTTCAATTAGAAGAATATCCTCTAAATATTAAAAAGCTACAGAAAAAATTCTTAGCTACAGACCCCAAAAAATTATTCTTTACTTGCCAACTTTTTTGCCCTCACAATTTCATACTACCCATTAAATAATAAACAAGAAAAAATGTTCTGCATCAAGGCATACGTAACCACCTAAAAATGATCTTTAGTTCTTATTCAAAATACCTGTACACGATAAAACAAGAACAACATCTCAAAATTGGACAAATATTCTGGAAGGTGAATTAAACTTCCAATATTTTTGAAGACACATGAACTCAGCAGAGTCCATACTCCCCAGTCTATTTTGAATAATGATCTTAACTCCTGGGTCTCCCTTTCTTGCTCCTCAGAGATTCAAGAGAAAAGAAGTGGGTCTGTGTTCTGACTGCATTCTAGTCCCTTGAACATTTGAAAATGAATTCCAAGAGGATGTGCTCCATTACACTTCCAAGGCTTGAAGTCAGATCACTGTTCTCTTCGATGCAGAACTTGGCCATAGATAAATGATCAGTGCAGTGCAAACTAAATGCTTTCGCAAACACACATCAAACAAAAAGCACTGGCCAAAAGGGTTCACAGGGGGAGGAACATGTTTTTGTTTTTCCAAGGAAGTCACGGACTAGTTATATCTTAGTTCTAGAACAAAACTCATTTCAAACTACGCAACTTCCAACAACATGCTTGTAGAACCACATTTCATGCTGACTTTGAGTCAATTATAAGGTTCTTGCATTAAACATCAGCAGACAATGTGTATACATACGTATATACACTCATGCAAACATGTTTAAATACGTTTACTTTCACTTAATTGTACTGAGTAACTCGAAATGAAACAAGCATTCAATGATCACATATTCAAATCCTTGTCAGTAACTTGGGAAATAAGGTTTCATAATATATTTATCACATTGTGAGCTCAACTAAATGTAAAAAACAAGTTTATAAATGTAAGAAAAGGAATATTATTGAAGTCTGACATTAAGAGGCTGATACTTTCACCTACTACTTTGTTAAAATGTCCTCAATTCTGCTAAAGATGGTATTTGACATGCATATGCTTAGAAAATGTACTCTTTCAAAGACACAATGAGATTGAAGAATGACTTTTCTTGGCACGCTTTCCTCACAGAACTGCATTGTCATCATTGACCATGTACACAACCTACTTAATCCAATAAATTTTACTAAGTATGATAGTGTAAGACTGAAAAGTAACAAGAAACAAGTACTTCAGAGGAAAGAGCAGTTCTCTATATGCTCAGTTATGTAATCATAGAATCACCAAAGTTGGAAAAGACCTCTAAGATCATCCAGTCCAACCTACCAATAATATTTCCTCAATAAACTATGTCATACCACATCTAAACATTTCTTGAACACTTCCAGGTACAGTGACTTAACCACATCCCTGGGCAACCCGGCCATTCCAGAGCTAACCACTCTCTTCTGAGAAGAATTTTTTTCTAATATCCAACCTGAACCTTTAGATTTCACCACTGTGATACTCAGAATAAAGCAGTTTCTACATGTACATTTTCATAAAGTTCAAGTTTTGCTAAGCATGAAAGCAAGCAAGATTTGCTTTGAAGAAGTTTTCCAATTAGTAATACTGAAGACTATTAAACTGGTAAATTAGTTACTAAGTCACTTAATTGAAAGATCAGAACAAAAATCAAATAGATGATACAGTCCCTTTACTCCAATACATTTCTAAAACTGTCTTTGGAAATAGAGAAGCAACCTTCTTGGGGTCATCAGGTAAGTCTCCCTGCTCTTAGAAGTAACTCTGACAGACCAATTATTTAAAAAATGGACCAACTGCCAAACAAAAGTAATTAAAACTTACTATGTGAATCCAAACCCTCATTTTCTGAAAGACTGTAAGCAGCCAAGTTACTGGCATGGTTGAATTCATGATGAATTCATACACATTTATTCTGTGGTTAACACTGTCTTTTACTCATATTGTCATTTTTCTCCCCAGCGCTTATACATATAACTATATTGAGAGAAGAGAGAGATATAATTTAGTCAGGCTCCCTCTCAGCTATTTATATCACTAATCTAATCAAGCCAGTCTTTTCTAGCTTCCTTCTCTAAACTGTTTCTCCATTGCTCAATCACCTTAAGTAGTCTTAAAGTTCAGCTTCTCCATTTTAAATTCATTTCTGAAAAACGTATCAAGTATTTCAGATAATGTCTTAGATGTGCATTATTCATAAACATAAAAATTACCTTCTGGAATTACTTGACAGATGCACCTTACAGTCACATTCGTGTGTTTTATGCTGTACTGGATCTGTGTGGGATGGAGTTTATTTTCTTGTGACCAAAACCTAATTGACCAATATAGTAGATAATGTTGAAGAGCACATTTGCAGCTTCAAGGTCTTTTTGATTTTTCACTCTGCCCACACAGCATGAGGCCAAGGATGGGCTAGAGGTATTCATGGTGGTTTTTCAGTCCTTGATGACTTCTTTAATATTACTAATCCTGTAGGCTTCTCAAATGATCTGATATTCTGGATCATAACTGCAAGACTTTCTACTTATTTAATTTCTAAATACATTAATTATATTAAAAAGGTTATCTCAGATGAAATATGAACAAGATTTTTTGATATTTGTTTTTGTGTGTTAGGTAGTATAGATCAGAATATGACATTGAGAAAATAAAACCGTATGCACTCCTATGCGTATACTTTGAAGTCTATGAGACCTCAGTAGATTGGGATTTATGAGAGAGAGCTCTTCCTTTAGAGCCTCAGGAGAAAGGATCTCCAGAAATGTAAGAGAGCCTTGGTGACAAGAGAAAACTGCAGATTACAGACAAATTTGATAAAGTCAATTTACACTGTGTTTTGAAATGCAGTAGAGCTAATGTGTTTTTAAAAAAATCCATGCTAAATTTTGACTAAATTATGAATGTTAACAGTGTAAACAACAGGCAAATCAGTTTAGCCCAGTCTCCCTAGAACAATCATTTTCCAGGACCAAGACAGGAGGAAAACACTCATTTAGAAAGCCTTGGGGGAACAGGAACAGGGACACAAGCAGGTGCAGTGAAGGATGAAAGGGCAAACAGCAGCCTAGTACATTTGCTAGAAAAGCATCATTTAGTGAAGACTGGATCAGCTAATAGCTACAACATCATGAATCTGCACAGGATATTAAAAGAAACTAATTAAACACTAATATCATTGGTGTGGTACATCTATACATTGTTTTAGGTTTGCCTGTTTCTCTGCTGCACTGCCACTTCCAAAAGATTATTGTTCTCCTGCTGTGAGGAATCTAAAGTGATGTTAAAAGGCTGTACGTCTATGTAGCTCTAATTTTCTTCTCTCTAGCTGAGAAATTTTGACCTTAAAGTAAAATCAAACAACATCAGGAGCAGGTCTGATATACAGACAAGCAAAAATTTTTAAAGAAGCATGATGAAACTTCATTAATGGCTAGTTTAAACTATGTAAATGACTGTCTTAAGCTCAAAAGCTAGTATCAGACATTTCCTTTTGAAAGAGAAACTTCATAAAGTGAGAAATTAAAAGGTACTATTACCAATAAGTCTTTTTGAAATACAGTTTTACAGCTACATGTAACCACATACAAAAATAGAACAACAAAACACTGCATTCAAGTGAAGCATTCATAGCTGACATCCAGAAAACTCTACACTATTCTTACTTTTAAATTCTTATATTTTTACATCATTACTATATGCACAATAAGCTATGAACAAAACTAGCCACTGTTCACATACCTGAACAAAGGTATCAGTCAGCTTCTCCTCATTAACCTCTAAAATAATATTTTTTATTTCTTCATAAGGCATACGGAGAGAACCCAAAAATATTGCTGAAATTCAGTAATAAATAATTAGAATCAAAAAGGTCAAAAAGATAGATGCAAGAAGGCAAATTTCAATTCTAGCAACTCAAAAATGATCAGCTTGATCCAAATTAAGATAACTCAATGAAAGTTTTCTACATAAAACATTACATGAAACATATCATTTCTATACAAATTATAGTAAATCTTATTTCTAAGAAATGAGATCATGACAAGAGTTAACTGTTCAAGCAGTCTCAGTTGCTCCTGAGTAGTGTTACTCATCTGTCAGAAATAAATCCCAGTTTTATGAACAGCAACATTATTTGTATTACTATTAAGAGAGATTTGTTCAACCATTAGAAGATTTCAGTGGCTATTATGCTTATCTAGCTATACTCAGTTCCTACAATTGGTAATTTGTAGAATATTCACATAATATCCTTTAAAAAAAATCCTTATCAAAAGCAAAGAAACAAAACAACCTAAGGCCTGCACCATTTATTGAGTAACTAAGCTTATAAAAGAGGCTATGTATATTGTATACACTTCAAAGATGGATTTCTCAAAGTAATTTCATCTCAGGCGGTTGTAACATCTCAACAGAGTTCTGTTCTAAAAACATCAAAGCATCCCTAACACAGAGACTAACATACTGTTTTTCATAAAGTGCTGTATATTCCACCCAACTACTATGGCTGACTTTCCTGCAACCACATTTTCAATTCCTGGTTTTAATTTTTATATCACTCGTGTCATAGCACATTTTCTGCTTAGGGAAGTTTATTCATAAATGTGGTAATAAACAATGCACAGATTCAGTTTTACATGCTTGATTTGCTACAAGCACACATAAACTAGTGACATTTTATAACATTTCCTATTCAAATAAAACTGTACTGCTGTTCAAAATAGAAAAATTAAAATTAGTTAAAGAGGTGAGGCTGTTTTCCTTATAACAGTATTATTTGTTCCTAATTTAACCTATCTGGCAATATTCTCTTTAGAAGTCCAACTGCCACCATGCTCTTCCTGCATTGCTCTAACCAAAGAGTTGTCAGACTGTGGGTTGAGAGGACATAACCTAAACCCTACCAATGCTGACTTCCCTGAATCAGTGGCTATAATTTAATTACATTTCCTGTATAAACCAACTATAGAAAGTATCAACCTTCTCAGCACAAAGACAATATAATTCATTAACATTTAAGTCTACAACAGTTTTTGTTACATTTAGGCTTTACAAACTTTTATATATGTATGATTTAAATGCATTATAAAACTTTCATGAGCTGAACAGATGAAAATTGGCTCACATTGCATATTTTTAGAAAAATATTGTAGATGTAAACAAAGGAAGAAGATTTAAGAACAGTCATGAAGACAAGATTAATTACATATTCGCCTGAAACATCTGACGTCACTTACCTAAGTTTTGTGAAGTTTTTCCATCCAAAACTCTTAATACTTTATTCACTTTCTTTGGCTGTTCTACTTCCTTTCCTCCTTGTTTTGCTTCCACCTTTTTAGCTGTAAAAAAGGTATTTATTAAATAT
Source organism: Aquila spilogaster (assembly GCA_024606505.1). Lineage (NCBI taxonomy): Eukaryota > Metazoa > Chordata > Aves > Accipitriformes > Accipitridae > Aquila > Aquila spilogaster. The sequence goes on along the minus strand of JANHGO010000044.1, from coordinate 7,992,156 downwards.
TACAACTCTTAAAAGACTAATAGCAACTTAGCCAGAAAGCCATAATAGTGCATTTATAAGAATCAGCTCAAGCAAAGTGAATCCTTCACCCTGATGTACTGTAAAATATCTAAAGAATGAAATTACATCAATTTATAAAATCAGAAGTGAATTGAAAATTTTAATGAGACAACAACAATTTTTTTGTGCACTATCAAACTATTTTGTATTTTAACCTACACGTTCTGCTACCTTGAGCTCCAGTTTACTGCAGACATCTTTAAAAATGTACTGAATAGGTACTACCTCAAAGCACGTGAGTGCCCTCTGTTGAAACACAAATACCATTTGAAGTTCTTCATCCAAAATCCGTAAGACAAAGTATTTGACATTTATCATACTATAAATCTGCAGAGGTAGGTTTTTACTAGTTATTTCCTTGTCATTGGTAAAAAGCAAAACAAAATAAAAAACACTAGTTTTATATTTGGTACTTAAAATTATACAGAAAGTAACATGGTAACAAAGTAACTAAAAGATATGCTAGATTTTCTGCATAATTCAACACGCTTAATTTTCACAAAATTTTCTTAAGCATTAAATAAACCCATTAGCAAGAATTTAATTCATTTAAAATATTATTGACCATACTTGGCACTGAAGGAATAGAAAGTTAACATCCTCAAAATACTCAAATTTAATGTTATGTCATTCAGAATTGAAGAACTTGAAGAAAGTATGATTAAGAGAAAGTTTTAAACCGACCAAATATGCCATTCTTCTCAGAGCATTGCTTTTTTGCTGCACTATTTCACCAGCATGGTTTCAATACAGATATCTCCTATGAAATTATGTTTATTTTTGGAGCGAAGGATAACACCAAAGCCTCAGTTTCAACCTCTTAAAAAAAAAAGTTCTTTTCCCCTCATACACATCACCAGTACAAAAACACCTGATAAAGTAACACTAATGGGTTTATACCATTTGAATAATTAGCTGATCTTGGACATTCTCATACCAGTATAAACTAAGCTAGTCCAAGACAGTTCTCTCATCTCCAGTTACCTCTAAAAAGCCTAAGGTAGAAAAAGCTAAAGAGAAAAGACAACTCTACAACAACGCACTGCTTGCTTTTCCTTTCCCCCGCTATTATTCTGCAAGCACGTATGACCAATGTGATGTATATCTGAACAAGAACAGAGCTGCACATTGAAAAAAAGTTAATCTCATACACAGACAATACTCAAAACTCCCACCAGTGCTGATCTGTTAACTGTAATGTGCTACAGTTCAAAATCCGTGACTCTCCATGAATTAACCAAATACTTACCACTACTTTTTCCCTCAAATATGGAAATAAAACTAGGTGCTCAACAGCCAAAAATAAAATAAAAAAACAGTTAAAAATGAGTTCTCAAATGACAATGCAATAAACGTTATGAGTTCTGTCATATGAACAGAAATATTGAAAAGCATGAACTTGTGTCTGGTGAGACACTTAGGAGAAATGACTCAAGAAGATAAGTGACCTCTTCATAGCTTCATCTGTTTAAGAATGAAACCTTCTGGTTCTCCATCAAGTCTTTAAGGAAACATGGTGAAGAACACACATCGTCACCAATCTGGTCACTGACTATTCTTGTCGTGTCAGTTGTGTACAGAAGATGACAGACCTATTCTTTAATTAACTAAAACAAAATACTCAAAGCCAGTGTTCATCTCTTCATTCTTGAAAAATTGCAATTAACCAAAATATTCAGTATTCAATAAACAAAACCAATGAAACAAAATATTTATGCTACCATGTGACAATTCACATACACCTGATCAGAAATAGCAAGAGAAACAGATCTGAGAGCAACAATTTAATGGCAAGGGTGTAACATGGGCCCAATAAATAACTAAATGAATAAACACTGGTTTTGGAGAGGTTCAGTTTTTAAAACATAGTATTTTCTTTAAGAGAAGACACACATAGGATCAGCTGACCCAGAATTCACAATGGTACTGGTCAAATAACCCATTTTCAAATCTCTCTCTCTCAACTGTTTCCAGACTGCAGTCCTCCAGGGGTTGTGAAACTAGTAGCCACAATTACAACACAGAAGTCCAAACCTTCAACAATGCTGTAATAAACAGCCACTCTCATATCCTTCAGCCTGAAGGACTGTAGCATAATCACTTATAAATTACCCATTATAAAAATACTTAATATCTAGGTTAGATTAAAACTTTTCCATTTGGAAAATACTAAAGATTCTTTCCAAAGGTTCTAACCTTTTCAAGCATGTGACTAAGAACTTCCAGATACCTTTACGCCAAGTCACAATAACATGGAGAAATACCTTAATCAATGCTTATTTGTCCACAAAACTGCAATTCAGCCTCAACATCAATCTTACCAACCTAAGACAAGAGACACAAAATTTCTAGTAAATTCCTCTACACGAGGAATGTGAATGAGTTTGACTCATGCTGGAAAGTACATTAAACATCAAAGTGCTAAGAGAAGCCATACCTTTCCTGTTCTGTTATAGTGTCTCCTTCTTTCTCTGATCGTGTAGTCCATTTTAGTAGCGACTTGACTGCGGCTTAACCACGAATTACAGAATTCAAAAAAGTAACTGAATAAAATAATGCTACTTGATACATTTTAGAATCAATATACTACTGCTGGCCAATGTCCCAAACCTTTTCAAGAATTCCTTTCAACATGAGATCCAGCCAAAGGGAGAGCTGAAGGATTTTATAGCAGTTAATATAGGGTAGCTCAAAAAAGTAAGATTAAAAAAAATCTAGACGCTAAAGCACCTGTTTTACTTCTACAGACACTGTGGTTTACTGCACTGCTTATTCATCATAGCCCTTTGATAAAGGCAATGACTTGCATCTTCATTCGAAATCAACTTGTTTTCAAGATGACATCTTACAGACAGTACCTAGAGCTAGTGACATTCACACACCCAGGTTTCCATAACAAATTGAGTCATACTTTACAAAGAAGATACAGTACAGTTAAAATGTCACAACTGCTTAAGCAATGGGGCAATGCAACAAACAGGCCAGATTACCAACACAATGCTATTCTGCCCCTGCAGGAAAACATGCTTTAGAACTCAACTGGACTGGTACCTGAAGCACAGGGTCCATCCTCATTTGAAATCCCTGCTGAGACTGACAGCTGTCTCTGAATACTCTGGAGAAGCCTGCCTCTCCATTTTTAAGCATACAACCAGCTTTTTGTTACTTTAATGTCAAGCTTGATCCAACAGCCTTGCAAATTCAAGGCTCACCTCTTTTTCTTCCCAGGATACACTAACCAAACTCATGTCAGTGCTTGACTGCCTTATCAGCTGTGGAATGATAGCAGGATCCTCCGCATACATGATTAACACCGTCCAGGTCCACAGTCCAGGTCCTTTAGCAGGCCACTATCTCCTTCACCAATTCTCAGTAAAAGAGTCCAGAAGCACAAGTATTTTGGCATTACATGAAGGAGGCAGGAGGCCTACATGACAGGACAGCAGAGTTCAGACTCAAAGGCCCGTCGAGTAGTCCTTATTTCAGATCACAAACTGACAATGCTAATGCACTTCCATTTTGTTGATGCAAAGTACTTTATTTTTTAAATATCCTGCTCTACATCTCCATTTCATCTTGAAAGTAACTCCTTTTCACAGATAGTTACACAGGTGAACATGCAGATTTCTCTGAAACTAATACACACACAAATGGGTGCATATAGAGGTGTGGACTTTAATTTTGTTTCCAAGAAAGAAAAACGATGGTTGCTTATAAAACGAACTCTCCCTTCAGATGGGAAGAAATGAGATTTTTTTTTTCTTTTAAATTAACAATCAATCATAAAAGTGACAAGACACCTACTAATGCACAGTTATTTCACAGTGGTTACACCTATACTATGTTTTGGTTGCTTTTGCTTTTCTTTACCACCTATCTGAAGCTGAGAGGAGAGGGAAAGGGAAATAGAGCCAATATGATCAAGCAGAAGGAAGTAAGGTAATTTAAACATGGACAGATGTCTCTCTGAAGACAAGAAAATACAGATCTAAATTCCCATGTTATATAAGCTACATTGTTTTTTACATTTCAGTATTCAGTTCTACTATGTTATTAAAAACATATTTGTTTATCAGCATTAGAAGGAAAAAGCTGATGCAACATGCTGAAAGGGGTTGTTTTCTGTTCCTCTCGTATTATGCAATTAACCCACACGCACGTTAAGTGGGTACCTTTGGTGATACCTTCAGCTTGGAACTAATATAATCCCACAAAAAGAGCACTACTTGAAACTCATGTAGGGTCTAAACAAAAAAAAGTGACACTAAACAGTGTTATATAAATCCAAAATACTTTTAGCAAAACTAATGATAACCATGGCAAAGAACGTACACAAAGATGTTGAAATACTTCAGAGACTTAATTAAAAAAAACAACAAAACTTACCACCAGCACTTCTTACTTCTGTACCAAAAGAAGAAAGCACACATGGCTCTTCAAACTGATCATTTTACACCTGTTCATTATTTTAGCCACTGAATGTCATTAAGTTACGACAAATTTTTAGTAATACATACAATTTTATTTAATGCTTCTAGAGCTGTTAAATCACTTCATTTCATGTTAGAGTTTCCAGTTTGTGTTAACGCCCTAATTTTTTTTATTATTCACTGCTTAGCTTAACAGTAAAAACCTTCATTCATGAATATGGTTAGAATCAAAATTAAAGGGAGACAAAAAAGTAAATTGAATTAGTGCTTGCCATTTTAGTGCCATGCTGTATCTTCTGAGTCTATATCTTTGTATTCTCATTATCAGAATAGTCACCTTTTTAAAAAAAATAGTATTCTGAAAAGAAGAACCATGTACTAAAAAAAAAGGGGCGGGGGAGCAGAGATGTAGGTGATGTAAGTAAACTTCAGTCTGTCAAAACCTGAGCCTTAAATTTCTCCATTTTCTCTTAAGTCTGTCCTCACAGTGAACAAAAGCCCTTTTATTGTCATGGGAAATGAAAGACTAAGTTCATCTTATTTCCATTTGGTAGATGGCTTGCCAGCTGCATTTACTGCTATTAGACAGCAAAGGTAAATTTACAAAAGAAATTATTTCTTACTCTTTTATCGGAAAAAAAGGATGCAAAGCTAGCGGGTGCAAGAATATGGGGAAAAATTAACTGCCAAAACAGTTTCTCTTTCTTTCTCTCTCTACATATATACAAAATTAAAGATATACATAGACATATAAAGAGGTCTTTATAAATAGATCTATAAAATACAAGAGTATCTTGAACAACTGAAGCTATTAATTACACCAAGACATTCACTCTGGGAAAAATAAAAAAGATCCCATGAAACAATGTGGAAGAAAACTGTAATAAGGAGCTAAGAATACCAAGTAAATGGGTATCCAGTATTTTTTGAAAGCCATGGAAAGATAAGTGAATTTTATTAGAACTTCTTTGAACTTGACTAAATTGATGATCTTGGAAAACTACTGATAAGTTTTTAATTTCCAACAATGTTACCAAAGATGCATTATTTGCAGAGGTACTCAAGAACAGAAATAAACTAGCCTAAAATAGTTCAGTTGGGAGGGACCTTCAAGGACTGCCAAGTTCGAGCTTGACTGATTCAGGGCTAAGTAAAAGTTAAAACATGCTATTAAGGGCATTATCCAAACACCTCTTGAACTCTAGCAGGCATTGGGCACAAAACATTGCCATAGGAAGCCTGCTTAAGTGTTTGACCACCCTCATGGTGGAGACATTTCTCTTAAATGCCCTTTCTGAGCCTTCCCTGGAACAACTCTGTGCACTCCAGTGCATCCTGTCATCAGTTCCCAGGAAGAAGATACTGCATGCTTCCTCAAGATGTTGCAGAGCCACAAAGCCTGCTCTTGGCCTCTGCACCTCCTAGGAATTGACAACCCACAGCCTCAGCCAATTCTCAGAGAACATGCCTTCCAGGCCTTTAATTAATTTTGCTGCCATCCTCTGGATCCTTTGAAGGACCTTACCATTTGTTTTATATTGTGAAATCCAGAACTGCACACAATATTCAGAGCGTGCTAAGTGTGGTGGGACAATGTCCTCTTCTGACCAGCTGGCTGTCCTGTGTTTAATGCACAGCACAATTCAGTTTGCCCTCCTGACTGTCAGGACACACTGCTGGCTCCTGTTGAGCCTGCTGTCAACAAAAGTCAAAGCTGATAAAAGTCAAAGAAAGGTAGAGAGAAAGGAAAGTTGTACATAATGTAATCTCAAACTTGCAATTACTCTCTCTCCCCGCTGATACACCAACAATAAATCCCTCAATTTTCTCACCACACAATTTCTTCCATTAAACTGAAGCACAGCAAGTACCCGAGGCCTGGTTAGTACAGCTGGCGCAGCCCAGGAACTTCTAACAACCACTTGTTTCAAGTTGAGTAGACAAAATATGACCAAGCTTTTGTTCCAGAAAACTGTTTTTGTGTACTCAAGGAAACAACGAAACTATGCAAAGAACTTACTGATCATCAATAAGTGCAATGTGTCTAGTATGAGTGCGAGCTCTGACAACGGCAACAGCAAATCAGAAAACAGTGCAAGTTTAAGAGAGCAGTCACCAAGGAGATAATCTTTATTCAATCCTGTAACTGATGGAACTCATGTGGGAGCCATGAAATACTCTCAAGAGACTCTGGGAGATGCCAGGGCCCTGCTTTTGGATAATGCTCAGCACAGCTGAAACCACAACTCCTCTGCCGGACTGAATCACCTCTCCTGCAGAACGTGTTAAGTAGAATGTCACACATTTATACACGTAATTACATTTACTGTGATTAAAGCAGTTTGGTATCCAAACATATCTGGTTCCAACGCGGTCATTTGGACTGAAAATGTGACAAACCACAAATCACTTTCCCGTACATCCAGAGATAAATGCAGGAGCATTAACAGATGCTGGCCACACCCTCTCATCAATCAAATCAGCAGCTGTGTGGTTTCATGTTTATTCCCAATGCCACCTGGCATTTTTCAGTTCACCTAAAATCACTCAGTTATCAATTCCTCAAGTAAAATTAATTAAGCACTCCTGCTGTCACTCTGTCCTTTCTGCAATCAGAATAATCAAATAGCTAATGCAGCATTAAAAGAGAAACAAAACAGTAAACAATTTTATTACAAAGAAAGCAAGCAATTGATCTGAGAGTAGTTCTTAGTTTGAGATCACGAGATAAAAAAAACAGCAGCAGAAAAAACATGGAACATCTCTTGACATCTCTTATAGTTTTTGCCTAATTAATGTAATCAAGCTGGAGGAAGTGACATCAACCTAACGTATTCTGCTCCATGGAAGAAAAAATTCCTGATGTAGTTTTATAAATAAGCTCTGTTAAAAAACAGCAAGGGTACTGTATTCTTCTTATTTCCTCTTCTAGTGCAAGTGACTGCCATTGTATTTCTCCATCTCATTTAAGGAATATATTAAATATTTTTATTCTATTAACATTGCCCTAAAATGGTTGCAAATAGCCAAATTTCCAGCTGCCATTTGAAAAACTGCATTAGTAACTCATGCAGTTAAGTTGCATAGTTAAAGCATACTTTAATAAACATTCCGTATTAGCGTTGCTTCCAGCTTTCTATCAGCACATGCCTGGAGGACTGAGCAAATAGCAACAATTAAGCAAACACAAATGGTCACAGAAATATATGCAAGTACTCATCCTGAGCATTAGAAATCAAACAGCAGGCAAACTGAATGAACTGAAAATATCCTCAGTGGGCTTACTTAACTGTTGTACCATGTGCTGTGGGAAGCTGAAATGAAAGCTAGCAGCCTTTTCCATTAACTCTTTTCTCACATTCTCTCCACTAATATTTACATGGTACAAAGCCCCAAAATTGCCCACTTCATACTTCCCTTTGCCACTGCTCATATTTCAACATCTACAACACAAACAAAAAAGATAGCTTTTTCTAAGAGGAGACATTTAGCCCTGGTGCACTTCGCCAGTCACAAGATCAGCCAATGCGTTTTAGCAGTAACATGGCAAGTTTTTATGTGGGTCAGAGAAAACATCTGTCCAAGAAACTGAAACACTGCCTATAATAATAGCTTTAATTTAGATAGTCGCATGACTCAGTTTGTGCCCCCTCCTCTTAGATATCAGATCATCATCACTACAGAAGCACCAGATGACGATAGTGTTGAGCATCTTCCTGAACAAAGAATAATTAAAATCAAATCTCAGTTCATCAAGATTTGCAATAAACTGAATTGCAGTTATTATTAAAAGCAAAAATATTTAAATGGAAAGTTCAGTTATTGTTCCTCTTAACCAGGCTTATAAAAGCTGTATCTTTCCCAATAATGACATTGATGCAAATTTCATATTCCAAATGAATTTCAGAAATAATGAAGTTAAAAAAACCTAAAGATTCAAAAATCATATTATACAACCAATTTGGATATTGGTGTTTAACTGCACGGACTAAAGCTTTACAAATAAATAAAGTGGTAGGTGTTTCTTTTTCTCCACTGAGCTATTTGACCTATGAATTTCCTGACTGAATATTTAAATGCTAGAAATCATATGTTTCCAAACACATACTTGAGTATCCTCTCCATTTTAAAAATACTTCTCCGCTATCAGGTATTAAAACAAATATGCATGAAAAACTGTTTCACTTGTACAGATTTGAATCTCCAATCCCTACAACTGCTTATCATCTTCAAGATCTTCTGTAGTCTATAGTGAGTATAATATGGCATGATCTGGTTACAGTCTGACCCACCCAGTGAACTATAAGGTGTTACTTTGCTGTTGACTGAGTACTTGAGAAATTTGAGAACTCTGATTTAATGATTCTAAGAAGAACTCTATTCTCCCACTAATTTCAAGTTGAAAAGAAAAAAGTTACTGTGCCTGAGAAAAAGTTATCAATATTAATAAAACTGGTAATTAGGTGAAATTTACTGTTGCATTACACAGATTAATAAAAAAACACCTTAAAAGGATACTTTCTCAGCTACCAGATCCAAAGTAAATTCAAAGGGGACAGATTACATTAAAAACAACTGGGGAAATATCTTCCTTAAGAAAACTGAAATGTTGGAAGCTGTGAAGAATCAATATATTTAGTTTAATTGTTCTACTCAGATAAACAGACACTCTGAGTATACTAAACAACATATATATATATATATGTATATATATATATATCTCTCCTTTTCTTATGCCTTTACCTAAGCACCGGCTCTCGGTCACCGGCTGAAATCAAAATACCAGGTTTAACTGGCCTGAAGACAGTCCTCTACAGCTGCCTCCTAAAAGATCTGACCTGAAAAAGGTTTCTTGGAGTCTCAGTATTTCAAAGGGTATTCAAAGCACCGACACATTCAGTAAACATACATGCAATGATTATCTGCCTTCAAAAGGTAAAAGATAAATTACTTCCACATTAAAGGATTACTCTTAGGGGACCCAAAGTCATCCAAAATCTGTAAAGAAAACTCTCTAACTCCAGTGTGGTGTTACAAAGAAGCATTCCTTTATTCCTCATGATATATACTGGATGACTTGACAAAATAAGCATGTGCTCTCAGAGTTCAAGTTCTACATTTAAACAGTTAAGACATACATATGCTGTACATTGGCATACACATTCAGCCTTTTCCAAGAACTCATTATATATGTTAATATCGCTCTGGGCATCCGCTGTTGCATCTAAGGTGGTCACACGACCTCTTACTTTCTCCTCACAGAGACTTTTTGCTGACCTCTAGCTGATTTTCCCCAGTTTGGCAAACTTCCATTGCCTGTTGGGCCATAATGAGCAATTTCCAAAACAATATATGTGAAATCTGAGGAAAAAGTCCTTGCACCTGGTGGATGCAAAGATACAAGTAGTCTACAATGGCTTCAATGCTTCTTGTGAAGCAGAATCATTAAGAAAAACAAGGCTGTTCACACACCAAGCAAAGCTGAATGTTTTGGAACTAGCATTCACTGCTTTCTTTTGCTAAACCTAACGTATTGGTCCTTAGACTAATACACTGATCCCTACTGCTAAACCAGCCTATATCACCAACAAAATTACTTATGCTGTAGAAGATTACAATAGTCATGTCACACACCAGCACCAGTCCTTCACCTTACTAATAGTCAGGTTTCACTATTCTCCTGAGCACATTTAAATCATATACACATAGAGAATCTGTATTTTATTCCAAATTTAAAAGATGCAATTTATGCTTTGCTTACCTTCATTTTAGCAACATAAGCAAAATGATTTATTAAAAAGGCAACATTTTAGCCAAATTATGAAAATGTCTTAAGTGCAAAAGCAAATAATGTTAGAAAGAAAACCTCCAAACTTACTCCACAAGAACCTCAGTCCAGAACATTCCAGATACTTTCACACTGATTTATAAAAATTAGCCAGCTTATCATGTTGATATTCTGCTTTTAGAAAGCTTAAGTCATAAGTTCCTTTTTCTCCCACCTCTCCACCTTGGGGAATGTACTTTTATTAGTTCTAAAAAAAATTATATTCTTACTTTAAAACATTAATTCCTTCAGATGCTGTGTTGATTAGTTTCATCTTTACATCCTTGAGGGATCATTGACAAGTAATTCAATAACTCAACAAAATTAACTTTTTATCTGCCTATGTATCTAGTATTTTCAATTTCTCAACAAATTTAGAATGTTAATAGCATGATTGTTCACTCTTAATGCTTTAGATAGCTTTTTTTTTTAATGTATCTATCTCCAAAGAACCTTAATTCATTTAGATAATGGATCTATCTTAGTCTATGTATACATAACAGACATTTTTCCAATGGAAGATATTCTATTGAAAGCACCTCTTCGAAGTATTACAGCTGCAACAGCTAACAATCAGATAAGCAGCAATCTCAAAAGTAGGTGAAGACTTTTTGGGAGGTGGGTCAGCAGAAAAGAAACAAAACTCGTCTTATTCATAAAAATAACAGGCAGATGTGGAGAGAAATTGTGTGGTTTTGACTGGCTGGCTTTTCAGAATATTTGAAAGGAATTGCTCCATGAACATCCAGCCACCCAGCTTCATGGCTGAACTTCTGCTGAAGAACCAGCATTACAAATCTCAGCTCATAGCTGGTGAAAATGCTTAGCTCATGGTGGCTGGTGACTATGTTGAAAAACAGTGTTTTGTAGCCAAGAATCTGATCTAACAAATATTACTGAGCTCTTTGCAGTTGCTGCAGTTTCTGTGGAAATAAATAGGAGGCATTACTTTCAGAGCAACCTACATACTTGTACAGGAAAGATAAAGCACACTTCAGGAAAATTTCCATAACAGATAACATCAACAATTCATTTAAGGAAAAACTATCTTAAAAACAGCACGGAACCATCTATTTAATCATGTTCTGAGTACCTAGCTTCAAGTTACTTACTTTTTCCTATTATCTGACTTAATTTCCTACGTAAAAAAAAATGAAATTAAAAAAAATCTTAAATGGTATCTTTTATTCTTCTTCCTGTTTTGACATTAGAGAAGGCATTCTTTAGAGTCTGGTTTTTTTTACCGATTCATACCGAATAAATTTAATTCTAGGAACACAGATTTTTTTTTTTTTAAAACAAACACTTAGAAGATTCTTTTTTCAGTTCAACTTCTGACTTTTTCTTTGAACTCATAGACAAAAAATACTCCATAAGAGCATTATAGATCAAGACTACTTCATGAATGTATTCATATTTCATGTTAATTAGTCCTTGTACACAAGCCCTTTCCCTGGTGTGCTTAGTACATGTGTCTCTGTCCTCAACTGCTCATTAAATGTGCTATAGTTCATTTGAGCACTGCATCATTGAGACTGAAATAGACATTTCAGAACACATAACCTGCCTTTCTTCCTCTGCTATATTTTATAAAACACTACAAACAGAAGCTCTATTTCCCTCAGAAAAACAAGGCATATGGTGGTATGTTCCATACATATTAGCTGAGTCACCATATAGCAGACTGGAATTCCAAATGTCTTGAGTACACGTTTGTCAGTAACATACACTTTTCTGCATAGTAATCCTAAAAAAATAAACTTTTTTCTAATAGGGACTTCTGAGACAACAAATGTAGGAAAAATACGAAAAAAAACAACAACCAAAAAACATGCATTTCAGTGTTTCCTCCCTTTCTCCTTAACATTTTTTTTTAATAGTCAAAATTGACTCTTCTCCTCCACTTCTCCTCAGTACTTCCACTTCTACTTCCTGATCACCTTGGTTTAACACATTAAGACATAAGTTCTGAATGTTGCTACCCAAATATTAAGATAGTGTAATTAAAACAGCACTGCCACTACATCATTAAAAATGAGATCCTTTTCCGTCTCATTTTGACTCATTTGGCTATTTCTACACAAATATTTTTCTTCCAGATTTCTAACACCAAAAACATCGCTGCACAAGTACACCATAACTCCCACACCAAGCACTTTCAGAAAAAACAGCTCTTACCATTTCCAAAATCAGATTTCCATGAAGAAAATACAGATGGGAGATCATCAGTTTGTTATACATTTACAATTACCAAACAATTTCCAAACATTACTGGATGTGTACCAAGAAATGCCTGAAATTATTCAAGCAGCATAGCTGTATTTTACACAGAAGGATTCAGATTAAAAAATTGTTATGCGCCAGAAAAGAAGAAAGCCCGCCTTGAATTCTACTGCCGAATCTTTTTGAGAAAACAACTAATTTCAACTTGTAGTACAGCTAAGCAGCAGTTTAGTTCTTCACTATTTTATTAAAGCCCTTCAAAAACAGCTTCTGTTCCACAGGTTTCTTACCCAAAAGATAATCTTTTGGGCAAGCACATATGTACAAGATATCCTCTACAATCTAAATTTCATTTGACCAACAACATCAAATATGAAGGACTAAAGTTGGCAAACTTTTCCTCCTAATTGGAAACTTTAATTTGTTGTGGCCCCTTCAGAGTGTTCCACTCATTTTAGTAAGAGAGGCATCCCTTCAACAAAAGTGGGTGCTCCTGAACAGTTATATTTGCATAGTGGCTTCCTCATATGAAAGAATTTATACTTGCTAAAATATGAGTAATCCTTAGGAGGCCTCATCTACGATTTTCCTGAATATCCCAGCTGCAGTAAAACTACACGCATCGTTCTTAAGGTCAGTTTGAAAATTGCAATTCCTGTAAGACACAGAAGCACTGGGTTGCCTACTCCACAAAGCACTATTTTCCTTTGCTCTGAATTCAGATTTCTGAAAATGTGAGGGTAAGGAGAGGAATGAAAAAGACATGCTGAATTAACTAGTAGACCAAGGGAGCCACCTACAGTTTGTAACTCAGAAACAAATTCACTACATAGGAGTTTAATTCTTTTTTCTTTTTATTTCACCAGGAGAGTGCATATAGTTGACCCAGCACAAAATATTTGCATTTAATACTGTTTTCTGTACTGAACTGAAGCTAGGACTCTCACAGGTACAAATAGAGAGCTGCACTACAGGAATTTTGGACAAAACTTAATTCATTTAAAGCTTGTGAAAGTCAAGTGAATTTGATCTGAGTTTCTTAACATACATAGGCCGTTATGAAAGTAATGCCTCCTATTTATCTCCATGGAAACTGCAACAGATACAAAGAGCTCAGTAACACTATTTGATCGAGCAAATTCTCAGCTACAAAATACTATTTTTCAACATAGTCACCACCATGAGCTATGGATTTTTACCAGCAATGAACAAGTGCCTGCATACTGCGTTCATACAAATCTGTACAAGCAGTAGTGACTCACTGTTGCTGTCGCCACAGCTGAAATGCACCACCCACCATATCATTGTGCTCACATTCACTGGTCGGTCTCCATCAACTTTCAGCAAGTGTCAGTGAATGTCAATGTGTGTCATTTTTTCCACATGAAGGAATTCAGAGACACACCTTTGCTTGACACACACTTCTACGTCAGATGCCATTTTGTCAAGACTGCCCCTCTGCTGTCATCTGTCACGGGAACAAAATGGTGCAACCTCTACTGCCAAACTCTACATTATCAACATCTGCCTCTGATGTCATAGGCCAATAAAATGGGAGGCATTACTTTTGGAGCAGCCCTTGTACTAATTTTGCATTTATTATTTAAAACTTCTAATCCCTTTTCCTTTCATTTAAAAATAACAAATGTAAATGAATGCAAACAGCTATCCTTCAAGTTTAAATAATAAGGTCTGTTTATCATTACTTTCTACTTAACTCTTTAGTAAATAATAGCTGAGAAGTTATTACAAAAGAAAAACACCACTTTTTTCCCCTCTAAAAATGCATCATTTCTCCAAGCTAAAAGAATGGTGTTTTTTTTTTTCATTTGTCAGTCAAGGATAGTAGTGAAGAAGGCTTTGTAATATTCAATCAAGAATACTGCACAGAAGTGAAAACAATCTTGAAATATTACATCACTTTGATAGAATGAAAACTTAAAATTTGCTTTTATTACATGCAATCTTAATGATTTCAGTGCAAATGACTGAAGCTAAAACATTAATTCTGATGAAAGAATGAACACTGTCTGCTTTGGAAAACTAAGTGATAATAGAGGGTGGAGAAATAATAGAATTGACATCATCCATATCTATCTACAAAAAGAGCAAAAGGAGATAACATATCCACAGGCTTCCAGTAAAACTAGTCTGTCTTCCTTTCTTCCTCCCTCTCCTCACTATCTGGTAGATATGTAAACAGGAAAAGAACATAAGTTACTACAAAAATCAAAATAATGCAGAAAACTGTAAAATAGTGCACTATTGTTTAATAATCAGCTATATAATTGGTAATAATAATATTTTAATCAATGCTTAATGATTTTTTCCTGATCACTATTATTTTAAAAACTGAGCCACAGGGAAGTTTTAGAAATTGCCCACAGAGGCAGATACCACACATAGGACTGGATAGCCACCTCAATTTTCATATTGTAACTGCAAAAACAATAACATTAAATATATTTCAGTAGACATATAAAAGTATAAATCTAAATATTTTTACTTGTCCTCTCTCAATCAGACTCCGTAAAAAAAATGAAGTATGAACGTAATTAATTAAAACCTTACTTCAATCTTCAAAACATGCATCAAAATTATTATTGAATTATATTTTATAAGTCTAATCATAAAGAAGCAACAGAATTCTGATCAAGAAGTTTTCCCTTGAGGTAAGTTGGATGGATAATGAATTCTGGACTGGAACAATCCCAGTAGTTACAGACTATTATGTACTAATTACTACCTTTACAGATCTACTGTACACATAATTAATTTCTTCACAGTACCACTATCATTCTTGACTGGCAAAATACACAACCTAAATTACAAGAGTCAGAAATTAACATGATCCTTTAGGGAGAAGGCATTAACTTGCTTTGTAGTGTTTTGCAATTAGACTATCAATCAAACAGTGAAAAGTGATTTTGATAGCAGCAGGCCAGATACACTGGATACTGTCACATTATAACAAAGTTGTTTCAGCCAGAACATTTTGATCATTCACTTCTACTTAACAGTAAACACAGTTATGCATCTTCAATATCCAGAAAATTGAATACCAACATACAGCTTTTTAGATCATATTTCACAAAACACCAGTTATCATGCTGCTGCTGATGGTGTTATGGAGTTCTTCTCCTTCAAACAGGTAGCTGACTAGATGGTTTGATAACAGATAAGAACATGAAAGCAAAATCTACCAACATTTTTTCTAGTTGAACAACATAATGAGTTGCTTACATTTAAAAGATTTGCTATTGGTTCTTGCCAAGAACAGCACGATGTTTTCATTTATTTTTAAAAACTAGAATGAAGTTTAACACTACAGAATATAACACTGCTTAACACTACTTAATCCAGCTAATACAAATGGCTCATTAAATTTATTTCCCATCCTCTTTACACTTACTTTTACTAGTATATGGAATTCTGGATGATACTGAATTGTCTTTCACAATTAACCAAACCAAAAGGAAAAAGTAACTAGTTGGAAAGTAATACGACCTCTAACCTTTTTCTTTGCACAGCTAAACAAGGAAACACATACACTGCCACCTACAGAGCAGTGACTGTCCCACCTCTTAATATTACTCAACTTTTTAAACAAGAGGCATCCGTTCATATCCAAGGGTATCTGATCTGAAATATCAGATATTTGTCAAAAACGGTCTGTGAGACTATAATCACCATTTCCATATCTTCATCTGGAAGGACAACTACAAGTTCAAAACACTCATGTTAGATCTTCAAAGAAAATTTGAAGCCCTGGAGTCCATTCATCACAGAAGCCTTTTAAAAGTATCCAAATTATTTCCTTTGAAGAAAACTGAAGAAAGATTGTACTAAGACAGTCATAATTAGATGTCCTCAGTTCAAACTCCAAGATCTCAAAATCTTCGGAAATCTCACAGAGAATACCTCTTAGTGCTTTCCCTGTTTTCAAAGTCATGCTCAATAACTTATTTTACAGACTAAATATTGCAGTTTGAGTGTCAGTACTAATGTAAACCAAACTAAAACACACTAGATATTCAATGTGGATGTACCAAATGTCACAACAGCAAATAAAGGAGCAACCCTATACTTATTCTTTAAATACAGTTGTATCAAAATTTTGTTTTAAAGTAAAATTATTTTACCAGTCAGGGAACATTGCCTTTTACTTCAGTTGCTACTCACACTGGCATTCTAAATTCCCATGGAATGCAAAATAAACACAAAGTCATCAGAATAAGATTTTCTTGAAGACTGCCAGATTTTTCCCACTTATGCATGTATTTGCTTAGGTGTTGACTCTGCTCTCTAGAGAACATATCCTGTATAGTATCCTCATAGTATATGGCTCCTGCGATATACTAAGAAATCACATCAAAAAATGGGACTAACAAAAAGAAAAAAATCAATCTTAGATTATGCTTTAAATTAATATTTTTGTGATTAATGAGCCTGTGTGTGTCAAGGCAAAAACTGAGGAACCACCTTCAGATC
>JANHGO010000044.1:7941383-7952554 GCA_024606505.1 Aquila spilogaster | reverse complement strand
CTCCTCCGGGCAGCGGCGGCGGTGGCGGAACTGCTCCTCCAGGCAGCGGCGGCGGTGGTGGAATTGCTCCTCCAGGCAGCGGCGGCGGTGGTGGAATTGCTCCTCCAGGCAGCGGCGGCGGTGGTGGAGGTGGTGGAATTGCTCCTCCGGGCAGCGGCGGCGGTGGTGGAGGTGGTGGAATTGCTCCTCCGGGCAGCGGCGGCGGTGGTGGAATTGCTCCTCCAGGCAGTGGAGGTGGTGGCGGAATTGCTCCTCCAGGCAGCGGAGGTGGTGGCGGAATTGCTCCTCCAGGCAGCGGAGGTGGTGGTGGCGGCGGCAGAACCATCCCACCAGGCAGCGGTGGTGGTGGTGGTGGTACTGTTCCCTCAGGTAGCACAGGTGTTAAAGAAAGTGGCACCTTCACACATGTTGGAGGAGGACCCTGAAATTTTAAAAGAGCATTTTTTTTTCATTGGAGGAGAGAAGAGAGAACCACATTTAATATGAATTTGAACTATGCTGATGTTTTGTTGCAAAAATTTTAACGTAATATATGTTATTTACAGAATTTAATTTCACACTCTTTCACTACATATTTACTGTTTTTAGTTTAATGGCAGTAATGGTTAGAGATAAATCTGAGTGCACCTAAAAAAAAGTCACTATACTATAAATGAGTTGAGAATGGAAACAGGAAGCTTAACACTAGAGAGAAAAAGATGTACTAGAAAGCTAACTTTTAATTGTACCATTATTATGAATGAGCTGGGATGTCTAGATAATTTCAACTGTGTTAACAACATAGCTGGTTTAATAACTGATTAGGCCAACAATAAACTCTTGGCTTTCTTGTAGAGATCTGTAACAAACACTAAAATGGGTATGAATTAATCATGAACATAAGTTCGTAGGAAAATAGCAATGAAAACCATAAGGGACCACAGGTTATGAGAACGATTCATGTTGATAACCAAGAACACAACAAACAGCAATTCATCTGTTAAAATCAGTGTAACATGTTTACATTAAGATAAGAAAGCCTGTGCTCTGATAAGGCTACATGACATATAATGGCAGCAGCAGACCTGCATCCCAACCAGAAAGGCAAAGAGGCTATAAAATAATATATGAAATTCCTCCCATTATGTAAATAGTAAGTAAGACAGCAGTCATTAAGATAGCTCCAATTAGAAGAAAAAGCAACAGACAGACCTTGCCTAATATTAAAGGATTAGGAAATAATTCAGTGAGGCAAAACGGTCAAACCATAGTAACTGCTGGTACCAAAGGCTGGTTCCTATAGACCAACTCATTAGACAAGAGCCATTCAATAAATGTGCTGACAGCTTAACACAGCATCTCTTGCTTTCTGCCTCACAAGTGATCCTGGATAGATAATTAGAACATATATTTTTGGTGCCTGCAAGCAAAATTTATCAAGAAATGAATGCAAGTAAAATCAGCTTTGCTGAAATTCAGTATCACTTTTCCTTCCCTGAGGTCTTGCACTTGTTACATTTATCTATGAGATTGTACAAAACCACTGTAACATTCTTTCAGAAGTCCAAGAGGTGGGTATTATCATACTTCACTTGAATGCTCATTCTAAAAGGTATGTATATTATACATGCAAAACAATCACGGTCTTCTGAAACAAACACTTTCTGCAAAACATATAGAAGTAGTGATGTTTAAGCATAATTAACTACTTGGAGAAAAACAGTCAAACTTTTCACAGTCTAACAAAATTTATTCTCAGTAAAGGAGATATGTTGAACATACTACTATTTGAAAAAAGGTTTAGTAATTTACACTAGCTTAAAAACAAATTCAACTATAAAGGCATTTCAGATTCCATAGAAACAATAGTCTAAGGCATTTTCATTCTATACAGATAGTTTTCAACTGAAGAACTGACTCTAACTCAGTTTTATTACCTGGCTTTGTAATCGTTTGATTTCTGTTTCAAGTTCTTTGATTTTCTCCTCTCGTTTCTGAAGTGCTGCTTGTGCTTCTTGTCGAGCTGTGAACTCCTCGTCAAACTGTGAAGTTAACAACCACAGAGATGTTCATCTGCTTTTGTCAACACTCAGCCTTTAGATAAGTTTCCTCAGGTTCTAAGCCAGTGCTAGATGAAGAGCTATGAATCACAGAATCATAGCATGGCTGGGGTTGGAAGGAACCTTAAGGGTTACCTAGTTTCCAAACCCCTGCCATCGGCAGGGACACCAGCCACTAGACTGGATCGTCACATTCCCTCCTCTCACATACACTTTTTTTTTTTTTTAAAAAAAAGTATACTTTACTCAAATAATATGAAGTATAAATTTTTCCCATCAGTTACGCACAGTAGATGACTTCAACTGAATAATATTTGCAGCTAATTGTATTCTTCTGCTTTTGATTTCAGAGGAAGCCGGAATCAGAGCCTTGCACAGAAAGGCCTGCAGAGCTCTGAACTGTGGAAGAACTTCCATCCTATGATATTCACTATTTCCCAGTTCCCACTAAGATTCTACGGTAAAAGAAGCCTACATTATTCTCGACAGGCGTCTGTTCCATAGCTTGAGAAGAGTGGCAACCAGTACTTACCTTCTTGGAAAACTCCGCTGCTTTTTTCTCACTCTCTTCTACTTTAGCTTTGTCTACACCTGCATCTGAAAGTTAAATAAATCACCAAACAGAAGTCAGGTAAAACTTCATAATTCTGAGGTCCTTTCCTTAATGTAATTACCTTATGACCTCATGACACAAAATTCAGAGAAAAAAACATAATGAATTACTAGGCTAATACGTCCAAACATTTGATGAATTATTTTGATGAGCAAAATCTATGACTATAAAAAGAAGTGGTGAAGAAAAACATGTGACCAATTAAATTAAAGATTAATTATCACAGCTGTTCTGTCCCTAACAAATCTGAGTATGCACATAATCAGCTTTGCCCTCCTCTTTCAGATCAATCTTACTACTAAATAAGTGATGAAAAAGGATTTTTACACTATTATGAAACAATAGTTACTTCTAAGGTTTCAATTCAGAGTTCAATCCTTTTAAGATTAGGAATACAAAATCAAACATCTCATTTTAATAAAGTTCAGAGATGAAGACAACGTGGTCTGATTGTAAAGCATGGATTTCTTCACTCAACAGTGGTACAAAGCACTTCTATCGACTTTTCATGGAGGCTAAAAAACATTTTATAAGCAAGGTAAACAAAACTAGATTACAGCTAGGAATTGGCACAGATATACAAACCACTTATTCCTAAACTAGTAGGTCAGCGGAATGATCTCGAGTTAAGGTCAAAGAATCAGGTTCCTATCATAGAATAAAATTACAGATACACTGATGCACTTCTGTAGCTATGCATGATACTTTTTAGAAAGTAATACTGCCCCGTCCCCCCCAAGTCAACACATACATCTTAGCTCATTTTACTATAACAAAAAAAAAAATCTTTCTTGTGAAGATTTCTAGTGAAGATGTTCTCAAAGAGTAACTACTTCCTTTTATTATACATTTATGCCAAATGATGCCATTCTATGTCAAGAACACAGCCTAATTCAATCTTAAGAAAGGCATAAAACAACACTTTTTTAAAGCTAAAAACTGCCATTTGAATTATATGGTATTTATTCAGCTACTTCTTTCCCAAGTGACTGTAGATGCAAAACTGACTGGTTTAACTTAAATAACCTCAATTACTGGGAAAACATTCTTAGAATTAACCATATAACTATTTACAATCCATTAACAATATAATTTTTGACATTTGTTACAGACCTGAAATTCATAAAGTTTGTGAACAAGCAATTTTCAGTTACTATCAAAAGACTATCAAATTCATATATATACTCAATACAGCACTGGAGAACGGAACTTTTCTGAGTAATTTATTCAAGGCTACAGAGCTTGATCTAGCCTTTTCTACAAGTACACCTGTAGTTTCTAGAAAACTGAAAATACACTTTAGAAAGATGCCATAAAATTGCTTGTATTATACAAACCAATAAGGTGAGTAAAATCCACGTCCATTCTTCCTCTGCAACTAAAATCTGGGTCCATGCCACTGCTGTGCAATACTATCTGTGACACGCATTCTTCTATTATCTTGTAATACTGAGGTCTTAAGAACAAAAGCACACATTTTAGAAGATAAGAACAATGACTGCTTTATCATTCTTGATACCTGCTGCAGCAGTTCTTTATCATATTCTCAATAAACTGAATTCCACCACTTGAAAAAGTATCAATATTCAACTACTTAAAAAATTATTTTACTGTTACCTCAACTGCTTGATATACTTCTCTAAAATATCAAGAACCTCTGACAGTAAATGATTCTATGCTCAGAATTACTGCTTCTAACCAGTGCACAGTAGTATATTTCTTAATTTCACAAAGTAACAAATGTTCAAGTCTAAACTGATGATATTCCAAACTTCCAAATAAATATTATTTGTATATGTATATACATGTGTATATACATATATATATACACACACATGTAAATTGAAGATTTCTCAGGTTATATTTAACTTCTATATTTTATCTTGTATATCAATTGTTTTTATAGTTGATTTACAACAAAAAATAATTCTTAAAAATTCTATGCATGGTACTTTTACACTGATAGTACACTATGAGGCATACATACAATAAAAAGAAGTTTACACTGAAAGAGGAAGTACAAGATATCATGGAAAATTTTGAATTATTAGCTATACAACTAACTTTAAGTTCACTGAAATCAAGAAGCAATCAAACATGACTAAAGGAAAAAGCTGTTCAACAAATTAACAGATTTGGGGATGAAGTTGTTGGACAAAGTAAGGCTCAAGTTTTTTAAAGAAGCATTCTCATACTTAATGTGATCTTAACAAAATTAGCCTTGACCAGAAAGGCAAATATCATACTACACATCAGCTTCAGAGCAACTATTGATGTGCAATCATGAGAAACTCAATTTCTAGTCTTCCCTCTTCCACCTCCAAAAATCAATCCTGGGAGCTAACTCTTACCGGACATAGTAATCATTCCTGATGAGAAGCAAGTGTTGTAAAATTGACAAAAAGTGGTTTTCAGAAGAAGTATCTTTCAACATATTATACAAAATATGATATACTTCATTCACATCAGTGAAAACATCGTTAAGGAAATACAAGTGTTTTCTAAAAAAAGTAAAACAAATTAAATGCTGCCTCCCCACAAACAACCCAGTTCCCCTATGTGAGCATTTCTACTGCTCAAGTAAAACCTTTCAACACTCTGACATGCTACCTTACTAGTAAAGGCAATCCTTCTGATAAGACTACCCATAGAAACTTTATCCCCTGTTTAATCATCAAGACACCTTCCGTTACTGCTGGGAAAAATTGTACTACATACTTTCATAGAATCCTGTAAACATATTTCACATTATAAAGTGAGCCAGGTTATTGGCAAATACTTACTAATCATCCCTTTTAGCTTCATAAATAGAAAATTTACCCATTCTCTGGTCCAACATTACTTGTTTTTATACTCTACCCATTGGTTGCATCACAGAATCACAGAATTGTAGGAGTTGGAAGGGACCTAGTCCAACCCCCCTGCCAAAGCAGGCTCACATTCCTTTGCTTCTTCACTACCAGCCATTACCCTTTCCAACTTAAACTGCAAGTAACCATCCTGAACTTGCATCATTCTAAATTTAAATCCATTGCTTCCTCAGAGTAACAGAAGAGATGCAACTCAAGCTTCACAGCCTACTTTAAAAAATTTATTTTGACTTGGATATCAAAAGTTACTTTTTCTCAAAAATTACATTCTTTCATGGCTGTTATTTTATAACTTCATGCATCACAAGTCAAAATCTAGTTTTGTAAAACTAAGTAAACTATATTTATGAAAAACTGAGTTCCTAATCACTTATATCTAACCCATAAATTTAAGTACTAATTTGACTAAATAAGTTTTAAAAAAAGTGGAATGAAACCTGCTCAAGAAAGCACCTACAAGTATAATACATAACTATGACAAAATGACTGTACATAAAGTATTCTACCTTATACTTAATAAAGTTATTAACCTCTGCGATAGCATAGTTTTTATAAAGGATATTCCATTTCAACTCTGATATCACTGAGACGATGTGACAGTTCAATTAAGTCTTCTTCTTTGTTCTCATCAAACACTTTCAACTGAATATCAAGCTCTTCATTCTCCTTCTCTTTCAATTCCTAATGTTCAAGATAGTGCATATTAATTTTCTCTTTTTTTCCCTTAAGAATTCCATCACCATCACCCCTTCAAAACTATACCACAACAAAATATAAGACATGAAACTTTGGAGCAGAAAATACATTTAAAAGAGGAGCAAGGTGCACACTGCCTGAGATTTTCTTACATGGAAGGCACAGTATAAGCCAATATGGCAGGTATAGACTACAGAAACATGAAATTCCACTGAGTTGACTTCTCCTAATTGAACACAGTTGCCAATTCAGATTTGTTGAAGCATAAGAATATTTCAAAACATTAATGAAAGTGAACTTAGGAAGACTAAATAAGTAAAAAGAAGATATGCCTACAATCTGTGTTATTAAAAGTTAATCTACATCACGGCATGAAAACATTTATGGTACACTGAGAAATATTTACATGTTAAAAAAAATCACACAAAACTTAATGATTGTAGTTGGGGGAAAAACACAAACTTTTTCTTAAAATAAGCATACACGAATTCACTGAAAAAATTAATAGTCAAGTTTAACTTTCTACTGGGCAAATCATAGAAACACAAAACTATTTCAGAAGCCACAAGTGTGAATGAACACCATGATTTAAATGAAAATTGGCCCAGAATTGTCATAATCAGATATGTACGAACTGTTATATATTTTTTTTAATTTCTTTTGCATGGAATATATACTGATTCTAATGTTTGAAAACCAGAGAAGCATACTATGCATTCATATAGAGAAACATGGATCCTCCTAAATTTTTCTTATTTCAGAATCTTTGTGCAGTTAGGTTTCTTGAAAAATAACCCCTAAGCACAGAAAGGAACAAAAAAAGAACAATCCTTCTATACTTCAGACATTAATGAATGAATGAATGACCTGAGCTCAACGTAAATACTGTAACTTATACATTACAAATTATGCTCAGTTAGATGACTACTTTAATTTAATTTCTAATATACTGACTTGTTTTAATGATCATTCTGGTTTACATAGCTAATGAGAACCTAAATCATCTTTCTCACATACATAAAGTAAAATTACCACTTTTCAAAATGTTACTGCATCTTAACTCATAATTGAAGGTAACAAAACTATCGGCAATAAAAACAAATTAGGTTTGATAGGCCTTCCGTGTTGGACCTCCCCCACCCGAAATCATTCATAAAACTCTGTTATCTTCAACAATCACAATCAGTTGTATGTGATCAATTCCTACACACAAACTACTTACAGGCAATATCTTCTTCAGGCCACAACGTAAAAACTCATTTCTCAAGTGAATCCTGAAATCAAGTTCTTCTGGAGATGTAACAAGGGCATTGATGAACTGCATGCAGGCTACCTATTGTTGCAAAAAGAGGTGTAAACTTTTAGTATGTATACAATGCAAATAAACACCTCTGTCTTTGACTACTCCAGTTTACTCAGTAAAAACGTATCAAGTGATGGATATTACTCATTTTGTCATACAATAGCAACACCTGACTTCAGTGAGTTTAACCTACATCAAATACTGTTTTGTTTTCATGTTAGTGCTTCTGCTACTTCAAAATTATATCAGTTGTAAAGGATAAAACTTCATTTCAGAAAGTTTTTATCTCACACTACAGTACCACACTGCAAGTGCTCTTTTTCCTTAGTACTTGCTAATTTGAAAACCATCTGGTTTTACAGTAATCAGAAATCACGGAAAAAAAAATCACTAATTATTTCACATCAGCAGGTGTCTACTTCTGTATGGCATTTTTGCAAAATGACTGAAGTTTCATGCTACTGGCTAATGCTTTAATTGAGCAGCTGTGCACTTTAATTAATTTTAAAACAGGTAGACAATATCATCAGTGCCAAAGCACTGATGCACATTAGAAGACTAAAATGGGACTCCAGGGAAATACCAAGTTCAGTAAAAGATGTTAAGTGTAAATAGAAGTAACATTAGAGTAGAAATAAACAAACTAACAATAACTGCAAAGAAAAAATGTCAGATAAATGCACCCTTCTAGATTTCACTACTTTCATTATTTAGTTTTAATGAAACACCTTATGGAATCCTAACTTCTATTAAAAGGCGCTACCTTTATATAGCTACATCTTCAGATAATGTAGTATCATCATGTTTGCTTGAATGACTCTTGTTATACTACAACTACGACATGACTTAACAAGCCAGAAGTACATGTCCAATCCAAATGGAGAGAAAAGGTGCCATCTGCTGTGATTGCTTTTGCCCTGAAGAGATGTTAGCTTAATGGCTTATGTTAATACATTACACGTAAAGAATTATTTTGTCAGAAACAAGTTAATGAGTCTTGCAACTGTATATTTATTACATGAATTTTCTTTGTTTTGTTTAGTTTTTTTTGTTTCTTTGGGATATTTTTCTTTTTTTTTTTCCTAAGTGGTGTTTCTTTGTGTTTTTTTTTTTTTTTTAAATCAACAAGGTAAAAGTCAGTGACATTAAAACAAATTTCATTTGCAATAACATTAGTATTAAATCAATATGCAATGTGTAGATGCAATCTCATTAAAGAATATCAAAACAAAGATAAGGAAACATAATTAAAAATGATTTCAAGGAATATATGTTAGCAGTAGAAAGATATGACCATCGATCTTCACTTCACCTTAGGCTTTCAGGAACATCCATGTTCATAGCAGGTGGCATTTGTCAAGCATTTCCACCTATATTTTATACTTATTCTAAATTGCAAATATTAGAAAATAATATGCTTATTTATGACAACATGATTAAAAATTCTGGGGGAAAAAATGCAAGTGTGTTTTATGACTTCTCTATTTCTGTACTTTTAAACAATAGAAATAAATACAGTCTTAACTGAGTCCAGTATAACTGAGTTGCGTGTGGGATTCTCTGTATTACTGAGTAGGCAGACTTTTTACAAGATTTCTGGTTAAGGATTTTTGATTGTCAACCTTTGAGTAATTAAACTAATACATTTCCATAAAAAAAATCCAGTTTTACATTTTCAAAATTGGCAATTTTTGAAGCAGAGCAGAAACCCCATTCTGTGGATATTATAAAAAAAACCTGATTATTAGAATAAAGCTTTACCAAACTTCTTAGAGCACTGCTGTAGATGACACACAATCTATAAAAATGGAGAAGAGGATACCTTCCACGCAGTTCAATTTTGTGCCCTTCCTGAATTCTAGCTTTATCTTTCTATCACAGTACTTCAGCAATATGAAATCTATAAATACTGTGTTATGAGAAGGAAATAAGTTGAAATCCTTATGAAAATAATATATTACATTTAATAGTAATTCTTGGGCTATTCAAGCATATACAGACACTAGAAAGCCTTTATATGCTAGCATTTAAGCAGTGATGAAGATGCAATATAGTAAAGGAATCAGCATCCTAAAATTACTACTTTGCTTGGGAGAGCACAGTTCTTTTTGACAGAAGCAGCAATGACACTCTGCAGCACTACTCAAAAAATCCCCAGCCAAAAGCAGACACATCCAATCCTCATAAATTTACCCAAAATAGGTCAGGATTTAACCAAAATTGTCATTATCAGGGAGAATAAGTTATCAAAATCCTTCATAGCCATACAAACTTTTGGCTGCAGGTCCTAGAAAATGTCAGTATAAAAAGCAGTATTTTGAAAGTTAAGAAAAACTCACACTTACCCATTTCTTCATTCAAAATATTAGAAAACAAGCAGAAGTATCAGTGAGCATATATTTAAAAAAAAAAAAAAAAACAACAGTAAACCCACCTGCAGTTGTAAGAATTCATGATTCTCCAGTCCTTCAACAACCGGAGAGAAGCGTTCTCTATTATTCCTTTCCGCAGCAGTTGTTATGGCTCCTAAGAGCTTGTCCAGACTACGAAAAAAAGTAAACTGTCAAAAAACATATAACCACCAACATTCTCATTTTAAAGACACACAGCCCACTATTTACACCAAAACATGCACTGTTCTAAACTGTCTTTAAATCTGATAGATTTCCTTGTGGCAAGTTTACAATTCCTGATCATATTCCTCAGGGATATATGAAATTACTTACATTTGCTTATTTTCAGCAGACATTTAAGAACAGTTATGGCTCAATAAGTCTCCTCTACAGTAAGTCATTATATTTCTTTCAGACCTTCCACACAGGTCATGTTTCTCAGATTCTCTACTTATTTGCTTTTCTCTGATTTAATACTGGATTAATGCATCAGAACAGGTGAAAGTCTCTTCTAATTTGAACTACAAATAACATTAGAAAACTAAACAAATAACAGATTACATTTGTTTCACAGACAAATTTTCTCACTGCATCCTAACATCTCAAGTATTCAAACTAAAGTATGATGCTTTAACATCTTACTTACACTTTTTCCTCTCCAACAATGCAGAGAGCAGAAAGTATTTTCACTGTTTCTGTCATCATGTGTGGTTGCTTTGAATCAACTGCTCTTGATAACAGTAAGAGACTTCTTTCATCTTCTAGAATCCTTTGCAATCCATACTTAAATAAACAAAAAACTTACAGTGAAAAGATAATATTTGCCTCAAATACTCATCGTCATCCAATTTCAGAACCGTAAGTATCCTCAAATACACATACTTTCATATCAAACTTGATAATGTTCTACGAAAGCCTTCTGACTGTTACTGCTTGGGATGCAAACCAGTCTTCAAATCTTGTATTTGAAGCTTTTTCCCAAGAAAAAAAAAAACCTCCTAAGAAAGATACTCAACCTTGTAAAAATCAGGGACCAGGATTTTTGTTTTTTTGTTTGTTTGTTTTTTAAAATCTATATCTAAAAAACTTCAGAAGTATAAAAAGTTTATTCTTACATTTCTACTACTCTCACATATCCCTGCAATCCAAAAGTATACAAGTCACTGCTTAAGTCAAAATATTTTGGGAAAAATACCCACCAATTGCTTTTGTTACTTCTCCAACTATCCCATTAAGTCAGTCAAGACAGAGCTGTGC
>JANHGO010000044.1:7916286-7941283 GCA_024606505.1 Aquila spilogaster | reverse complement strand
TTTAATTGAACAGCTGTGCACTTTAATTGATTTACTTTAAAACAGGTAGACAATAGCATAATGCCAAAGGTGTTCATAAACATTAAAAGACTAAAATGGGACTCCAGGGAAATACCAAGTTTGGTAAAAGATGTTAACTGCAAATAGAAGTAGTATTAGAGTAGAAAAATTACATAAATAAAAACCAATAGCTGCAGAGAAAAAAGTCAGATAAAAGCACCCTTCCTGTTTTAATTACATTCATTATTTAGTTTGAATGGAACACCTTATGGAGTCTTAAATTTCTATTAAAACACTCTTTCAAAGGCACTCCCTTTATATAGCTGCATCTTCCAATAATGTAGTATCATCACGCTCGCTTGAACGATTCTTGTTATTTTACTACTATGACATGACTTAACAAGCCAAAGTACATGTCCAATCTGAAATTAATAGAGAGAAGAGGTGCCATCTGCTATGATTGCTTTTGCCAGAAGAGACTCTGGCTTAATGGCTTGTACTAATACATTACAAGTAAAGTATGGTTTTGTCAGAAACAAGTTAATGAGTCTTGCAATTGTACCTTTACTGACATATAAGTGAGGTTTCGGGGAGCGGGGGGCAGGAATGTTGTGTGGTTGGTTTTGTTTGTTTTAAATCAACAAGGTCATAAAGTAGGAAACAACTTCAAAATTAATTATTCTGTAATAGCATTATTAAGATCAGAATGTCATTTATAGAAACTTATTGAACATCAGTAACTTATCAGCTCTGAAACAAGACCTACTGATGGTAAACATAGCATTAGGACAACTATAGCTGACATATATATGATCTAATAATGGAGAAGGTATCCCTTCCATGCAGGTATACCTGCCCTGCTTGCATCCTACTTTTCCATATTTTTCAGCCATAGCACCTTAGCAATACAAAATTTGACAATAAATACTGTATTACGAGAAGGAAATAAGTCAAAGTCATCCTTCAGTAGGATATTCAGCCACTTGGTCCCTATGCAAACACTTGCAGTTACTAAAAAAAGCAATTTAAAAAAGTTTGCATTCTAATAGCAACCAAAACTCGGGCTATTCAGGTGTACACAGAGAATAATAAACTCTATCCACCGACACATAAGCAGCAATGAACATGTGACATAGGACATGACTCAGTAAAGATCACTGGCACAGAAGACTGGGGTTTTTTATTATTTTATAAAAATAATTTTTTAAAGTCACTAGATTATCCCTAGAGATGCACCAGCGGCTGATGAAGGGCAGATGTCAAACACACACCAAGGAATGGACAGTTCTTGTTGACAAAAGTAGCAACGATATCCTGCTGCACACTACTAATCTCCAAAGGTACCCTGCCAAAAATGGACACACCCAATCAACATCTGTCATAGTTACTACATATCTGAATACTTATGAGGCTGCATATACTGCTGCCAAAGTCCCAGCAGTAATAAGACAGCTGCATGTATATCTTACAGATTTCTCAGCAACAGAAGAAATCTTAGCAATGGGAGAAATTATTTCTGTTTAATGTAAGAGGATTGGCTGTGTTAGAGGACAGCTATGTTCGACAACATTGAGCTTTACATATCTAAACCTAGCAGTTTTACTCCCAATTTACTTCTCATATTACTAAATTATTAATGAATTATCACTGTCCTTGTGCCATGAATTTTTCAAAAAAAAGGTCAACCATTCAATTTACCAGAGATAGGCTAGAATTTAACTTAAGTTGTTATTACCCAGAAGAATGATGATGTTACCAAAATCCTTCATAGTCAAATAAAACTTTTGACTGCAGTTCCTAGAAATTTTCATTACAAAAACACCCTTCAAAATACCTAACTATATTAAGATGACCTATGCTTATCTATTTCTTCATTCAGTAATATTACAAAAAGGTGAATAATGCTGTAAGTATGCTCCTGCCGCAGGTACTTCAAACAGTAAGATACTTGAAGTGTATGCTCAGTTAAGACATTCCAGTTGTGGTTCTAAATTCAACTCAAATACTCACTTCAAGAGCACAACACAAACTTCTTCTTTTATGAATATATCACTTCGATGGAATCAGTTCAAAGCCACAAGTACAGGAGTTTTTGTTTACTTTGGGTGCAGCAAGACTGGGGGGAAAGGGGGCGTTTAAAAAAGCAATGCAACTTAGGAGTAATTTTTCATGCTTCTTCCCTAAATGCAAAAGACATACAGGAAGCACTGCCTCCAGCTCCTTCAATTCCAACTTCCTCAGGGCTCCAGTAACAATAACTAAACACTTCACAGAGGACAGACTGAGAGTTGGATTTTTATTGGTCCATTAAACCACACAACATTCCCAGTCAAGAAGATTAAGCAGTGACAAAGATAACACAATGCTTTCACAGACTTATTACCTGAGCATTACATCTGGCATCCAAGAACAGGAATATCCCTAATTACTCTCTTTTTATTAAGGTCAAGACTTTTTAATCCTGTATGTGGGACAAGGAAGTCAGTTTCTTGGTTTCACACCGTTAATCAGAAAATCTAGTATCAGCAGGCCATTTCTCTTTATTTTTCCTCTTTTACTGAACACTGGAGTAATAGCACTAAAAGATTTCACTGGTAAATAATTTAAAGATCATGAAATAATACACAGTCTTCTAGCATTTTAGATTATTTCTGAAGTATTAATAAGCTTATAAAAAAGTAAACCCACCTGCAGTTGTAAGAATTCATGGTTTTCCAGTCCTTCAACAATCTGAGAAAAACGTTCCCTATTGTGCCTTTCAGCAGCAGTTGTTATAGCACCTAAAAGCTTGTCCAGACTAAGAAAGAGGTAAACTGTCAAAAAGCGTACCACAGTCAACTTTCTCATTTTAAAGATACTTAGCCCACTATTGACACAACTCAAGACTTCAGTGCACCAACAGAGAATCTGAATGTATTTATCTACACTTATCTATATAAAGTTGAAAATAAACCAAGAACCACATGTTAAAATATCTACAAGATTAATGTTGAATTAAAAAAAAAGTTAATAAATCTCTAAATTATTGTGACATTCAGCTAAGAAACAACCAATGAGGGGAAAAGAAGAAAAAAACACAACCTTTCAAGACTGTGCACTAGGTACTAGCTGACGTGTTTGACATCTGGGAATTCTAATATATTGTCTTTTCAGAAATCAAGTTGGTTTTATCTATTTATTGCATACAAGACATGAAGTTTGCCATTTTTAACCTTCAGTAAACTAAGACACTCAATAATTCAAAGCAAACATCTGCTAACTGATTCTCTTTGTTTTAAAAAGCTCATGGACATGTGCTACATAAGTCCATAACTTAAACTATTCAAAGCTTCAGCTATAAATGTAAACTTTTTGCCCCTGTCAAATTCGTTATGCTTAGGTAGAGGTGATATTTTAATAAAATCCATACATATATTTATATCTATAGTATTAATATTATCATCTAAACTAATGAAAAATCTTCACATGTGGTGTCAAATCAGTAATTTTCAGATATAAGTTCATCTTCCATCCTCAGGGGAGACGTCCTAATCTCAATCCTCCCCAGAATAATAGGCTCAGTAGTACCCCATGCTAACACACATTTTTCTAAATTGTCATTAAAACTGACAGCTTTCCTTGTGGCAAATAACAGTTCACAATTCCTGATCATACATAACTTAAATATTCTTTTTTCAGCAGCCATTTATGAACAGTTATGGTTCATGAAGTCTTCTCTTCTCTACAGTAAGCAATCATAGTCCTTTCAGACCTTCCACTTAAGCCACAGTTTGTAGATCTCTGCTCACTTACTTTTGTCTGGATTTAATATTGGATTAATGCATCAGAACAGGTGAAAGTCTCTTTTCATTTAAACTACGTCAAGAAAGTAAAGACTTAACAGGTTACTTTTGTTTCACTGACAAGTTTTCTCACCTGTATCCAAACTGACAACTCATGAGCATTCAAAAAAACCTTTTTGTTTCCATATTTTACTTACATATTATCCTCTCCAACAATGCAGAGAGCAGAAAGTATTTTCACTGTTTCGGTCATCATGTGGGGCTGCTTTGGATCAATTGCTCTCGATAACAGCAAGAGACTTCTTTCATCTCCTAGAATCCTGTGCAATCCATACTTAAAGAAACAAAAAGCTTACTGTGAAAAGATTGTAATTGCCTCAAATACTCATCATCATCTTTGGGCTTCAGATCCTTAGGAATCCTCACACCCCCCTGCCCCATATGAAGTTTGGCAACACTCAACTAAAACCTTCTGGCTATTATCGCTTGGGGACACAAGTCAGTCTTCCCAGTCTTACATTTGAGGCTTTCTCCTAAGGAAGTGAGTGAACTCGTAAGGAATATACTTATTTTGTAAAATCTGGTATCCACCAAAAATCAAACCAGTTTTTATTTTCTATCTATATCTGAAACGCTGTAACAGTATGAAAAATTCATTCCTTTTTTTTCCTGTAATTTTAACAGCTCCTGGCAAGTCAAAATAATATTTTCCACACAAATGACCAATAGACATTGAAATTCTTTTTTGAAACAACTATCTTTTATTTATCGTATATTCTATTTCACTTTTTGTACAGCTAAATCAAAAAACTTACACACTGGCATTTATTTAAAAGTAGCATTATTTTTCTTTTTCATTTTCATTAACTACAGGATAGTCGATAAATCAGATATCTAATTGTCTGAAGTTACAAACTAAGTGTAGGAATAGCAGTGGGGAAGCATGTGACCATTTAAGTTTACTTTTCCCACTTCATCAGATAGGCTGTTCTGTGAGTAAGATTTTACTAAACTGAGTAACAGGAGTTAAAAGTAATGTTAACGCACAGTTATATTTATTGGGGGGGTGGGGGGGTGGAATCAATCATCATAACAACACTTCAGATTTTGCTATGAATAAAGAAAAATTACAAGTTTAACACATCAGCTTCTAGAAGCAGTACTCACTTCGTGAACATGAGTAACCCATGTTAGAAACAAGTTAGATACGACTTAAACCAGACCAAAGCTTTACCCTTTACCCACTACCTACCAACTTAAAAACTGTAGCTAAAAGGATATTAAATCATACTCAATTTAAAATCGGGTGAAAAGTACATTACATTAACAAAACCAAGCATGCATTCAAATCAGATTTTAGAAAGCAATATTTTCCTTTCAACTTCACAAGCAATTAATTTCCTAATTCACTTATCTTGAATCCATACTATCGTCCTGTTTGCCAAATATTTTACTTCCAAAAATCAGTTATATTTAACAAAACTAAGACAAAATGCATATTCAGAAGGTTAACAAATGAAAACTTACACAAAGTTTACGACCCACATTTCCAAAGTCAGCTGACACTTGATATACAAGCTTTCCTTCCTTTTCTGAGATTCAACATGCTACATAGATCTTCAAGTCAACAAAAAACAAATCATGCTAGAAGTATCTGAAATTAAAATATTTCTTACTTTATTGTTCATAAATGCTTTGAGGCACTGGATAAGTTTATGTTGATTCTTCTTATCAATACTTTCTTGCCTTGAAAGGGAGGAGGAAAACAACATAAGCACGATCAATCTTCACAAGCTCCCTCACCCCTCCCTTCAAAAGATCCAAGTCCTTACTGTTTCTTGTCCAGAAGCTTTTCCAATACATCCAAGAGAAGTCCAAGACCTTCATGTCCAAAATTGTTAACCCAGCTAGAAAAAGGAAGAAAAATGCTTTTAACTATTTCTTAATCAAATGTAAAACTTGCAAAGTTATGTCTCCAATATTGCTTGTACATCTCTTCATAAATGCTACTTTAAGTCTCACTTCCCAGGTAGACCTGATCAACCATTAAGACAAATGCTTAGTACCAACAACTAGAAGTTGTTGAGAACCACTGAAAGGTGAGAAGATATTGCAGACAGTTGCAAACACTTCGCTTATCCTTTTCCAGTGTGCTGAGAACTACTTCCTCGTGCCAACAAGTATTAGCATAATTTCTCTGGTTTCAAAAAAACAACCCCACAATTTTTTATTGCTAAGCAAACCCAGCATGATGAAAACTACAGCAGAAATTATTACTCACCTGACTGGATTGCTAGTTAGAGACACTCTCAAAGACTCTAGACAATTAAGAAGCTTTTCCTCTGAAATTCCAGATCGCAATTCATGAATATATTCTTGTGAGGACAGTGTGCATTCATGCTTGCTGTTTTTCAGTCCACCCTATCACAGAAGACAGAATGCTGCTTAACATGACATTGATCATAATAGCAATTAGATGATAACATGCAAGACCAAGTTCTGCGTGAATTTTAAAATCACCATTTTCCCTGTACAACTCTTAAAGACACCTGACTTGACTTTGATTTGTCATAAATGTTTAATAGTTTAGGTTTTGCATCACAAGGGTAAACATTTTTCTGGAATCTTCTTCACTTCTTTGAGTAAAGTGCATGTAGTACATCTTGGATATAAAAATTTGATTCCATCATCCAGTTGTATTAACATGTTTAACTGCTACACACTCTCATTTAACATCTACTTCATAATACTGTAGTAGAAACAACCATAAACAGAGACATAAAAACCCCCACACTTGTTACTAAGCTTGTCTGATCATTCCCACTGTACCTGTCTTCTGTTTTAAAAAAGCTGTGCATTATCACTATAGACATATACTGACACTCAAATTAATTCTTCTACAAAAGGGAGGAAGAAGATAAGGCATTGAAAATGAAAAGGAGCTGGTATCCACCAACTGTTACATCAATGTTTTTAAAACCATGCAACTGCATGACTCAATGATTTCTTGCTGCACCATAATTCCATGTTTCGCCACTAATAGCGATCTCTAGAGGATCTTGTTTGCTACAAAAGAGTCATACGGAAGATTTGACAAAGAGCTCATCTCCCTATGGAAGCAGCATTACAGAAGAATAACTACCTACAAGGTATTTCAGTATTAAAAATACCTGATAATCAGTTTTTAGAACTGTAGTATTCAAAACCATGAACAATATACAAAACATTTTACCAAGCAATGCAACTAATCTTTTATACAGCTCTGACATGTTGCAGAAAAGTAGGCTTATCTCAGAAGAGTGGTTATGATTACTATGCAGTTCCTAAAGCTCCTTAGCTCTAAATGGTCTATTGAAGAGAACCTGATAAAGATGTGTCATGGTTGTAAAGGCAATATGAAAAGTCCCTGACCTAGAATAGGATTTATGTATTTGGTTTTAATTGTATCAGGAACTTCTGCAACTACTCTAATCTTCTAATTGTCTCTCTTTCAAAAAGCTACACTTTTTATGAAGTTTCTGCTCTATTCAAATTCTTACCATTCATTTTCCAAAAATGACACTAAGTATGGCTGATGACAAAATGAGTTGTCTACATTTAAGTTAATGATTTTGACCTACATACATTCCAGTATTAATACATATAACAGAACTATGGAATTGTTCACAATATACTTTCAGATTGTTTGTCCTCACCTCAACAAAACAAAAATGTGACACAGATTGTGAAGGCATTAAGACAACAGCGTTCTCTGGACTATGTCAACTTTGAAGATGTTTCTTGCTGACATGCATAGCACCTTTAGCTGGACAACGCATGCCAGTTATACATCAAAGGACCAAGACAGACAAAGATGAGTAAATAGGATATAAAGGATCTACAATCTGTCACTATCAACCTTCTAAACAAAGAGATGTTCTTCCACCAAAAGAAAAAGAAATAAATGGGTGGAGGTTATCTTTATAAGAGTAGGAACTGACTTTAAATCAGACAAGTATATTAGCCCTACATGTGAAAAATCATCATGGTTTAGAAAAGTCATCACTCTGAAAGACCCGAAGGTAAAGAACTAGAAAACAGGAACAGCTTTATGCCATTCATTCCATTGGATGGAAACAAAACATTTTATATATATATATATATATATATGTATATATATACACACACACATATACAGTTTTTGTCATTTCAGACAACAGCCATTCCCCAAACCCTCAGAGTAAAAGAGAACAGAAGCACTGCTGTAAGCCACAAAATACATAAAGAGATGAGGTAACTGCAACTTCAAAAGCCATTACATGTTAAGCTAGCCCCTGAAAAGCACTCTAGAAAGCAAGATTTTTTTTTTTTTCCCAAAAAAGATTATTTCCTGTGGTTAGCCCTTCCCCTGTAGTCTGCTGCAAGCTCCAAAGGAGATTCCTGTTCAGATGAGGCCTTTAAGGTCTTTGCTACATTTTCTTTCGTATTCAAACAAAGGTGTGCTCTTGCTGCCTCGTCTTAGTGAGGCCCTCTGTCTAGCCCCTCGTTTTCAGAAGACCTGTGACTCCCTCAAAAACACTTAAAATAGGTTAAAAGTTAGAGAAATGGGCAGCATGATCTCCTAAGCTTCTTCACCATGCCTTACATGACAGACACACTTCTTCATTGTTTCTATGTCTAAGCACCTTTAACTACATAGCAATATGTAGTTATGTAGCATCTCCTCTTCCTTTTTTCCCCCTCTTAAAAACAGATGATCACTGAAGATGGCTCATGAAAATCCATTCCCAAAACCTTTCACCCAAATACTCCAGTTCATGCTAGAGAATTCTCAGCTTAGCAGGATTACTTTCTGTTATTTTCTACAATCAACTTTTCAGTCTCAATCCACTCTTACTGTCTACCCATGCTAATTGGAGTGCTACAACCAGGTGCTATTTCTCTTATTTCCCTATTCAAAGAGAGTTTAACTGGAATACTATTTTTAAGTAATGCTATGCCTTTACATGGATCAGGTTTTAATATATACATTTCTCATTTACTTTGAAGTACAAAGTCTCTGGGAAAGGTATGCTTTATGTGAGAGCATCTAATAAAGACAAAAGGCAAAAGCGAAGTACAAAAACTCAGAGGGTTAGGTCCCACACCAGAACTTTCAGAGATTAAGTCAATGCATAAAATCGAAAATCTTAGAAATTACTTCATGACCAGTCACCTTCACAGTGTTACAATTAAGGCACAGAATTACTCATTCATGACAACTGAAATGAAAGCCTGGACCACACATTCAAAAGTCCTTCTCTAAGGAAGTTAGAAGCAAAGAAGTTTAGGGAAAAACTAAGTTTAAGGGAACTCCTGGAAAAGGAGTTTATATACTCACAAAAAGTATATAAAAGAAAACCTAGTTTGCTTTCCCATGAAGGGGGTAGATATAATTAATCAATTCAAATTTGTGTGTAGGACACATTTCAGGGTTTAAGGAACAATAATGACCGAGAGACAGGACAAACAGGATACAGTGCAGGATATAGTGAAAAATAAACTTAAGCACAGTTTTCTCTCTACACAAACTTTTTTTTTTTTAAGTATTTAGAAAACCAGGCAACAATTAAATATTTTAGAGATGTCTATTTCAGTTTGTCTGACTCCAGAGAATTTCAAAGTTGTTAGCTAGACAAAGAAATTCCTCACCCAGGACTTAGCAAACGTCCAGCTTCATACACTACTCAGATGTGCCACCAGAAGCCTGTAAAGAAGCTTGAGAACCATTATCTAACAAAATGGGAAAGCAAAAGCATTTTGCCCTCCACGAGGAAATAAGAAGATATTCTATCTACTTGGTGGTAAAGAACTGTGGAACACACCCGAACCAAATGGATGGGCTATAACAGTTAAAATACAAGATCAGAAGAACCTGCACAAACTACTCCTCTTTGAGGCACAATTCAGACCTCATCAGGACTCAAGCTAAAGCTGGGTTCAGCTGAAGAAGTTATAAGTATATTGCTTCCATGAGACAGTGTTTACTTCAGTGAGGATGTTGGCAGCCAGTACATTGAATAGAAATCTCACACTATCATTGGTGGTTGCTTCTATCCAATTCACTACACCTGTTCCATAATTTAGTAAATAAATCACTCTTTAGACAGAAACAAGCAACTGGTACCAGCATAATTACT
This sequence comes from Aquila spilogaster, assembly GCA_024606505.1. Lineage (NCBI taxonomy): Eukaryota > Metazoa > Chordata > Aves > Accipitriformes > Accipitridae > Aquila > Aquila spilogaster. The sequence continues at coordinate 7,931,343 of JANHGO010000044.1, read as the reverse complement.
AACAAAGTGGAAGTAATAACTTACACTTTCCCCCTTGCCAATGACTAACTGCAGAGTTTTTTCATACTCTCTATTAATGCAATTCTGTTTCTATCTCAAGCAAAGAAACCCACTATATTTTAATTAGAGTATAATAACAAAGTCAGATAAGACAACTTGTTTGGGGAGGTGGGTGCGGTTTGTTTATTTGTTTTTAGGAAAGCAATAAAAGTGTTTTCACTTATATTTTTAAACCACACACTCTAGTTGTCACACATTTGACTTGGAAAAGCAGTATCCTTGTTCAAGCTATGAGGAAACACTATCAGCTCCTGAACTAGAAATTGGAAGTTTACACAGTTCATATCCACTTCACCCTGTGGGTATTTGCCAAACACATTAATTCAACCCATTAAAAACAGAACTAACAAGCTAATCCTACTTCAGCCATCTACATTAATGCCTTACAGATATAACAAAAGATGCACAGCTGCCATTTCAATGCAATTATCACTGTCTATAAAAGCAAGGAAAGGTTACTTAGCAGGCAGCTAAAATGACAAGTGGGCACCAGTGCTTGAGATCCCAAGTAAAACTGAAGTAAGGTAAAGCTCTAAACTCCTCATTAACAGGCAAACCTCTTCTCTGCAATTGTCACTACAACCCAACAGTACTAGCATCAACAGCCCAAAATTCTTCTCCTCTCTAACCACAGTAAACCCGTAACTCTTCAGGAAAATAGCTACATACGCCAGCAGATGCAAACAACTCGCAAAGGATGAATCCTATGACAACATATACTGAGAAGCAGCACACCATGATGCATGCATTCTTTAAGCAATAATATACAGAAGCCATACTCTAAGATCGGTATTTCTTATTTTACTATTTTGCAAGTTACCTGTGCAAAAACATGCTTGTCATGCATAACTATTCTTGCTCTCCATCAGACCCTGAATTAAAAGGCATGGGGAAGAAAACAGGTATAGAGTTTCTCCACTACCCATTCTGCATATACCAGTTTCCTTTATAAAATCATCTCTTCACAAAGCAGCTGTTCAGGAAATTACATAGCAGCAGGAATTATTCAAAACTGGTTTTAACGTACTGAACTGGAGAATTAACAATTTCTCCCCTCAGAAATCAAATACCTTTAAACACCATCATTGTGCTTATGTATTTTCTCAATCAGCATAAGAACCAGTACTGTGACAAAACTAAAAAGTACTGGTGAATACAGACAGAAAAGTCTGTTTAAAGATCACTCTGAATAAAACAAAGCCAACAGCAATTTCTTTATCTCTATGCACTATATCCTTAGATATTTAAGTACATCTGAGGTAATGATTAGACAGTTTTAAGTCACAGGTTTTTCTTTATTATTCTTACTACAAAATACAAGTACTGAATATGACCCAAGTAGAAAACCTTGCAGTACCTGAAAAGCCTGTTTTGGCTGCAATCAAAAATAAAGTCCATCCATAATTAAAAAGAACATATTTGCTTTCAGCCATCATTTAAAATGTATCTGTAATTATTCCCCCCAAAATCCTCTTTTCAAGAAAACAAAAATTTGCTGAATTTGAATTTGTGGATTTGCTCAATGAATTGAGTCCCAAATACTTGTTTCAAAAGAAAAAGAAAAAAAAAATCACTAAATTCAACCACAACAATGTAAAATGTAGCTGAGCACTTAATAAGAGAAAATTTATGCTGTGAGCGATCTCATCTTATGGCTATTAGTTGACCTTCTGAATCCTCTATATTAATCTTATTCTCACACTGATATCTAGCAGCTGACATTTCCATGACAAACTATGAATACTAACAATTAGGACATGAAAAAAAATCCATGTCTAAACAGAATGAAGTAAGCCAAATACTCTAAGTTTTGAGTGTTTGCCTTCAATAAAAAGTGAGACAAGCCTAAATTATATTTGTTGCTCAAAATGAACAGATGAGTTCTCTGTGAGTCTGAAGTACTTGGAAATAGATTCCTGAAAACTTAAAAACAGATCCCTCAAAAGCGCAATCAATGATCATATACTGGTAAGAGAAACATGACTGATATAGTTGATAATTATTTTGATAAAACAAGGATTCAGTTATGCCCACTGAACTTTTATCTTGGATTTAAAACTCCAAAATATTCCAGCCTAATCTCTAAAAATGGAAGTGTATTCATAAGAAAAAACAAAACTATCATGTTCATACTCACCGGAACTTTACTTCCGACTATCTGCATGCAGTGGTCAGCCAAGAGAGGTTATTGTGTAAAAAAGATAATAATAACACATAAATAAACACAACAAAGTACTTAGTAGGATGTAGCATCACACAAATTTTTCAGTGTTTAATCATTAGTTGTAGTTACAGTCTTTTATTACTTTATCAAACCGTTTAAGAGTTACAGCTTCTCAACAGGAAAACAGTAGTTCTACTGTAGCAGAAATATTTTTAAATTCTTATGTTCCACTGCTGAATCATTAGTATTTTACACATTTACAAACATATAACTAAATACCTAGCTTGACATCTACATCTTGAAAGATTAAGAGATATGCCATTTTGTTAAAATTATCAGGTCAGATATTTTATATATGACACTGAGAAAACTACAGAAAAAACTAATGGCATACTGACTTCCTTGTACATGTAACAACTTCATTTATTATGGAGCTTTTGATCTATTTAGATGATGTCATCACTTAATTTAATTAAGTTTTCATAATCAAAAACATAGCCTACAGTTATAAATCTAACTTGCATTTCAAAAAATCTCATGTGGCATTTTTCTTCAACTGCTCAGTATGGATGCTTTTAATTACATGGATAATTAAACAGTGGTTTTCAGAATGACATCTTCTCTTTTTTTACCATGGAACAGCATCTCTGCATATTCAGGAACAAGAAGTTGACTTTAAACGGAAGAAACTGCAGAAAGGCAGCACATCTCTGCCCTGTTCCATCACTTTGCACAAATGACCATGTTCCTGTGCACACCAGGATTATGGACCTCTTAAATACTGTAGGCCTTTCCTTGTCAGCTATTTGCTGCATTCTGATAGCAGCCAGTTTATTGAATAATCACTTCTATCTGATTAAGAGCCTGAGACAGTATGATTTTGTTCCAAGATCTGAATTTGACTGTATCTGTTCAGCTCCTACTTGCTTCATTTTCTACTCTTATCTCTTCCATTATTCTTTTACGTAGTCTTTCAGAAGACAGAAGTCCCTGCAAGTCTTTCACAGTCACCTCTTCTCTTCCTGATGAAGCTTCCTCTAGAAGCACAAGGTGGACTGTCATCACCAGACAATCTCTTTTCCTAATTTACTGCCTTCTTCTGTCACCAATGTTCAACTCATTCAATAAGGTATGAGATGTCACCAAGCTCAGTTCTGAAACAGAATTCTGAGTCTTCACCATTTCCCAAGTACAATTTTGATGGTCAACATTCTTTCTCTTCAAGTGAGAGAAGGAATCAGAAGCACAGATAATAACTTCACATTAAAGCATCCATCTTATTACCTTCTATACTTCATCCCCCAAGGGAAAGGAAAGCTTTTTTTCATCCATTGAAAATCAAGGTTTCTTTCTCACTCAGAACTTTGAAGACAGTACAGTGTTTCAGAAAAGCATGGTCAACATGCTGCAGGTGGCACACAAGCCAGAGAAAATGAAGCACCAAATTTAAAAATAATTTGGTTAAGACAACATCAGCAAATGAGAGTGGTATTTTCATGTGAGTGGAGAGAGCTCAAAAGCCTAACTAAAATAAACATGAAATGAACTGGGAGAAAAGTCACATCAACTGTTAAGTGTGTTTCATGAGCTCTAAGCAGAAGAAAAGGCCCAAGTATTTGCAGTATAAAAAAGGAAGACAGATGAACAATTATCTGTGACCAAAGAAAAAAGAGAATTTTAAGAAAGATCATTTTGAATGCGATCAGCATTTTCATGGAAGACACGCCTGAAGATGGCCTCAAGAAAAGAGAGTTTGACAATTCATGATGCAGTAAAAATTGGTTAGGGCTTGAATTCAACTAGGCAGAGTAGTAGTTTAACTAAACAAAAGACAAAATTAACAGTGAAAATGAGCTTTTGCTTTATTGTAAGATCCCAATCAACATTTTAAAACTGAGCTCTATTTTTTATAATTTTTAAAACAGTTAAGATGCTAGCTATTTAAAAGCTAAATTAGGGTAACACACTACAGAAAGGTCATTGATATTTCTGAAAAAACTTAAATTATTCCATTCAAATGCTGTGATTCAATTGCAAGAAGGACATACTGAAGCACACAAACTTTGATACGAGCTCTTTTTCCATGAGGAAAAACATTTTGCATATGTATAAAACATCCATACCAGTGCTGACTTAAGTTCAAAGTGCACATTCATGTATGAGGACGTTTTGGAATTTTTTAGTTTATATTTTTTAAATTGTTAGTACATTTTGGCAAACGTATCCCCGGTTCTGTTAAGTTTCCCATGCTGCAGTGCATACGGTGGCAGTAAAGCAATCTGTTAAAATTTTCAGCAGTTAGACATGCAATGGTAGCCATGCTTTCCTTACTCATCTACAAAATTATGGTACTTGAGGCAGCTACATTTCAATAGCAGTATATATAAGAGAGGTCACCACCATTCAACTACTTTTTGGGAAAGAATTGAAAGTTCATTGTGAAAGCTTCTACTGCTTCAGTAAAATATTTTTGCTTACTAAGAAAAATTTAAGATTTAACGTTGATCATCAAGTGAAGACAAAAACCTTGCAACACGTAGTCAATAGTTCCCAAAGATAGTCTAGGCAAAGTATATTAACAGGAAATTTCATAATATTCACTGCATAAGCTTGAAAAATTCTCCAGTAACTTGTATGTTTAGCTAGACCATACTTTAAGCACCAAGATTCCTTCAAGGACAGACTAAAGGACTGTGGATTTTGTTTAAGATGAACTCATGCAGGAACATCACTCCTCTCAGAAACGTAAATCACCATTTTCACATTATAATGTAAGTTTTCCCTCACTTAAGTTTATAATGTTTAATGCAAAGCATTTGCATTTAATAATTGCATGTCATTGTAGTTTTAATTTTTTTTTAACTCTGCAGAGCTGATTTTAAAGGTTAAAAGAACTGTACTGCTTGCAGTCCATGCTTATAGATTCATTAGGCAGACAGCAACATCATCTTATTTGCCAGTTTATTTCACCAAGAAACAGATTATTATTTAAGCTATCTGTATTTAGCCCTCAGACTCAGCTCTGTAGAACTGCTAGCAGTGCTGCCATTATTTGAACAATTATTCCACACACAGTCTTATTTTCCAGTAACCCTTTATTGCATACAAGAACTTAAGTGTGAAAAAAGATGAGATTCATCCTAATTTCCAAGTAGAATCATACGCATTACCTAATTTTATTGAAGAACTATGCTGATAGCAAATTTTATCACTTGAGGCATACTACGGACCCTTGGATACACAAAGCTACCCCCCACCATCACTTCTCCCCAATGCTGCAATACATTCAGTTCCTCAGAATTCACCACTGGCTTCTTCAAAATTCTTTATACAGCAAATAGTGGCACAAATCAGGACAAAACCTATTTATAGGGAAATCACAACATATATCTATCTGTTTCATCCAGCATTCATGAATTTTTGTGGCATGTTCTCCTTTTACATGATAAGAACTATATTTGCCATAGTCAATTTTTAACACACAAAAAGCATTACTGTTGTATTTTATAACTAATTAGTACTAATAGTCCCACTGCAGAAAATAAATCGCAGCTCTTCACTATTTGAAACTGTATTTCCCGACCCCAAATGTTGGGGCATCCAGTCGTTCTCTCACACTTCTAGCATCCCAGAACAGATAGACTGCAAAAATTCTGCAGGAAGGATCCATCAAATAAGGATTAATCAATCAACTAAAGTACAGAGAATGATCAACACGAATGAAAGGTCTGAATATATTTTTTTCTACTCAAAATAAATTTGAAACTCATTTTAAGACCATCTTTTCACTAAAGGAATCATTTTATTTCCCTTCAGAACATTTCTTAGCAGAATATTTAATGCAGTCTTCAAGCCAGCTACAGTACTCAATATACTCGAATTAACTTAAAATACTGACTTTACTTCAATTTTAAATACTTTCAATATTTTGATTCCCTGTTTCTAACACTGCAAATTGTATATCTAGTATGTATGTCATTACTGAAACCATAAGGTCATAGTAACCCTTCCAAAAACTTTTGGTACCAAAAATTCGTAAGATTAATTCCACAGAAATACACTCAGGTTCCATCCATGACTGTACATCACTGGATTTGCAATTTCTTATGATTTACAAGAAAGCATCAAGTTTTTACATTGCCCAACAACTGAAATACAAACTAACCCTTCAGACACAGCTGCAAGCATTTAAAAGTATATTAGTAAGTACAGATATTTCTTTTTCTACCACTCTGAGAAAATAAATCCAGACAAAAAAATTGAAAGTTTCAAGCTTGAAAAGCGTAACACTCATGAAGCTAAGCTTCTTACTTTCATCTGTCTTGGAGAGGGGACTACTTACGGATTTGGCAGTTGCAGAAATGTATTGGACAACCATCTCGCGTTTTGTGGTCAAGTCTTTATCTCTCAAAGGAGCTTTACGTTCTTCATTTAGATTCATGTCTTCCTGTAAAGAAACAGACGACACAACATCAAGATTCTATTTCATGCTTTTTATTAATCTTTGTTATTTTTACACTCCTCTTCTTAAACAAACGGCTCACTTTTAAACAAACAGAAGTGACTTTTTCCAGCTTATCTGCATTTCAGTTTGCTTAATTCTGAGCTACCCGATCTTCTCATTTAATTGTTACTTCAAGTGTTTGCTGTTTTCAAGACTTAGCCAAAATTATAATTGCATAAAGGGTAGTTACTGTTAGTGAAATTTGGCTCAAGAAATAAAACTAGAGAACAAACCCCAAAATTATACACCTCAAGTTGATCACGTAAGTGTTAACTCTTTTGAAGTTACTGTGGTTTTTATAAAATTTTATCACAAGGGACACTATTCCTGCACTATCTAATCAGAAGGCTGTTATTACACAGATTATTAGCTTGTGGCAGGGGTAGATGTGAGTGTGTTCCAACTGATGTATTTAGCAAACCTAAAAATCCAAATATTCTGCTAGATTAAATCTAAAGATGCCTGTTTCAATATAACTGATGAAATACAACATATGGCCATTACTAGTCACAACTAGTCTTGTCACTAAAAGTCAAAGTAACTTCAGACTAGCAACTAAGACCAGTAAATGTTCCTGTAATAACTTAACTAGCTAACGGCTTTTTCAAAAAATTAGTAGTCTCTGGAACACAGACCTATTGTCGCCTTCAATTAACATTACTTGGAAAAGTTAAAAATTTATCCCTTAATCTAACAAGCAAATTAAGCAAGTAGTAATTAACACTTATCCATTCTTTCAAGAAGAGATTCACAACTTCACTGAACAGAGTAGAGCTACACAATGGAACACGACACTTCTTAAACCATACTGACTGTATGGAAGTTCAAAACAATTTTAAAGAATGACACAGAAAACAGTATTTCTAACAATACTCAAAAGACTGCATTTCCTGATACTTCACATATCAAGACCAACATGCGTGGCAGAATTAATACACACCTACTTCAAAAGTTTATTTCCATATTACTAATAGAAAATCTTGCTTGTGAGCAGAAGCACAAACGTTGACAAGTGATCCTAAGACAGAAAACATTCAAGACCATACAAAAATTCAGCTTCCTATACATTTTTTTTAATGAAAATGACTATTTTCCAAAGGTATTTACTTAAGTTTATTAAAAACTATCCTTCAGCAGCAGTATCTAACTACTGCAACTAAGGTCTATAGAGGTTATCTTAATGAAGCAATCAACAGCCTGAGGTTACCGGGTTTTTTTGCTTTTATTTTCTCTGTAGAAGTAGACCGAGTAATTTAAACATATATAATACTAGCATTCTATGAGTTACTCAATTGTTTATGTGCCAATTTAGACAGGTCTATCAGGCCTACGCTACACCCTCTCAATCAGTTAATACTTCCAAAATGACATTTGAAAAATCACTACAACGTAATAAATGCCAACATGAAAACAAATTAAAATCTCATAAAACTGATGTAGCACATCATCTTACCATCATTTTTTCAAAGAGATCCATAACTTCTTTTTCTGATAAGTTCATGCAACGGTCATCAACAAGTGCCTGGGAAAGCGGGACTTCACTTATAGAAGGTTGAGAGTCAATAGGATGCTGAATGAGAGGTTTCTCTTTTTTCACTCCTGATTTTCTGAAGCTTGTTATTCTGTCACGCTGCAAAGACATCCATTTAAAAATAAGCAGAAATAGAAATATAGAAAAGCAGCCAATTACATGGAAGTAATACACACAGTTTCAGTTAATCCAAGCAGCAGAGTTAAAACTCAAACTGAACTGTAAGTAAAAATACTCTTAACATTCAGAGATTACTTTTCATAGAAAGACAACATTTAAGGTAAATTCATGACAGGTCACATGCAAAAGGGATATAACTATTTCTGACAGTTTCAAAAGCATACCATCTATGTTAAACTCTTAGCATTTCAAAATCCTGAGTTCATCTTCTCACATTACTCCCTAATTATCCTGATAGTGAATAAATATGGTACCACAAAGGTAATGTCCAAGCGTTCCTTCACCTGAAGAGCTATAAGTCTTTGGAGGACAACTGAAAAAGCCACCGTTGGGAAGGAGGTACTCACAAGTTCATCAGGCTTATAAAAAAATCCTGCTAAAGTAAAATAAAGTTTGTAGAGGAATTAATGCTCCAAGTATAGTTCACAATTCCTTGAAGTGTTTTTGAGTACGGACTCCTGAAATTAGTGCATAATTTTAAAAAGCCAGGTAACGGATTACTCACATAGAAGCAGCCATCCATAGTTAAATACACGTAACACATTAGTGAAAGCATATCATACAGTCTGCAATGACATTTCACTTGTTAAGGCTGACTTGTTTTATGCCTTACACCAAACCCCCCACCTTTTTTTTTTATTATTATTTTTAAAGCATGCTTACTCAGTTAATTTGTTAATATTGGAAACAACCAACAAGAGCACCTTCCTTATAAGGCCATTTATTACCGTATTATTAATATGTAACTCGGAATTGTTTAGATTTAATAATACTGTCTTTAACTATATGTTAATTTTGAGAACATTATGTCTACAGCGATTTTTTTTAAATTAACTGTTTGCATCAACAAATACTAGTGTATTTGTTTCAGGCATTGAACAGCCTTATGAAGATGTGCTTTCATGTAACAGCAGCTTATGTAGGGTTACCAGTATCATTCATAGCAGTTATTGCAATCTCTATTAAGACATGTAAACCAAAGTTTATATTTTCTATAATTAAACAACCTCTGTGAGGTGTGAAAAGTTTAATGGAGTATTTCATCTGTAGGAAATTTGGGTTCATTTTAGATTAGTCCAGTCAGGAATGGAGAAGTTTGACCAAGTGCTATGGAATATGGGGAAAGAAAGGTTCTTCCTTTTTTTGCTGTTGGTTTTTTTTTTTCCTTGGTTTGTTTTGTTGCTGGGTTTGGTTTGTTGTTGCTTTCTGAGATCCTACAAGACTACCTTACATTTTTGAAAGAGAAAGTATCCCTAGATAAGCTGCATGCCATTTGAATTTCTTTGGAAGTTTTTTTGGTATGCTTGTGTTTTTGAAGGGAGGGGGGGTTGGGTTTGTATTTTCTTCTTCCTTAGAAGTCTTACATTTGTGGACACAAACACATTACCTACAAGGATACTGTTAACATCTTTAACAAGGCAAGAATATTACTTTAATCCCATTTTTTCCCCATATTAGAATAGTTCACATTACATTTTTTTAAACTAAAATTAGGGCATAACCTATTGGAAAGGCTAAAGATATGACATAATGCCTGAAAGGCAGTATCCAAAATTATTCAATATACATCAAATGCAGTTTTACTGTTCACTTACATTAAAATGCCCATTCAGCAGTCACAAAAAAAAAAAAAAAAAGCCAAGATGAATTTCACCATACTGTGATTTGTTTCAAGTATACCTCATCAACAACAAATTTGTTTAATCAGATTGCAATGGTGAGATCATTTTAAAGCCATAAGTGAATCTTCTACATGATTACTAGGTACAATTTCTTCACTTCAGACATATAAGTGATGATTAACTAAGTGGCCAGCGTGGCTTAACTATTATATATAGAAAGTAAAAGGTTATAATTTTACTGAAATGAATTTTTATATAAGTTTCTGTAAAAATACTTTGCAACAGGTTTCAAAGTATTCAGAATTATAGAGTTAGTGCTACTGAATACAAACCTGTTGTTTGACATACAGCATACACTTACTACCCAAAAGGGTTCCACTTGAATCACATGGCAACTAACTTTGAAGAACCACTGCAGATCCTTTAGTGTTAAAAAGAAGGTCAAGAGAAATAACACTGGAACTGTTGAATAACAGTTTCAACATATCCACACTACTACTGAAGTATTTAGAATGTGGTTAAAGAAGCTTCTCCAAATAGGTATCATTAATTACTCTTCTTCAACTTAAAGTGACAAATGAAGATCTTTAGAAATAGTAACTCAATTTCTGAAATCTAATGCTTAATATCCTTATAAGAACATGTTATATTGTCCACAACATTTCGAGTAGAATAGCATGCAGCGTGGAGTTACCATTGCAAATTAAGATGTTACAAAGACCTTACCACATCATCTGCCAAAGTTTTTATTTGAATATTCTATTAAAAAAAAAAACACACACACAAATCAAAGAAAAAAAAAGACAGTTACCTACTGTTTCAGAATAAAGAAGTCTATATTTCATGTATTCTAACATTAAAAAGCACTTGAAATTTCAGTAAGTGTTCTAACAAAACTGCAGCTAAATGAGCATGGAATCTACTGCATTTTATGTGAAAAAGCCACCTTGCATCCCATTTCACCTTGTCTTTTGACTATTTAACTCATGGACCTGAAACTTCTAGCACCCCCAGTATTTCACAAAAATGCAGTAAGATCTCTTAGAAAGCTTTCCAAAACAAACATGGACTACCAAAGTTCATACTGAGTCAGCAGATAGCTATATGACATTCTCAATTCTGACAGAGTTTTTGAGACTCAGAGTTGAGGAGAATTTCCCGTACCCTAGCTTCTTGAGCCTTCTGCCAATTTCTCTTTAACACTGAGTAATGTAAATTGATAGATGAACTGGTTAAAGCCAGCATACTGATGACGCACAAACCAGTCACTACTATCTCTCCCTCCCTACTACCCTCTCACTTTATCCTTAGCAGTAAAATCCTGCTGACAAAGATCACCAACGCTACATTTTTATTCATGGCCAAAAAAAGCAATCTATATTGCATACCAATATCAATAATCAAATAATTATATCAAGGAAGCATTTGATTAATAAACATTGCTCAATTTACACCAAGCAGTCATGAACAGGTAATTAAGGTCTAGAACTTGGGGACGGGGGACGGGGGACGGGGGACAGGGCGGGGGTGCACGCACCCAAGTCAAAAAGAACTGCTGTCTATGAAAAAGCGTGCTAGTTGATCCATGATGACACAGCCCTGCAAGTCACTGGTTAGGAAACAGCAAGCCTATTTTCTTGGACAGCAAAGTTTCCAATTCCTTTGTTATACTCTTATCAGCCAAAAGGATCAAGATGCTTCCAGTCAACATGCCATACCACTGTGTATTGTTAACACAGTGGATGAGTTCAATGTTACTAGAAATGGACCTATAACTGTACACCATGCAACGTTTTACTTCCCCTTGGTGGAAGATATTAATACACCATGCTCCTCCTAATTCTACTTTCTGTCTCTTAGCTACAGTTGTCAATATTGTATTTCCGAAACAAATGAATTTGCACGACTACACAAATAGTGGAGGAGGCAACAAGGTGGGAAGTAGGGACAATGTGTTCATACTTTAAAAGTATAATGAAGGTAAGCATTCAGAGGTATCCAGAACAGTGTGGCAGATTGATCCTGGCAGGCAGGTCAGTCGCCACCCAGCCACTTGCTCATTCCCTCACAGCAGAATCAAGGGGGAGAACCAGAAGTGCAAAAGCAGGATAAAATCATGGGTCAAGATACAGAGTTTAACAAGCGAAGGAAAAGAAAAAAAAAAACAAGATAGAGAAGCAAATGATGCAACAGCCATCACTCACCGTCAACAGACCGATACCTACCTAGGCTCTGAGCAACTGCTACTTTGGAAAAAACTCCTCCTCCCCACCTCGCCACCCCTGGTTTTATTGCTGAGCATGACATGACATGGTATGGAATATCTCTTTGGTCAGTCTGGATCAGCTGTCCTGGCTGTGTCCCCTCCCAACCTCTGGCCCACCCCATCCTACTCCTGGGGCAGGGCAGGGGGGCACACTAAGAAACAGTAGGCCTTGACACTGGGTAAGCACTGTTCAGCAAAAGCTGTAACACAGGTGTTTTATCAACAGTGTTTTGGTCACAAATCTAGACCACAGCACCACAGGGGCTGCTATGAAGAAAATTAACTCCATCCCAGCCTGACCCAGTACAGACAGCTAGGAAAAAATCCTTTTCTCTTACTATTCCAGATGTTGACACCAACCTTTCAGCTTCCTAACTGCCATATCTCAAACCTCTTCCTTACAGCTACACCTCTCTTGTATTTTTCTTACCCTGACTTAGAATAGAGTTAAAAGGGGAAGTGATAATCTAAATCTGAAATCAAAACTAAGATGTCCTTACCCTGGGGTAAACAGACCTTTTCTTTTTCATGAAGATTACTGAGCAAGTCCAAATGAAGTAAAGCCTAACCATGACTTCAACCCAGAAACAGTTATGTAAGCAAGAAGTTCTAAAACTCTGATTCTGTTTTAGCAGTTATTTGTACTAGAAATATATTTTTTTCCCCTTCTCATTGAAGTACTGTCAATCTCTCCCAAAACCTGGAACAGGATAATCTACTCCATCTCTACATTTTTATTGCATGTCACTCAAACTCCTCCGGGCAAAATACAGAATACTAAAGCAAGATAGTGCACAGCATTTTTTCCAGACATATCAAGCACACTTCCCAGATCTCCGTATGGTGCATAAACTACACTATTGCCAGTAGCTACGCAAGATAAGCAACACATTTCACAGGTAGAAGAGAAACTGCAAGCAGCTGGAGGCAGAGGCAAGGCAGTTACACATTCTCATTGACACACAATTCTAACAGTCTCGTATACTAACAAAGAAATCATGCTTCCAGTCTGATTTAAGAACATAAACCAAAAGTAGTTTACCTCCCCAAGAGGAAGTTTAAGTTATCACAGTTTTTGTCATCACTCCTCTAGCATTATTCTTTCAGCCATCTATAAGGCAGCCAGAACACCACAAGATGAAAAGAAATCAACCCTTTCCTAGCTTGTTAAAGACACTAACTCCCTGATTTTAGAAGCAGCTCAAAGGCAAAGGTTTTGCAAAAAACTCTTATGATTAAACATTTGCAGATGATACAACATGATAAAATGTCTATACAGGTCAAAGGCACTCATCCCATCTGACCCTCAAGGCAGAATGGTGGGCATCTGCCCGAGAGCAAAGGCTGCAGTTCTGGCTGGGGGTCTGCACCATCTAACCCAACGGTGGCCAATGCTTCCACCCAGACAGAGCTGCGAAGGCAGAGGCTGCAGTGCAGACCCCAGACTGCAGGAAGTGCCTAAACCTTTCTCCTGGGGCAGGGACAGGCAGCAGACCTGCTGGCAAAAAGGTGTGCCCAGGTGGAGAACCTTCTGCAGCTGGTGGCTGAGCTGCAGCAGGCGGTGAGAAAGCTGTGTGACATCAGGGAGGCTGAGGAGTCAGACAGCTGGTTCCAAGCTCAGTGTGCAGTGAACTCACAGCCCACGGCCAAACAGCCGAAAACTTTCCCACCAGCACACACAGAAGAGAGGGGGCCAATAATGCAGAAGAATGGAAGCTTGCAACGGCAAGGACCAGCAGGAGGAAGAGACTTCCCCCAAAGCCTGAGGTGCCCTTGCAGAAGCACTTCGCCGCTTTGCAGGCTGAAGGGGAAAGGCCCATCACATCAGGAGAGATGCTGGAGCTAAGGCAGCCCAATCTGCTCCCTGCTTAATAACCAGCACAACTAAGAAAAGGCAAGGGGTGATAGATAGTAGTAGGTAACTCCGACAGGTACAGAGGCACCCATCTGCTGATCTGACGCACTCTCTGGAGGCGTGTGCTGCTTACAGGGGGCTCATATCAGGGATGTCACCGAGAGACTACTAAGCCTCATACAGTCCCCCAACTATTATCCACTGCTGTTGTTTCACATGGGCACCACTGATACAGCTGGGAGCAATCTAAGGAGTATCAAGAAGGATTACAGAGCCCTGGGAGCAGCAGTACGGGACTCAGGAGCTCAGGCAGTTTTTTCATCAATCCTCCCAGTCAAAGGGCAGGGGTTTGAACGGGCAGTCAAATCTGGTGAATCAGTAAATGGTTACGGGACTAGTGCCACAGCCAAGGGTTTGGCTACTTAGACCACAGGACTTGCTTTGAGAAACCTGGTGTACTGGGGGCTGACAGGGTCCATCAGTCAGAGGAGAAGAGGATCTTCGGTCATAGGCTTGCCAAGCTGGTGAAGAGAGCTTTAATCTGAAGTTGCCAGGGGAGGGAACCTCGATCCATCCCACTCCTACCAGTTTGATGCCAGTGCCAGGAGTAGATGCCCAGAGCATGGAGGGGGATCACAGGTCAGCAGGAAAGCACCTGAAGAGCAGCACAGGGGAATTCCAGCCACTAAGTCAGCTTCATCGAGAACCCAACTTAAATGCCTCTATGCAAACGCATGTAGCATGGGGAATAAACATGTGAAGTTAGAGACATGCGCATACTTGCAGGGCTGTTTGATCTTATTGGCATCACAGAGATGTGGTGGGATGGCTCCTATGACAGGAGTGTTGGATACAGGCTCTTTAGGAAGGACAGG
>JANHGO010000044.1:7883638-7916186 GCA_024606505.1 Aquila spilogaster | reverse complement strand
CTGGGGGGAGGGGGGGGGCTGCTTTTTCTGTTAACTATAAAACAGAAGTACTGAATATAACTTAAGTAGCAAACCTTGCTACATTTGAAAAGCCTGTTTTGTCTACAATTAAAAACTAAGTCCATCCATCTCTACTTCCAGGCATCATTTAAATCGTGTATGTAATCATTCCCAGAAAGTCCTCTGGATCCTTTTTCCTGGATTTATCCTATAAATAAAGTCTCAAGTTCTTGTTTAAGAAAACTAGATCTTACTAAACAACGACTTAATATAAAATGTAACAGAGAACCTATTAGGAGAAAAGCTATGCTGCTAGTTATCTCATCTTAAACTACTTATCCTCTATGTTAATCCTATTTACACTGATATCCAGCAGCTGACATTTTCACAACAACCCATGACTGCTAACAATTAGAACATCATAAAAATCCACATCTAAACAGATGAAATAAGCAAATGACTAACTTAAAGTTTCCACTGATTGCCTTCAATAGCAAGCAAGGTAAGGCTAAACTGTATTTGTTGCTCGTGATAAGCAACATGAATTTTCAGTTTCAAGTCTCTGGAAACAAATCCTCAAAAACTTGAAGAGGATCCCTCAAAGAGCAACAAATGAATTTACAATGCTAAGGCAAATCTGATTTTAGTAGTTGATAATTATTTTGATGAAATAAGGATGCACTAAATGCCCACTAAACTTTTAAATCCATGACAGAAGTCCAGATTATTCTAACCTAGTCTCTAGAAATCAAAATGTAAGAAGGAAACAAAACTGTCATGTTGATACTCACCGGAACTTTACTTCCGACTACCTGAATGCAGTGGTCAGCCAAGAGAAGTTATTGTGTGAAAAAGATAATAATAATACATAAGAAAACACAGCAAAGTACTTAGTAGGATGCAGCATCACAATTTTTTTTTCAGTGCTTACTTATCAGTACATTCTTATTTTTTTTATCAAAATGTTTAAGAGTTACAGTTCCTCAACAGGAAAACAGTAGTTCTTCCGTAGAAGAAATGATTTGAAATTATGCTCCACTGATGAATCATCAGTATTTTAGACATTTATAAACAAATAGCTAAATATCTAGCTTGACATCAACATCTTGAGAGATTAAGAGATATGCCATACTGTTAAAATGATCAGGTCAGAGAAAGCAATAGAAAAAACAAATGTCACACTGACTTCCTTGTACATACAACACTTCATTTACAATGCTATTTTCGAGCTATTTAGATGATGTCATTGAATTTAATTAAGTTTTCATAATCAAAAACATAGCCTACAGTTATAAATCTAACTTGCATTTCAGAAAATCTCATGTGGCATTTTTCTTCAAATGCTCAGTATGGATACTTCTAATTACATGGATAATTAACCAGTGATTTACAAACTGACATTTTCTCTTTTTCACCATCAAACAGCATTTCTGCATATTCATGAACAAGAAGTTGACTTCACACAGACTCAACACTTGGCAGAAAAGCAGCACATCTCTGCTCTGTTCTACCACTTTGCATAAATGACCATGTTCCTGTAAAATCTAGCACTATGGACTTCTGCCTAAATACTGTAGATCTTTTCTTGTCAGCTGTTTGCTATGATCTGAATTTGATGGTATCTGTTCAGCCTCTACCTGCTTCATTTTCTACTCTTATATTTTCCACTACTCATTTAGGAACCCTTTCAGAAGGCAGAGTCCTTGCAAGTCTTTCACAATCATCTCTTCTCTCCTCGTGCTGATGAAGTTTCCTCCAGAAGCACAAGATGAACTGTCATCACCAGACAGGAAATCTTTCTTCCTAATTTACAGAGTTCTCTCATCAGTGTTCAAGTCATTCAATACAACAGAGTAATCAACAAGTTCAGTTCTGAAACAGAATTCTGAGCCTTCACCGTTTCCCAAGTACAATTTCCAAATGATAGAAGAAATCAAAACCACAGGTAACTACTTGACATCAAAGGATCCAGCCTATTAGCTTTCCTGCTTCCTCTGTCCTCAAAGGAAAAGGAAAGTTTTTTCATCCATCAAAAAAGTCAAGTTTCTTTCTCACTCAGAACTCTGAGGACAGCACAGTGTTTCAGAAAAGCATGGTCAACGTGCTGCAGATGGCATACAAGGCAAAGAATACAAAGCACTGACTTTTAAATTTGCTTAAGACAACAGGAGCAAATGAGAGTGATATTTCAGATGAGTGGAGAGAGCTCAAAAGCTCTAACAAACATGGAATGGAACTGGAAAAGTCATGTCAATTGTCCAGTGTGTTTCATGAGCCATGAGCTCTAAGCAAAAGAAAAAGCCAAAGTAACTTCAGTACAGAAAAGAAGAAAGATGGATAGTTATCTGTGAACAAATAAATGGAGAAAATTTTAAGAAACATCATTTATGTAGTCAGCGTTTTCATAGAAGACAAAGCTGAAGATAGCCTGAGGAAAAGAAAGCTTGCCAAATCAAGATGTGGTATAAACTAGTTAGGGCTTGAATTCAACTAAGTCAGCATAGCAGTTTAACTAAACAGAAGATGTAATTAACAATGAAAACAAAGCTTTGCATTATTATAAGATGCCAATCAACATTTTACATTTGAGTTGTACTTGAATTAAGATGTTAGCTATTTTTAGGGTAAGAAATGACAAAAAAGGTCATTTATGTCTCCGAACAACCTTAAATATTTCATTCAAATGCTGTGATTCAATTGCAAGGAACTCATGAAGTTAGATATAAGCCCTTTTTCTATTAGAAAAAAATATATTGCATATCTATAAAACATTCACACTGGAGCTGACTTAAGATCAAAGCATGTATTCATGTATGTGGGATTTTTAGTTGGGCTGGTTGTCTCCCCTCTTCCCCCTCCACTCCAATTGTTAGTGAGTCAAACTATTCTTGATTCTGTTACCTTCCCCATGCTGCAGCTCACACGGTGGTAGTAATGTAGTCTGTTAAAATTCTCAGCAGTTAGACATGCAATGGTAGCCATGCTTTTCTTACTCTACTACTGTATCACTGTATTCAAGGAGTTTACATTCCAATACCATTACAAACAAGAGAAAGCACCATCTCCTAACTAGTTTTGGGATTACAAGTATTTTCATCGTGAAAATTTCTAGTGCTTCAACAAAAATATTTCTGTTTATTAAGAAAAATTTGAGAAATAACACTGATTAGTAAATAAAAACAAAACATTACAATACAAGCAATAGTCTTCAGAGGTAGTCTAGGCAAAGTACATTAATTGAAAATTTTGTAAGATCCCCTGCTTGAATAGTTTTCCAGTATCTTGTACGTTTAGCTATACAACACTTGAAGCAGTTGATTACTCACACGACAGAGTAAAAGACTGCTGCTTTTGTTTAAGATAATTACGTGCAGGAATATCACCACTCTCAGAAGTGTAGGTCATCATTTGCAAAAGTTTTTCTTCATATAACTTCATATTCCTTAATGCAAAGCAATTAGGTTTAATAATTGCATGAGATTCTAGTTTTGATTTTTTTTTTCTTGAAATTTAACTCCTCCCAGTTGATTTTAAAAGCTAAAAGCTTATTTAATCAAGAAGCAGATATTATTTAATATAATGTTATCTGTTTCTTGCAAGGATATTCGGCTATGTAGAAACACAAGTACTGCAGCTATTAGGTATTTGCAGAATTATTCTACTTAACAGGCTTAATTTCTAGTAAGATACTATTGCAATAAAAGGTTAAGCATAAAAAAATGGTATATTCATCCTAATTTCTAAATGAAACCATATGCATCACCTAAATCAAGAAATACACTGACAACAGATCTCAACACATGAAGTCTACTACTGCTCCTTGACTATGAAAAGCTACCCTCTTCCACCACTTGCCCCCAGTGCAGATAAGCTCGAGCAGTACTGCAATTCATTCAATTCCTTAGAATTCAGTACAAGGTTCTTTAAAGTCCTATATACAGCAAATAGAGGCACAAATCAGGACACAGACTATTTGTAGTGAAATCAAAACATCTATTTGCATTTGAATTTCATACAACATTCATGTAGTTTAGTGATACATTCTCTTATTATGTAGGAGTAACAGTATTTGTCAGTCAATTTTTTAAGCACAGAAAAGGCATTAACTGTTTCATTTTATATCAATTTAGTACTAATATTCCCACTATTGCAGAAAATAAATTGCAGCTCTGCAGTCTTTGAAATTATGTTTCTTCATCCCAACGAATGTTGGGCCATACAGTGGTTCTATTACATTCCCATTACCCTGAAATAGATTAACTTCAAGAATTCTTCATAGAGGATCCATCAGCTAAGGGTTATTTTATTTTCAGTACATAAAATGACCAACACAATTAGAAGGTCTGAATACAGAATTTTCTAGTCAAAAAAAGCATTTTCAAATTTTATTAAGACAACCTTTTCACTAAAGGAACAATATAATGTACCTTCAGAACATTCCTTAGCAGAGTATTTAGCACCATCTCCAAGCCAACTGCACTACTCAACATATTCAAATTAAGCTAAAATACTGACTTTCTTTCCATTTTAAATCCTTTAAATATTTTTGTTCTTTACCACTGAAAACTGTACATGTCATCACAAACTATAAGACCAAGCGGCCCTTTCCAAGTCCTTCTCGTTCAAAAGATTCATATAACAAATTGCACAAAAATATTACCTAGATCTATCCATTACTCTAAATGAGTAGATTTGCAATTTCTTGTGGTGTACAGAATAGCATCTAGTTTTCACACTGCTCAAAAAACAAAATGTAAATGCTGCAGACACAGTTGTGGACATAGCTGCAGACAATAAGTAGAGATTTTTTGCAGCCTCACCCCTCTTAGAAGGTAAATCCAGACAAAAGAAGTTGAAGTTATTATCACCTGTCCTGGAGAGGCAACTACTTACAGATTTGGCAGTTGCAGAAATATACTGGACAACCATCTCACGTTTTGTGGACAAATCCTTGCCTCTTAACGGAGCTTTACGGTCTTCATTTAGATTCATGTCTTCCTGTAAAGAAACAGAACACACAACATCAGGATTCTAATTTCATGGTTTTTGGGGTTTTTTTTTTTTTTTTTTTTCTCTTTTTATACTCCTATTCCTATTTAAACTGATCATTTTTAAACAGAAGTGACTTCTTCAAGCATATCTGTATTTCAACCTGTTTAATTCTGATTTACCTAATTTTCTAAACTAATTCTGTCCCTTTAAGCGTCTGCTGTTTTCAAGAGTTAGCCAAAATCATGACTGGATTAGAAGTAGTTGCCATTAATGAAATTTGGCTCAAAAATTAAACTAGAATATTGAACACAAGTGTTCAATAAGTCTACCACATTCCCATGGTTTCTTATAAAAATAAAAAACTTAGTAAAAATGAAAATATTCCAGCTGCATCTAACCAGAAGGCCGAGATTATACAGACTATTAACTTGCAATAAGGGTAGATGCAAAAGTGCTCCAATTAACAGAATTAAATCAATCCTAAAAATTCAAGCATCCCACTTGATAAATAAAATTTGCGTAAATCACAGATGCCTCACAGAATGGTTTGGCTTTCAGGGGATCTTAAAGCCCATGCATTTCTAAACCCCTGCCGTGGGCTGATTGTCCTCCACCAGATCAGGTTGTCCAGGCCCATCCAACCTGGCCTTGAACACCTCCAGGGATGGGGCATCCCCTTTTCTGGGCAGCCTGTGCCAGTGCCTCACTCCTTCACTCCTCAGAGTAAGGAATTTATTCCTAATATCTAAACTAAATCTCTCTTAATTGTGTGTTTCAACTTAATCAATTTATTAAAAACTAGCTCTCAACAGTAATGTCTAACTACTGCAGTTAAGACATATACGTTATCTTAATGGAATAATCAATAGTGCCAGCTTGTTTTTTAATTTTATTTCTGGCTTTTTCTTTTGCTTCCTCTGAAGAAGTTGCTGGTATTCTGTATATTTAAATTACTTAGGCATTCTGAGTCACTCGATTGTTTGTGTGCCAGTATTCCCAAATCAAAAATATTCTGAAGTTACTACTATGTAATAAACTCTAAAAAAAATAATCTCAAAACATCTTACCATCATTTTCTCAAAGAGATCCATAACTTCTTTTTCTGATAAGTTCATGCAGCGTTCATCAACAAGTGTCTGGGCAAGTGGAATTTCACTTATAGTAGGTTGAGTGTCAATAGGATGTTGAATTTGAGGTTTCTCTTTTCTCGCGGCTGATTTTCTGAAGCTTGTTATTCTGTCACGCTGCAAAGATATTCATTTGAAAATAAGCAGAAACCAACAGATACAAAACAGAGATGTTAACTCTATTACATGGCAGTAATACATATATTTTTAAATAATCTGAGCAGCCGAGGAAAAACTCAAACAATTTTAGCAAATGGCATATGACTATTACTCACAGTTTCAAAAGTATACAATCTATGTCAAATTCCAAAATCTTGAGTCGATCTTTTCCCATTACTCTCTAATTATCCTGAGAAGTGAGAAAATACAGTACCACAAAGGTCATGTCCAACTTTACTTCACATCTAGAGCTCTAAATCTTTGGAAGACAACTGAAAAAGCCAATGCTGGGAAAGAAGTATTCACAAGCTCATCAGATTTATATTAAAAAAAAAAATCCTGCTGAAGTAAAATAAAGTTTCTAGAGAAATTAATGCTCCTATTTCACAATTCCTTGAAGTACTTTTGAGCACAGATTTCTGAAATTAACAGGCAATTTTCAAAAGCAATGTAACAGATTACTCAGATAGAAGCAGCCATTCACAGTTAAATACATGTGAGACATCAGTAAAAGCATACCATACAATGACATTGGTTAGGCTGATTTGTTATTTACCTTACACCCAATCCCCTTCCCTTTTTTTATTTTTTTAATAAGCATGCTTATTCAGTTAATATGTTAATATTGGAAACAACCAAGAAGCCCACCTTCCTTACAAGGCTAATTGTCACTGTATTATTTAAAATCTAACTCTACCCTAAACCGACCTAGATAAAGAGTTAGAAATCATTTCAGTAAAACTGCTTTAATAGGTAGAAGCTAAGTAGATAAATATATATGCATGAACATACACACATATACATTGGAAATGTTAGGTCTACATAAGACTTAGTAAATAAACTGTTTCCATCAACAAATACTAGCATATTTGTTTTAGGCATGGAACAGATGTGCTTTCATGTAACAGCAGCTTATATAGAGTTACCAGTATCCTTCATAGCACTTACCACAATATCTATCAAGACATATAAAACAAAATTTATGCTGTCTGAAATTACAAAATCTGGATTAATTTTAGATTTGTCCAATTTGTAGTGGAGAAATTTGATTAAGTACTTTGGAATACAAGCTACAGTGGTTGTTCATTTATTTTCCCTCTTCCATTTTGTTGAGGTGGTGGTTTTTTTTATTTGTTTGAGGGTTTCCATTTGTGGGTTGTTTTGTTTGCATAGTTTTTTTGTCTTTTATTCTGAGATTTTAGATTTCTTTTTTATTTTAAATTTGTGAACAAAGAGTATCCCTAGATAAGCTGCCTGCCCTCTGAATTCTTCGGGATTTTGTGGGTTGGAATATTTTTTTCTCCTCCCTCCCTCTAATAAGTCTTAAATTTGTGGACAGAAACACATTACCTAAAAGGATATTATAAAACCCTTTAAAAAGACAACATACTTACTCTAACCACATTTTTCTCTTATAATAATACTTTGCTTATGTTTTTTTGAAATTGAATTTAGGGCATATCTTACTGACAAGGCCAGAAGATATTACACAATGCTGGAATGACAGAATCCAAATTAACAAACAGACATCAAATGCAGTTCTATTCTTCCTTCACTTATATTAAGTGCCCTTTCAGCAGTCAAAAAGAAGTCATTTAAGACCACTTTCATTTTACTGTGATCTGTTTCAAGTACACTTCATTAACAATAAATTTGTTTTACTGGACTGCAATGTAAGATCACTTCAAAGACATAAAAGAATTTCTCAGATAAGTAATATGTACATATAAAGTAAATGGCCAGCATGGCTTAACTATCCTATACAGAAAACAGAAGTTGGTAATTTTACTGCAATCTATTCCAAAATTATGAAACAATATCAAGTATATGGAAGTATTCAAAATTATCAACTTAATACTTCTGAATACCTACTTGATGTTCGTAATGCAGTGCATTTTCATCAGCCAAAGTAATTCCATTTGGATCATTTGGCTAATTTTGAAGAAACACTGAAGATTCTCTACCGTTAAAAAAAAAAAGGCCCAAGGAAACAACACGAACAGTTTCAACACATTCATAGTATTCACCAAATATTCTGATTATGCTTAATGATATCAATTTGGAGAAGCTTCTTTAATAATTTTTCTTCAAATGAAGGCATTGAAGTACAATAACTCAATTTTCTAAAATCTAATCCTTTATATCCTTATAAGAACGTGTTATATTGTCCACAACATTTGCAGTAAGACAGCATGCAGCGTGAGTTATTGCAAAGACATTCCAAAGACCTTACCACATCATCTGCCAAAGTTTTTATTTGGATATTCTATCAAAACAAAAAAAACACACACAAATAAAAGAAAAAAAATTACCTACTGTTTTAGAATAAATAAGTCTATATTTCAGGCATTTTTACATTAAGAACATTGGAAGGAGGGACAACAGGTTCACCCTTAAAAACTTTAATGAAAAATAAACATTCACACATATTCTGGACAGTGGATTGACCTTGGCTGGCGGGCAAGGCCCACTCATTTCCACCCATGCATCCCAAGAGAATCAATCTTACATAGGCAAAAGTAAAACAAAATTCATGAGTTTACGTAAAGACAGTTTAATGAGTGAAAGAAAACAAACAAACAAAAAACCCCAATAGATACAAATGATGCAACTCATCACCCACAGACCAATATCTGGACAGACTCTAAACAACTGCTACTTTGGCAAAACTCCCAACCAGTTTTATAGCTGTGTATGATATTACACAGCATGGAGTAATTCCTTGGTGAGCATGGGTCAGCTGTCCTGGCTGTGTCCCCTCCCACTCTCCCGCCCATCTCCAGCTTACTGAATGGGGAGTTGTAAGAAACAATAAAAAGATCTTTGGCAATGTAAAAGCATTGATTAGCCAAAGCTAAAACACTGATGTGTAACAGAAACTGGTTTGGTCACTTATCTAGAACACAGCACCATACAGACTGCTACAAAAAAAAAATGTACTCCATCCCAGCCAAACCCTGGACGCAAAGCTGGAATAAAATATTTTTCTCTTTCTACTCCAGATGTCGACACCAATCTCCTACCTTTGTAACTGCATCTCAAACATGTTCCTTCCAGCTACACCTCTTACATATTATCAATGAAAAAAATTTAGTATGGAGTCAAAAGAAAAATTAGTATTCTAATCTTGAAATTGAAACTAAGATGTCCTTAGTCTGATGAGGCTTTCTAAAATGAAGACTATTCAGCAATAAGTCCAAGAGAAAAAATATCCAACCACAATTTCAAACCAGAGACAGCTATGTAAGCAATAAGTTCTGGAACTCAGAGTATGTTTCAGCAATCACTTCTACCAAAAATATGTTTTTCTGCCCTTCATTTAAGTACTGTCAATCTCTCCCAGAACTTCCAGCAGGACAGTCTACGCCGTCTCTGCATTTATATTGCATCTGTCATTCAAACTCCTCTGGGCAAAATACTGAATATGAAAGCAAGATACCTCACACCCTTTTCTCCCCCTAGACTCACTTCTCAAAACTCCTTACAGTGCACAAGCCACAATGCTGCCTGTAGCTACTCAAGATAAGCACCACATTTAACAGGTGCAAGTGATACTAGCTGAAGGCAGACACAAAGCAGTTATGTGCCTGCAGATTCTCACTGACACACAGTTTTGACAGTCTCTTATGCTAACAATGAAATCACACTGTCTTTTAACTACTGCTTTTGGTCTCATGTAAGAACAGAAACCAAAAGTTTTCCTCCCCAAGAGGAAGTTTAAGTTATCACAGCTTTTGTAGTCAGTCCTCTAGCATTATTCTTTCAGCCACCTATAAGACAGCCACAGCACCACAAGACGAAAGGAGATTAATCCTTTCCCAGCTTGCTGAAGACATCAATTACTGTACTTTCTTCCCACATCCAAGAGGAGACTGACCATTCAGAAATGAGCAATACCAGGAAAAGAAGATAGACAACTTTCACGTGAAAGCCAGAGGGTCACCAAGGTTGGTGACTAATAACAGCAGAAGGCACAAAGCCTTACCATGGAGCTGGAACACTGAATGCCTCAGCACTGCTCTCAAATAGGAGAGAAGAGAAAACTGAGGCACAGTAATCACATTGTATACCAGCCCTCAAAAATGACTTTCTCTGACCCTCATGAACAGTTTCACTTTCCTTGTCCAATTTATTTACAGTATGGTAGAGCCATTCCCAAATCACAGAGGTGGAAGTACAGCAGTAGACTTTGATGAAGTTTCCGTCTGTAAACTGATTATTATTTAACCCTGACCTTTTTAGTTCCTAACCTATGTGTTCATATTTGAACTACATAAAAAGCCTGGGCACATAAGACAGGCTTTCTTACTCCATTAAGGTTAGTTTACAGTACTCTGAGATTCAAGCTAACTCCTGAATGACTTTTGAGATAAGCAGAAATCCTATCCGTTAACATTTAAAAACAACTGTTTCACAAATTCATGGTAAAAAACTTAATGAAACTTATTTGAGTGTTCATGGGTAATTTAAGTACATAAAACATTTCAGTATTACAATAATACATCTCTTCTTGCTTACTTCATCCTTCAACAACATTTAACACATTCCTCACAGTCGAATACAAGCACCTGGAATCCTGAACTCCTGCTCCTTTTTAACAGGAACTCCCAACTGTACTGAAGTCAAATGATACTACTGGCTTCCTCATTACTATGTACAATATAATTCGTCTCTATTCACATGCTGCTTCATTTCCTTCTTGCCTGTACGACAAAGAATTTTCCCAGGAAGTCGCTATAAACAGGAAAGAATGGGAAAAGTAGGAGAAAGCCCTTGTGTATCACAGCAGCTGTGAATTCAGTTTAGGTCATTGTTCTGACTACTAAGTTGCGCTGTAGTCCATGTGTGCTGACATTTCTGGACCTACAACTTCTATTCTTTGCGGAAAAGCCAAACTCCATTGCTACAGCATTTGTCCAAGTTTTTTGCATTACATCAAATTTATTACTAGTGGGAAAAAATAAAAAAAAAAGTGACTCTACCAACAACTTATTTATGAAGGGATCAAATACTGTTACCAGTTATCTGCTCTTTGCTAGGAAGTATCTTCAAAGAATGAACAATATGCTAAGGAGCTGTTGACATTATCCTTGCGATCATACATTCCAAGATTATTGAATACAGGTGAAATGAATACTGTTCAAGATGAATTCCAGCTCCTCTGGCTCACAGCATCCCTTCTACTGCTAGCAGTTCCTTTGCAGGCTTTGATTTTGCTGGTGGGGTTCTGCAGTATTTTGGTGATTTGTTTAGCTTTTAAATAATAAAAACAATACCCTCCCCCCTTCTTAAAGTTTACCAAAATTAAAATAGTTCATTTTTAAGAAACTTTGCAATATCTCATTGAACTCTTTACAGAATGGGCAATGTTAACTTTTGCAACTTACTATGGGTCTTCCGCTCTATTGTTAATTACATAAATTCCCTCCAAACAGCTATTTTCTACCTGTTTAACCCTCTCCTCAAACAGTAACAAAGGAAATTTCAAGTAGACTGTGGCATTCATTTCACTATCTACTCTACCCACAAGAGCAAGAGGTGTTCCAGAGCTACAAGCACCTTCAGTTAAGAATCACTGCCAAACTATCTGTGCAAGACAGAAAAGTACTTAGAAACTGAGCCCACTACTTTTACTAAACTATACTTTTACTAAGCTATATTTTTGTATACTGCCAATTGGGAAACAAGTAAACAGGAATGAACATAACAGATTTGCACCTAAGTACTAGAGAATTTTCTTGAATCAAAGCACAGTAACTCAATAACTTAAAAAGAAGTCTCATTTTTAAAGTTAACCATTCATTGCTCATCTTAAAAGAAAAATCTAACATTCAATAAAGGATCAATCCAAGGTTCAAAGCATATAGTTGTAGTTAAAAGGACTGCATGTCTAGAAAATGGTAAAAACTCTTGAGTAAGAGTGAAGTTAAACCTCACAATAAAAAGAAGTAATCTATTTTAAAGAACTGGGAATAAAAGGTGGCAGCTTATTCTCACTGTACCTAATCGGCCAAACTCATCAGCTTTATAATAGCTTTTACTCAGTCTGAGAAGCTCCATAACATACCTGAACAGATCAGCTTCTTGCACACAGAACAGCTCAGAAAAAGAAATGAAAACATACAGCCAATTTGATGAACATCAAGTATATAAGAATTGTTTTGACATGGTTTTTCCAAAATAAGTGTTCCAGAATGTTATTACAAATGCATCTCAAAATAACTTTGCCTTTTTTTAAAAAAAAAGCTCCTGAAAAAAAAAAAACGATATAGTTCAGAAGTCAAACAGCTGTATTTTTGAAAAATAAGTAGCCAGCAGTAATGCGGGGCCTAGTAATATACTGACAGGCACTGCTGGCAGAAAAATCAACAAACATGCAGCCAGTCCCACCAGCATTCAAACAGTCCACCTACCACACTGGTAGCTCTAGTGTTACATTGCATTCACTTGTAATTAAGTGATTTCAGTCTGTTCTCATAGGAAAATAAATAAATAAGTTTTCTTCCAAACCTAAACCAATTCATTTGCTTGCTTTAGGTGCAATAAAAAGAATATGATGATACTGACAAGCAATCCTGCACAGTACCGACAGCAATTTCAATGGACAATTCTCACTTTAATAAAGTCTGTCTGGAATTCCTCGTTTTTTCCTTTTAACAAGAACAAAATATATGTACCAAAAGTTGAATACGCATCTCAAAGGATTTTTGAAATTATTTCAATGCACTTCTAATGTACTAACATTTTAGTAAAGGAAGCCTAGGAGGTGTAGCTTATTAAGTAAGTTTTGTTACCAAGGAAAATACAAAATGTAACTGACACTCAACTACCTGAATTCTTTTTTTTTTTTTTCCACTAACATCGTTCTTCAAGAAAAACCTTTCAAGTATGCATAACCAAAATTATTAGACTTGAATGTGAAATTATTTAAGTTTAATATAAATGCAATGCTATTTGGGTATGTGGCCCAAAAACTAAGTATACATGGCATCAATATATATACTCAGCTTGATGATTCAAGTACATTAAGAAACAGGATTTGATGATTTTCCCCATTTACGCTGGTGACAACCACCGCAGTTCAATATGCTCTTTCTTATGCAAATACTTACCTATTCTAATGCAACTGGAATGCTGCATGTAACTGTCTGAACTATTAATATCTATCAAATTTTCATCTCTTCATACACAATCAAATGCAAATATTCCTACACACATCTATGATAAAGCCACAGTTATTTTAGAAGTTACTTAAATCCTACAGAAATGAAAGTAAATCACAGCGCAATATGAAGAACCAAAATGTAAAACAAAAGCAGAAAACTAGCTTATACAGGTAACTGCATGTATCTAGTGAACCTCACATTGTATTAGTGCTTGCTTTTACTTTTCTTATGAATGTAGCTTTGTGAGGAACAAAAACCACACAGACATCTTTGAATGTCCATATTCTAATAACCATCATTAGGTCTTGCCATACTACTAACTGGAAGACTGTAAACCTAACGCTTCTCTTGACCAAAGAACTTATTTTGTCTCTTTCAACAACCATCCCTGAAATACCAAAAGAAACTATGAACGTACAGTTGGTTGTAAACGTATAACCAACCAGTTGAGGCACAGAGGTGTCATCAAGAGGTACCATTAGGAATATTTAAGGTCTGTGCTCATTTTTTCTCATTTCTATGCCGAAGTATTCATTATGATGTGGTTTGTAATTGCAATCCCATACAGGACAAAGTTATTAGCATTTAACTAGCTAAACCCTGAAGAAAGGAGAGAATGAGCCTTCAAGACTCAACCTATATCCACCAGTACATTTACTGCAATTCTACTGGCCTGCATAGCTTAGAATTATGACTGCTGCTTCACTGGTTGTATGTTTCCAGTCCTGCAGCTCCAAGTGTTCACACTTCAGAGTACTATTTCTCTATTATCTCAAATTTAATAATCTGTTCTAGACTGAGACAACATTGCTTTGATAGTTTCACTTTCCTCAAGTTCCCTCATATTTATTCTCACACAAAAAGGTAAATTAAATATATTACTTTGTTGCTTTTAATTATAGAGGGAAAACTTCACATTTCCACTGCAATTAGGAGTAAAAGTGCAATTGTTGAAGAAAAAAATCACCCTGAGGAATAGAAGGCTGGATTCCTTCCAATTTTATATTTTTTTTTAATCACCTAGTGAGACTTTTACACTTACATTCTACACCTTCAGAACAAGTTTAAGCACACTTAACTGTTCTGAAAGACAAGCTGGGAACATTCTTCATAATAAATACATTTTTCCATCTTTGATGTCTTCCTTATCTGCTAGCACTACACCTAAAGCAGCAAACACATCAGATTCAGCAGATCTACTACCTTCTCCAACATCATCTCGTCTCCAATCATTGAGCATTGCTGAAAGGACCAAGAAGTGGAACTTACAAGGAAGCAAGCCACCTTTAATAAGCATTACCCTGAACTTTCTGTTTTCTCACTCTCCTGCAAGATCATCTGAAGCTAATAAAAAGTGTCTCATTTCCATAAGAAGACCATTTGCATATCAGTAAATAGTAAGAACACCTTTGTTTCATTTAACAGGAAAGGTCTGGTAATATTATAGCATGCACTACACCATAACACCAAATATTACCACACCCAGTCAGGTCCAGCACCTCTAGTGGCTCTATCAAATCCTACATTTTCCAGATGGGCTTGCTTGTTCCTGAAATAAACTTTCAATGTATTTCTCTCTTTATACTAATCACATGAGTTTGTGGATTATATCAAGGTGTGTATTAGAACATCATTGAATTGCTACTGTAGATTCATTTCAGATCTGCTTATGTATGGGTTAACATCCCGCTTTCACTCCATGCCCAATTAAACAGCCATCACTAGATGGCTGACAAGCAGTCACAATCATACGTAATAGCAGAAACAGATGAACTTAGGAGTTCTAGTAAGCAATCAAATAAGAAATGAAATAAAGGACATTTTTTGACTGAATCTGTCTCTTGATCTCATTAGTCCTTCTGCCACACAAAACTCACCAAAGCACTGAGGTGGGCATGCAGACTAGGCCAGCATTGCTGCCCAAGAAAAGCTGAGAGCCTCCTCTTCTGTCTTTTAACAATTAGTTTAAGGCCATCTTTAACATTTTAAGTCTAACAGTACACAGTACATTTAAAATCACAAGTGTCGGCTAGGTATTCAATTCAGGACACTTATCAAAAAATAACTGTTTCAGTATTTCTTTAATCGCCATCCCTTTCCTCCGTAAAATGGATTATCAGCTAAAAAGCTTTACAAACTTATCACTGCTTTTGGTCCAAATTAGCTTTGTCTACCTGCAACTTTGTAAGTGCTACACAAACAATAAAGGAAGACTTTCGACTGTTAACTTTCTCTAAATATTATCTGCTCTCCCGTTATGAAAAGTTGCAGTGGTGAGCTTATTTCCTTCAAAATAAAGTTATTAAATGATAAGAGAATAACCAGGATGCACATGTTGTAAGAACTATGTAAAAACATGCATTTTAGTCATTTCCTAATTTCTTGTGGTTTTAAAGTTAAACAAGTAAACTGATGAACAACCAACTGAAATCAACAGTTGCTTCAGCAGCAACAGACATCTACTTTGTCTATAGGTATGGGTAGCAATTAAAAGAATTACAGGAATTTTATTAGCCATTTCTGTTTACTTCCAAAGAATTGCAACTGATAAAAAAACACAAAGTATTCTTACAGTCCACCACAGCTTCTTAATTCTTAATCTTTTCCTTCTACTGGGTCATCAGCAATCAGAGGATCATTAATGTTTTACAGGCTATTTGTAACAAAAGCAAAAGTTTGTCCTCTAAAGCTTAGAAAGCACCTCTCCTATTTGATACTCATACTGTCAGTTCTCTCTGCAATTCTCTTCCACATTGCCTCTGTGGAATTTGTTTTGTTTGCAAAGCTTTCTGTATCATCATCCAGACTACCTCCACAGTTTTGTCTTACAAGTAGTAGTTCAGAAAGTTCAATCACCACAAGCAGAAAGTATTATCACCCTATCATCTCATTTAAACAGTGTCACTATCAACTCACATTAAAAGCTAGTCAGCACTAAGTATGTCCTGCTCTACCATATTAGAATTACAGCCAGATCAGTATCCTTTTCTGCAATAAGTGAGTTTCCTTAAGACATCAATATCACTCTTCAGAAATGGTTGCACCATAACTTCAGCTGCTTGACCATGTGTTTTCTAAAACACAATTATTTCACCTTTTGCTTCAGGCATATACTCAAAGCAAGAATCCTGAGGCATTCACTGATTTTACTGAGACACACTGATCTCAAACATAACGTGCTTTATTCATCTGCCAAAATCTGCTTAACCTGACTCATAGATCATGTATGCAGAACACAAACATCTAAAAGGAGTCACACGTAAAGAGCATATTCTCTCTCCACAGAAGAGTGACATCCAACAGCCTGAGTTAAACAAGGTCGTGTGATATAGGTTCTGTAGAACACTGTCTGACAGTGTAGAATTCTATTGACATTTCATTTAAAGCATTCCTGCCCAAACATGGGTGGAGCAGCATAGTTAAGAAACCTATCAGCCAAGCAGAGTCAGTTTACTTCTGTATATAAGCCAACTGATAAAAGCTTTTATTCCACTGTTGGACATTAGTTGATGGCACATTAGTCAGAATCTTGGGTTCACAGTTTTTGATGGATTTCAGAGCTCACAGGGTTTAAAATGCTTCAACATGAAACATAAACAACTTCCGTTTTTAAACTCAAGTATGAGTTCCTCCTTGTGAGATGAATCATCAAATCCACATCATCACATCTACTTGCATTCCAACCAAGTAATCTCTCTCCTACCCCATTTTACAAGCTCATTCTCTCAATCTACTTTTAAAGACAGTGTCATTCTCATACCAGAGCCCCTTTTGAAGACTAGGGTTGTAGTTAAGTGGAGTTTTCATCACTGATTAACTACCGTACAAACACGAAATTAACTTGGAGTAATGAAGCATACTTTTAGCATGGCACTAGCCACTACATGCACAGAAATACTTCTATTTATGCTAACAGAAAATCAACAGGATATATTATAAAACCTTGACTCAGACAAAAAATATATATATTGACCATACTAACTTCTAGCTAGGCAGCATTCAAATAGTCAGGAAGCACCACATACTCTGTTGTAACCACCTCTTTCCAAGCACTGATTCATATCATCACAGACATCTGAAAGTATCTCGGGTGCCTAGCCCTAACTCCTGCTCAAGAAGCTGAGTCAACACAGAACACAAACCAGGCTGCTAAAAGCTTTGTCCATGTTTCCATGTCTCAAATACCACCAATGACTGAGATACAGTATTTCTGATCAACCAGTTATAAAGGTTAATCATCTTTAAAATTATCTTTTTCCTTAATATCCAGTCAGAACTGCTCTTATTTCACTTTTCCACTGTCCCCCATTCTCACCACATGAACTTCTGGAAAAAGCCTGGCTTCAGCTCCTCAGCTAAAAAGATTTGAAAAATCTTGAAAAATCTTTGGGTTCAGCTGAACTATGACAACCACGTGCAAACGGACCCAATGCTTTCAAGCACACACTTGTTTCCTACACAGCCAAAATAACTACATACTTCCCTTAGCATTACTGCATATTTAATTTAGTGTTAGATACAGCAAACAATGTCTAAGTTAAGGACTAAAAGCCACAAATCTCAGCAATTACCCTGACAACTAAATTTAGCCTGTTTCCCCTAGTATAGCAGGCACACTCTTAAAAAGGCAAAACAAGCACATTGCCAAACCCAGTTAAGAACGTAGCTGTTTGCTGTTGCCTCATGCTAGCCCACACTCAGGGCTGGCGTGAGATCAGATGATTGTTTGCCAAAACAATTTAATTTTTTCCTGCCCATTCCATTATAAACAAAAATAGTGGCAAAAACACTAGGCACTCATTCCCACCTCCAGTCCTTGCACTAGCACAAAATGATGTGAAAAAAAAGATTAAATCAGAGCTCTTCCAGTAGTGATGTGTCCTGAAACATGAATTTTTCATTAAAATACTCCAGTTTACACACTACTAGTACAAAAACTGGAGCTAAATTGTCACTCTGCAGTTGTCAAGTTCAAAAGGTCATATTAGACTTACATGACTCTTAAAATGACCCAAATCAGAAAAAAATGAATTAGGAGTTCTAATGCAGCCAAACTTTGATTGTATGTGAGAACACGCATCAATTTAGTTTTCTGTAAGATAGCTATCTCATAGAACTGTTTGATGGATGGAAGGGACCTTAAAGATCAACTATTTCTAACCCTCTGCCACAGGCAGGGACAGTTTTCACTAGATCTGGTTGCCCAAAGCCCCATAGAACCTGGCCTTGAACACTTCAACGGATGCAACATCCACAGCTTCTCCAAGCACCCTATATCAGTGCCTCACCACCCTCTGAGTAAACAGTTCCTTCCTAATGCCTAAC
Organism: Aquila spilogaster; assembly: GCA_024606505.1. Taxonomy (NCBI): domain Eukaryota; kingdom Metazoa; phylum Chordata; class Aves; order Accipitriformes; family Accipitridae; genus Aquila; species Aquila spilogaster. The sequence continues at coordinate 7,897,417 of JANHGO010000044.1, read as the reverse complement.
CTGAATCTATCCTATTTCAGTTAAATGCACTACCCTTTCTCCTATCAATACCCTGATGAAGGGTCCCTCTCCAGCTTTCCTGCAGGTCCTCTTCAGATACTGAAAGTTCTCCCCTGAGCCTTCTCTTTTCAAGGCTGAACAATCCCCACTCTCTCCACCTGCCTCCACAGGAGAGGTGCTCCAGTACTTTTCCTCATCAGTCTTGTTCTTCCCTTACAAATCCCTTATAAAACTATCTGCTCACATTACCTCAGCTTCAAATACACTTTAATTCCACCTTTTTCCTTCCTCAAAGGTACATCCCACTTCATTACAGCTTTATCCAAAGTTTGCATACATTGAGTCCAAAATAAAAGATATTTCCTGCCCCAGTCAATACATCCACCCAGAAGCTAGTCAATTTACCTTCTGAAAGACAGATCTGCCCTGTGTTCAAGCAAGGTACCACAATTCACCTTCACATTGTTGCTGGCATGTAATTATCTCCTCAAAAACCAAAAGCATATGTCTGTATACAAACTGAAGTATTAACGGAAGAAATGTATCCTGTTACATGTAGCAAAAAATTCAATTCTACTGATGCTACAGTAACTGATGAAAGCATGCAACAGAAACAGCTGGCCTGCTCAATCCAATCTTAAGTTCATTCACGTAAATTAATAAAATTTTGGATTTCAATCAGGACCAAGTCCTCACCCCTGCAACAGAAGATTTGCCCCAATTTTTGCCTCAAATGAAAGGATTCTCCTGCATCCAAAGACCACAAATAAGACTCCTTTTTTTTTTTAATCACTTCTCTCAGAGGCATCTACAAGCAGCTTTTCTAGTTAGTTTAACTAGTAACTTTGTTACTATTTATCCTGTGCACGGAAGTGAGAGTTTGTTTCCAATAGCACCACAAAACAAAATAAACCACAGTATTTGTTTATGTTGTGTTAAGATATACATGGTTGCCTTTAACACAAGCAAAGCTCAAGTTATTCATCATTCTATCATCCTTTTAAACAATTGTCACTTCCAGCACATTTGTAATGCCCCATACATTATGAATTAAACATCTTCCCCACATGCACTCCAAGTTAGTTTTCAGCTCACTGGCCCAAGGCTCTTCTGCACTATTCTTAATAAGAGGAACTAAGGTGGGAGCATATAAATATTAACTTAGTTTTACTATTACCTGTGAAAAGCCTTACACAAGTTATACTAAAACCTTATAACTAGTGCTCTAATCAAAGTGAAGAGTCACTCAAGTTTTAAGTATCACCTCCACTGCTTCTCTGGAAAGCCAGTCAGAAGACGAGGGCAAAATGAGTTCACTCAAAGTTAAACCAAATAAAGATAAGTAACAGGAGTAAGAAAAATAAACATTGATTTAATTAACCCTTTTTGCTGATCTTCCATTCATAATTTGAGATACAGCACAGGACTGTTGCCTTTGAAATGTACCTATGCCACACATTACCAGGTTTGTAAGAAATAAACTGCTTAAAAACAAAAAGCAGTTGTAATTAAACTGTACGGACCAAAGGAGGGTTTGTGCATTCAGAAGTTTACTTGCTCCTTATAAAGAAACTGGAAAAACTCCAGAATCTTCATACACGCACACCTCCTTTTCTCCCTGACGCTCACAGAACATTTTGTATTACTTTTACGGTAACTCAGCAGCTCGCTCGTGAAGCGCACCGCTTGCATCACAGCTCCCCGTTTCCTGCACTCTGGAGCACGGAGCGTGCTCCCAGCGCGAGGTGCCCGGGCAGTGCTGCAGCAACAGGTGCCGCTGCCGCCCGGCCCAGTGCCGCGCCCCTCCCCTCCCAGCCGGCACCTCCCGGCGCCCGCCGGCTCCCAGTACCACGCACCACCCGCACGCCTCCTCCCGCTATCACCAGCCCAAGAGCAAGGAGTACCCAAAAACCCTCACAGAAGCTCACAGATTATCATTAAATCCTACCTGAAAACCCACCGACCGCCAGCCCGGCCGCACCCCCCCCTCGCCGCAGGTTCCCCACTTGGGGAGCACCGGGACTCCCGACCAATCGCCTCGCCTCTTCCCCCCACCCCAGGCTCGCTCACCAGCTTAGGCTTGTTCCGGCTCTCCTCTTCCGAGGAGCGCCCGCTCCGTTTCGTGTTCATCCTGCTAGGGCCCGGGGGCTCGTCGCCGCCCCCAGAGCCCGGAGCTGCTTGATCCTCCATCCTCCCGGCAGCTCCGCGCCCGCAGCACAAGGCCTCTTTTACGACGGGGCTGTATCCTTACGGCGACATACAGTCGGCACGCACAACGAGACGTCTCCCTGTCACGGCTAAAGCAGTTCCTGCTGCCGCTCTACCAGGACGCCTACTCCCAATCGACCGCCTCAGATGCTGGACACTTCCACGCATGCGCACGGCCTGACCACCGTTGGTGCGCATGTGTGTGCGTAGTGCGCATGAGCCGTACTCGTTCAGCGGTTGTGCCGTCATAAGGGCGGGAGCCCGGAAAAGCTGGCGGTGCGCTGCCAGGAAATGGCGGGGTGTGGGGGCTGTGTGGGCTGTGGGCAGAAACTCCCGTTAGAGAGGTGGGGAGTGAGAAAAAGCTGATTAGTCTAGGGCAATTACAAATGCATTGGGCGCACAGATAACTGTGGCGTGTTGTTTAAAATGGAGTTACCACAAAATAAAGCCTTTTTTTACCCCTCGAGTTTGGGAAGCCCAGTCCCCAAAATCTGAGCTTTCTGCATACGCTCATGGTTCATAATATCAAAGGAAACTGCCTGAAGTGGTTCTGTAGAAAATAGAATCCGAGTTTACATCCAAGCCTGTTATTTCATTACCCTCTAGAAGAGATTCCCAGTTCTGCATGTCTTCCACAGCAGACCTTTGTGCGAGACCTGTACAGTAAATTTCTCCCATTTCTGTCTCCATACACATGTACTGATGCACGTGGTTCAAGCGTGCCTGAGATTCGTGGAGCAATCTGGAGTTTCTTGAGGCTCCCCAAGGATAGCCTTAATACCTGATGAAATAATACACATTTTTAACTGTACTCCAGAATTGTAGTATTCCTATTTCTACTCCACCCGAACCCCCATCAAGATTTGAGGACCAAAAAACAGTATTCCATATATGAGCCAACAACTTCCGAGCGTATAAATTCTGCAGGCAATTTTAAGCAAAAGCTTTAGGTGATAGGATGCAATTACATCAGTTAGGAACATTAAAATGGAAGAGTTTCTCCACCCACCCTCCCCACAAAAAATAAAAATAAAAAAAAAATAGGCAGAAAACCACAACTGCTTAAGGCAGCCAAAGAAACCTCAGATCATTTTGGCAGTCAGTTTGCACTGCGGTGTTTTGGCCCATCTCCGAGAGCAACTTAGGTATAGCCTGAGGGTAAAAACTTGTAGTTGTGCAAAAGGTTCTTAACTTGGCTCCGTATCAAAGAAAATTTATTTATAACTCTGCATTTAGCACAAATCATTTTACAGTAGTAAAAATGTGTAGCTGCAAAAGGTCTCTGCTATGTAGATATGTTTCTCCTCTTCGTTTCTAATGTAATCTCAGTCAAACACCTAACCGCAACAACTGAGTCAGATGGTTACCTCACAATAAAATGGTCATAGACTGATAGGTGTGTCCCTCAAACATCTACTGTTTTATATCTGAATTTGAACAGAATAGGCTTTTGAGGATGACTGGCTGATCCAGCAACATAAGCAAAATAACTTTCCGACAACCTACCTCTAAACATATAAAAAAATATAACTATGCAAGTTTCCAGAAGCCACGTACTCCAAAAATATCTGGGGAAAAAAAAGAAAATAAAAAAAAAAAGAAGATATATGAGATTTTATAAATCCAGAGACAGAATTTCCATCTACCAGCAAAGGCATAGGCTCCTGGAGAAGCAGTTCTAAAACAACTGGAGTCAACTTGTGACTAAACCAGCTCTTCAGGTTTCAGTCCTTGAGAAACATTCTGTTCTCTACACTTCTAGTATTGAAGAGGTAAGTTAACAAACTTGAAATATTTGTCCTAACCACCTAACTGGGTGGTTGCAGGAAGGAGGGTGTTTTTTTTATAGGAATTGTTCTGCATACCACTACAAGAGAGTGCATACTGTATTTAACTTAACCACAAAGAAGAAACACGCTGCCAAGTCACCCAGTGATACATATCCCAGCTTTTCATCCAAATGTTCTACATCATGAGCACAACCACTCTACCGCAATTAACATACCACAATCCTTCCACTACTCCTGTAGTGCTGTAGACTGTCTTCAGGTTGTCTCATCTCCCCTCCTGGATTATCTTATCTCCCATCTTAACTGACCATTAAAACAGTGATGTTTTATGTTGCAATCATGAACAGTATCACAATTGTTAATTAAAACAACTAATTATGAACATTTCTGGAAGTGAATAAGGATTACAAATTAGGCATCTTCACAGCTGTTTCATTAAGATTAATCTTCTGTGTCTACAGTTACATTTTGTTTGTAGCTATGACATGGCTGCAAAACAGTCCACTGATTAGGCTTTATATTTTTAAATGTTGAGTAAGCTTACAAGTTTTGTCTATAGCTATTTATAGGAAGAGGAAGCTAACAGCTTCCCACCCATTGTTTAAAAAAGTTCTTATATTTAATATGTTGACAATGTAATGATCTCTGCTGTCACAGAAGACCTATAGTTGACCTTTACTTAGTCTGTCTAGCTCTAATTTAAAACATAAAGCACTGGAGCTAGATGAGATATTGGTATGAGATGCATACATTAAAGGTGCAGAGTAAACTTATGTCAAGGCACTTTATTCATTAAAGTAACTTAGGTAAATTAGAAAATAAACAGAATACTTTTTTTAATCTAAACAAGTCTTCAGTGATTTGCTCCAGGCTACAATCACCAAAAATACCAAAAACAAAAATCCATTTTTTAGGTTTGTGCTTTCTAATGCATTGTGGGTTTTTTTGTTGCTTATTTTTGTTTGTTTGTTTTTGCTTTTGTTGTATTTAGTCAGAAGCATTTTGTCCCTTCTTGAAGCAGTTAATTGATTTAGGCCAATTCTGCTTTTACCATTTTCTATATTTTGAACATTTATCCTACAATTGTAGACCACAACAAAGTTTCTCTTCTCCCTGTGATTGTTTTTTTCTAGGTTCTAAGAAAAAAAATACATTTGTGCCCCATTATTGTTTTCTGGAAACAATATACATATGAAAAAATTGCACAGGATGACTTCAGAGAATGACACCAAAATAATAGGAAATTTATTCTATTTATTCAGAAAAAAAAAGGAAGCAGAAATATTTTTTGTTGAATTGGAGTTTATCCCAAAGGGGAAAACAGTCAAACTAAATAAACAGACAAAAACCAGATGATATATGAAGTTGCTGATATACATTTTAGTTTCTTATTTACTGATTCTCCTTTTTTCCCCCTTTGCTTCTGACACACAAATTTGTAGTCATACGTGGTGCAGTATGTGGTTATTTACATAATTACCCAAACTTTGCCTTTAGTGGAAATTTCTCAATATTGTTGGCATGTAAAATGCCTTTTGCCATCATTCCATGAGGAATTTTGTCTCTTTAAATCCTCCAAGAACTTTTGAGCTTTCCTCTCCCTCATAGGTAAATGGTGTTAGCAATCTGAAAGTATGGGAGTATATGCTAGTAAAAGAAGTGCTTATATGCAGAAATACGTGATTTAGATTGGAAGTTATCTCTGTTATGGTTTTGATTTACTTTTTCTGCATATAATACTTACAGTCCTTTTAATGGAAAGTTATTAGTCTGAAGTTGTCAACTTTTATTCATACTGTTGTTTCTCTTTAAAAGGTTTTCATCTGTGTTAAATGAAGTGGGTGCTGCTTTGGTCATTCTGTTTCTTTTTGTTTGTTTGTTTGTTTGTTGTAATCTGTTATTTTTCTTGCCTCCTGGTGCTCCCTTCTATGTACAGCTATTGTTAGTTTTCCGGTCTTTCTTAAGGGGATAACTTAATGGTCCCATTTCTTTGTTGGGCCTTGAGTGACATTTAGGCAGATGTGAGTAGATCCGACAGTGCGTGTCTTGAAAGTGGATTGCTTATGCATTCGAAATAGTTTTCTTTATATTATGCATATACAGATGATGGAACATCTCAGCTTCTCTGAATTTAATGAACATTGTGTATAAAACACGTTTCTTGGAATTTTTCTATGGCAAAATAAGAATACGCTTATTTCTGTTTAGTACCTGGGTAAACAACCATCATCTGTGAGCATGTTCAAACAGTATGAGGAAAATGATGTATTCTGATACCCAGCAGTTATCCAATGTTGCCTTTGTCTTATCAGGAAAAGAAATTAGTCACTCTCTTACAAAGAATAATGACATCACATTGCTTGAACTCTGAACTGATCAGTATGAGTTCACGTGGTGATCCTCAGTACTGAGTCACACTTAAACAAACCAACACACTAGTGGAGTATGCTGTAGAAACTTTTACAGTGCTTCCTTTGGAGTATATATTTTAGGGTTTCTTTTTTGCTTTACTTTAAAAAAAAAAATAAAAAAGGTCCTTTTATACAGATTTCGTTTATGACAGAAAAACAACTTTGCCAAAAGTAGGCTCCTGAATACAGCGCCTATGTTCTGTGTAGCTTTTGTGAGATCAGTCTTTTAAGCAAGATGAGTCACTAGATCAGTTTATGTAGTCACATAGACACTTGTTTATGGTTGAAGACACTAAAGTTAAAAATATTTTAACCATATGAATGTTCAGATAGGGGTGATGATGTAACTGAGAACAAATCCCAGTGCTTTTTACAACTGAGCCATTATTTTAAGTTGTGTAATATGTCATTTGATAATTGGTGGTCTCGGGCTTTGCATCAGTTATGTCACACTCCCTGAAATCCTCAACAGTAGTTTCCACATACTTCAGTAGTGTCCTATTTGTTGTTACGGGACAGCTAATCAACTAAACATTCCTCTGCTGCTAAATACAGCCAACAAGCTGCTTATGAGTCAGGACTCTGGCAGATAATTCTGCTGTCTATCAGTGGAACTTTATTGGCTAGCTGTCTTCCTTGTATGAACAGATACCAGCATCTTTGATCTTCATTTTTTACTTTCTGGGTTGATGATCTGGTAAACCACGTTTTCAGTATTTGCTGTGTGTAGCAGAAATGCTGTCACAGCCTGAAACAGTGATTGAGCACCTGGTTGGAAGGCAGGGCCACCCAGGGGAGCTCAGGTGCATGTAGTGCATATGAGTGACAGGAAGGGGTGGAGCCAGGATCCATCCCTTCCCAGACCTCATTTAAGGGTTGGCAGTAGAGGCAAGGGAATCTTGCTAGAGATCCTTGTGTACCAGAGGCCTTCTAAGGGTAAACAGGTTTTTCTTCATTTGTTTCTGTGCCTATGGCTGCTGCATTTGGGCTTGTTCTCATTTGTTGCAGCCTAGGATTGTGCTACTCTGCAATTATTGCTGTGCTTTCCATCACCTTATAGCATTATACTGCTGTAAGCTTGTGTTTGTAAAGGAGTGGAAGTAAACAACTTTGTCACACAATTGTTCTGGAGTATAATTCCTAGAAGGTTGGAAATTTATAGTGCTGTGTCCTTGGTTGTTTAGTAATTGGCATTTCAAGTGTTCATGCATCTCATTACTGCAAAGAGCAGTGGTTAAAGACAAGTTATGAATAAATTACTGAATAAATGCTGCTACCTGAAACTAAAGCTAAATAATTTTATGGTGGTTTCAAGAATTTTTTGATTTTGTTGTTTTTGATTTTGTTGTGGTTCTCTTAGTGGAGGGAAGTGTGTTGTGAAATCATGTAAATGAAGGGTTAACTAACATGGCTACTTCATTGAAGCTATGAAGTTAACTTCCCCCATGACAACTGTCATGGAAGAAGGAACTTTTTTTTTCTTTCCTGTCTGTTATTTCTATATTTTCTGCTATAGTATCTGTTAATCTTTAAAAAATGTAATAGAAAATGAGATAAGGAATTCCAACAAGCAGTTGACAATCTAATAACGACTTTGAAAAATAAATGGTCACTCAAGTGTGTCTAGTGTTCATGCTTCTGTGCAAGTATTTTTCTATTTAAAATTTTCTTTTTAAAATAAGCTAGCATAATAAGCTTGCTATCCTGTCTGATGTGGATCAAGAGTTGTTAGGATCAAGAACTGTTAATATCTAAGCAGCTGTATACTTCTCTGAAATAAAGAAAATAGTCCTTGTTAGTTTCTGGCCAATTACTTTAATCTCAGGCTTTCAGAGATAGGTATTTTTTTCTCTTATTAGTAGAGAAATTAAGATAAATTTAATCAGGACCAACAAGCAACCACCTAGAAGTAAATGGTGTTTTTAAAAACAAACAAAAAACCCTATGTCTTCTAGTGTAGAGCATTGTCTGGTAGATTAAAATACTAAGTTCAGTTCAGTTGAGCAGAATGCTAGAACTTAGCCTCCAAGTACCAGGAGGAGTGATCTTATTGTAGAAATGTCAGGTATCAGATGCTTCCATCTGAAGATGGGAAAGCTTTTGTTGAAACTGATGCATCTTCTCTGGTGCATGTTATTCCTAGTTCACATTTCTTCTGCTATTTCCAATACTGCTTGTATTTCTGTGCTTTGACAACTGCTCTTCCCAGTTCAGACTTCTGATGACTGTACATCAGTACTACTGATTAAACACTGACACAAAGAAGGTTAGTGCTTAGGAGAGCACTTGCTGCACTTTGCCCTTCTATGATTTAGGAATACTTTTCTTCCCACACTAACACAATTAGATAGAATTAATATAACTCTGTTTCTCTTTTTTTTCCCCACTATTTAGTTTAGTATCTATATTAAACTGTAAGAATGTCTGATACTGTCAGTGTTTAGGCAATTAAATAATTAATGCCATGTTTTTTGTTATTATTTAGTTAGCTTTCTTATTGTCTTCTATTGATAACTGATGGTAGTACTCTGATGTATAGGGCATTATTTTTCATTGTCTATGTTCTGAAACTATTCTAAACCACTCAGCAGTGTCTAGCACTGAAATCTTTCTTCCTAGAGAAACCTGAAACATTAATAAGAAGTTAGCTATTAGTTGTGTTAAGGAATGGCTAGTTCACTTAATTTTCTCAGTTAACTAGGAAATTGAGTTATGTTGCTATATCCTCAATTATCTTGCTATTATAAGTCCTTTGCTAGGTCAGTCATTTGTGATGAGAATTTTGTGCTGTTTGTTTATAACCTCTTACCACAATGTTACTGGAAGCATGTTCTAGAACATTTTTACTTTTTTTTTTTTTTGCATAGTAGTACATAGCCAGCAAGTTAACAGTCTGAGTAATATCCAATGGGGAGGTGATTTTTATATCAAAGTTTATACTTGTCTTAAATGTAATGACCTGATTCTTTGGAAAGTTGTTTAAATTTCACCAGTGAGAAGAAACAGCTTACTTCAAAAATGGACGTATACTGACTCATCAGTGGGGTTCCATCCTTTAGATCTGCTTGTTATACTTGGTTCACAGCAGCTACGTAGTTTTCTAAATCATGATGAAAGAACAGAGAAGGAACAGAAGGAGAATGGGAAAACATAATATTTTGAAAGTTAAGTATCTTGCATATATGGGTTTCCTCCAACTCCCTTGCTTTATGGGAGTTATATTTCCAGGCAACTTGGCTGCGGTTCTGTTTTCTAGCTCAGAAATTCTCCTGTTTTTTGTTGCTCCTGGCATTCCCTGTTTATGTGCAGTCAAGGAGTTCACTGTTTTGTGCCATTAGTTGAGCCAATTTTTTTTTTTGTGGGATGACAGCAGCCATATGGAGACTTCATGTAACTGGCACCCCAAATGCCTTCAACTAGTGTCACACTGATAAGAATGTAATTGCAGGGGAAGACTAGTGTGGTATCTTTAAAAAAAAAAAAAAAAAGCTATACATGAAAAATATCATAAGCACATGTTCTTTACCACTCACGTAGGTTCAACAAGTGTTTATAGAAAAATTTTGGTATGTTTTGTATTTGTATTTTTACTGATGACTGTCACTATGTGAAAACAATTGCCTTCTTAGTAAGTAGACTTAAACTTGTGCTAGATACGTTTTTTTCATAATGTGACCACACAATTTGCAGAAATCAGGAAACAGCTTTTTGTCATACTTCCTTTTTGAGGGAGTGCTTCATCATGACACTTGACAAAATTAATTTGTCAGTTCTGGGCAACACCCAGCTTTGCACACTGAAGAAAAGGGATAGAAATGTTTCAGTTGTTAGAATGATAGAAATCTAATCTTTTCCCACATCAGAATCATTGGCAATTACTCAGTTTCTTGTGTGCCTACAACAACTAAAAGGAAACTGAGTAGTGCCAGTGATCTTTCTACAAATATAAGAATTGCTGTATACTGGATCTTCAGGTAACACCATAGGAGAAAAGGTTAAGTGCTCTGTGTACTGCAGGATCACTGAAAATGTTGAGGTTTTTTTTTTTTGGTAGTGAATCTAAAAGAGCAAAATAAACATGTCACTGGGCATCAACTTAGTTTAAAGCATTGAAATGACTCCTGTGTAAAAAAAAAAAAAAAAAAAAAAAAAATATTGTGCTTAAGGTGGTGTCTTTCAGTTACCTGACAAATAACTTCCTTAGAATGCTTCTTTTAAAAGAGACACAAGTTCCTCCAGACAGTCAACATAGTTCTTGCCATGTAGTGTCTATGTTTCAATTTGAAATGTTTTAGATAACAAATACTAGCAGCTGAGAGCCTCTTTTCACAGGAGGTACATGATATGTGTGATCTAATGGGAATTTCAGTTTTATGTCTGATCCAGTTTGTCCATTCCTAAATTGAAATATTGTTTTAACTTGCATTTGGCACCAGTGTGGTATTGCAGTGATTAACAGTAATGGGTTTGCTTAGTGAGTTTTGCAGGTACCTACAAATGAGTAGTGAGTGAAAGGGAGGTAGCTAACATTTACTGTCAGTATCCTTTAAACATTTAATTAACATACTAGTCATCAGTGCAACTTGTGTGAATGCAGCTGATGATGTCCCATCTTGTATTCCTGGAGCTGGAACAGACACATCTGACTCATCATAAACACTCCAAAAAAGCTATTAAAAGCTTCTGTAATCCTATTGCTGTGTGGGATTCCTAGAGAACTTATTTGGTGGTGGTGAGGGAGAATGCACAGCTTCCAAAAGATATTTTGAAGGTCTAATGACATTTACAAAAAGAGAACAAATTTCTAAGAATAAAATATTCAATAAATGAAAAACAGCATTGTTTTTATTATTAGAAAGATGTATCCATGTTTCATTATTTTATTTATACTCTTCAGAGTGCTGTTAATCTAATTCATTTTCATGATTAGACAACAAATACTCTTCTCTGCTTTGAAAACAAGCATACATCCATGCTTCTCACACTGGCTTTTTACAGATAAGACTTACTTCTCAGACCTCATTAAGCAATCAGTTGAGTCGGCTAAATGAGCGTTCCAAGTTGTACTTACATGGAGTAAGTATCCATTACGACAAGATTGAGATACTGAAATACTGAGTACTGAACTGGAACAGTATCATTTATATTACAGATAAACACATTGGGTAAACAATTCATGTGTTTATGATAGCAACACGATCTCCTTCCTATTAATAGGGTAGATCTGGGTCACTAGATTAGGGTTTTTTGTTTTACACTTCAAGCTCTGTATCTTCTTTTCTACCTATCTGAGGGGATCTTAGCCCTTTCAGAAAATAAATGGCTCCTTTTAAGTTTTAAACCTGAATGGGAAATGGAAGCTTTCTGCCTACTCAACAGAATGTGTTTGAGAATCGTTGCATTATTTTAAGCCAATTTACAGACATCCTGCATGTTTATTTTGTTTTATAACATTCTTGATTGTTGTTACAATGCTTAGATAATATTGCAGACCTTGTTTTGTTTTTTTCCAAGTTCAGATGCAAATAATTTTTGAGTTCTTTGACGGGTCATTAAAACTAAAACAAAATTGAAGATGTAAAAGCAGAAATAATTTTATGAATAGCAGCATTTGTAAAATCTGACTTCCTTAACTTTGCCTTGTTTACATTCTCATATCCAAGGTATCAACTTTGTAATTTGTCTAGCAGATTAGACAACTACGTCTGTACCACTGAGGTTCTGTGGTGCATTTGGGATACATTTATGCTGTAGCTTTTCTCCTTCGGTAAAAGTTTACCATGGCTCTCTTTGCTGTCTGACTGTCTTCAAAGGTACTATAAAAAGCTGTCTCCTCTTTTTTTTTTTTTTTTAACTGGGATTTAAAAGAAGAGAGAAGTACAGGAGTACTTCTTCATCTTTATAACACTAGTAGTTCAAAAACATTCGTGAGGAAGTTCTTCCTGATAGTAATCTGATGAGTTCTGATCTGGTAGAATCAGCAAATGGTTTGTAACATGAATTGGATAAGGTTTCTACTGTCCTCTGCTACCTGCTTATAATGGCATTGTCTTAAGATAACTTGTCATTTGTTTAGGACTACAAACATTTTGTGAATCATTTAATTAGCACTCTAGTATGTATCACTAGGAAAACTGAAAAAGATCTGATCTTTATCAGTGTTCATGCTGCTGTCTGAAGCAGATCTTCCACTTACAGCGAAGATTTGGAAAGTAGAGTTCGGATGTATAATCTCAATCCCATTTTGATACACTCTCATAGAATTTGTGTGGCAGGATCCTATTGTTGAGACAAATCTTGTACATTTGACCTGTGTGAATACTTTAGCTAGTCATATATATAGTCTTTGAATACAGAACATAATGAGACACAAGGAGTAGGTCAAATCTGTGTGGAATAATTCAGTGGGCAGTAAGGAAATTTACTATTACATGAGTAGAAAGTGGATCAACTCTGCATTTAATCTCAAGCACATCAGTGAAGCCTTGAGATAGCATACTACACCAGGGTATTGCTTGGATTTTTTAAAAGGATTAAAAGTCAACTGCACAGATCTGCACACGGGAGAAGGGAGCAGGTGGTAGTTGACACATTGTTTTGTTGCAGAATAATTATTCCTTAGAAACAATGAGAACAAAAAGTGAATTTTTTTTCTTGGGGAGGTAAAAATTGATTGACTTTAAACCTGAGAAGGCGAATTTGAACCCTTCAGAAGAAGGGCTTGTATACCAGCAAACAAATTCTCTTCTAAAAGCGGCACGTGTGTCCATTCATGTTAATGCAAGTTACCTTTCATTTTCCTTCTTCTACCTTCTTTTGCATTTTGTTTGGTCTTTATAAGAGTACTTCTGCTTATGTCCTGGATTTGCTTAGACCCATGGACTATGTCTAGTTCTTTGTAACTGTGAGGGCTCAGTTAGGGCATTGTAATACTTTTGAAAGAAAACATGCTTTACAATTCCATGATTTAAATTTAATCTTTGGTATTTTCCTTTGTTTATCATTTTGAATTGGTGTCCATAAACTGAAATGTTCTTGATGGATAACTAAGAATCAAGCATATTGAATTGCTTTCCCTGAGTGTTTATAGAATACTATCTCTATAGTTGCATCTTCCAAGATAAGGTCTCTAATGTTACTTAAATTTCAGAGTTCTTTTGAAACAAGGAAGAAATGCATGTCTAGTAATTCTGGGCCAGAGCATCAAGCCCTTAGAATGCAACTAAAGAGATACAAATACAGTAACTGTCTTATTCTTTTTAAACATTCACAATTGAAAAAAAAAAAAAAAAAAAAAAAATTGTTATTTTTAAGCTTATCTCCTGAGTATGGACAAAAAGGCAAAATCCTGAAATTTACTTAATACCAAA
>JANHGO010000044.1:7828494-7883538 GCA_024606505.1 Aquila spilogaster | reverse complement strand
TGACAACTTCCTTCTCCAAGTGATAGAGGAGCCAACAAGGAGAGGTGCTATGCTGGACCTTGTTCTCACCAACAAACAGGCTGGTGGGGAATGTGAAGCTCAAGGGCATCCTTGGCTGCAGTGAGCACGAAATGGTGGAGTTCAAGATCCTTAGGGCAGCGACGACGGCACACATCAAGCTCGCTACCCTGGACTTCAGGAGAGCAGACTTTGGCCTCTTCAGGGATCTGCTTGGTAGAGTGCCATGGGCTACAGCCCTGGAGGGAAGAGAGGCCCAAGAAAGCTGGTTAATATTCAAGGGTCATCTCCTCCTAGCTCAGGAGCGATGCATCCCAACAAAGATGAAGTCAGGTGAAAATGCCAGGAGGCCTGCATGGATGAACAAGGAGCTCCTGGACTAACTCAAACACAAAAAGAAAGCCTACAGAGGGTGGAAGCAAGGACAGGTAGCCTGGGAGGAATACAGAGAAATTGTCCAGGCAGCCAGGGAGCAGGTTAGGAAAGCTAAAGCCCTGATAGAATCCAATCTGGCCAGGGACGTCAAGGGCAACAAGAAAAGCTTCTATAGGTATGTCAGTGATAAAAGGAAGACTAGGGAAAATGTGGGTCCTCTCCAGAAGTAAACAGGAGACTTGGTTACCCGGGATATGGAGAAGGCTGAGATACTGAATGACTTTTTTTGCCTCGGTCTTCACCAGCAAGTCCTCCAGCCACACCACCCAAGTCGCAGAAGGCAAAGGCAGGGACTGGGAGAATGAAGAACTGCCCACCATAGGGGAAGATCAGGTTTGAGACCATCTAAGGAACCTGAAGGCACACAAGTCCATGGACCTGATGAGATACATCCGTGGGTCCTGAGGAAACTGGCTAAGCTGTGATGAAGTGGCTAAGCTACCATCCATCATATTTAAGAAGTCACGGCAGTCCTGGGAAATTCCCACTGACTGGAAAAGGCGAAACACAACCCCCATTGTTAAAAAGGGAAAAAAGGAAGACCTGGGGAACTACAGGCCAGTCAGTCTCACCTCTGTGCCCAGCAAGATCATGGAGCAGATCCTCCTGGAAACTATGCTAAGGCACATGGAAAATAAGGAGGTGATTGGTGACAGCCAACATGGCTTCACTAAGGGCAAATCATGCCTGACAAATTTGGTGGCCTTCTACAATGGGGTTACAGCATTGGTGGATAAGGGAAGAGCAATGGACATCATCTACTTGGAATTGGGCAAAGCATTTGACGCTGTACCACATGACATCTTTGTCTCTAAATTGGAGAGACATAGATTTGATGGATGGACCACTCGGTGGATAAGGAATTGGCTGGATGGTCGCACTCAAAGACTTGCGGTCAACGACTCGATGTCCAAGTGGAGACCAGCAACAAGTGGCATTCCTCAGGGGTCGGTATTGGGACTGGTGCTGTTTAACATCTTCATTGGTGACATGGACAGTGGGATTGAGTGCACCCTCAGCAAGTTTGCCGATGACACCAAGCTGTGTGATGGGAAGGGATGCCGTCCAGAGGGACCTTGACAGCCAGGCCCATGCAAACCTCATGAAGTTCAACAAGACCAAATGCAAGGTCCTGCACGTGGGTCAGGGCAATCCCAAGCACAAATACAGGCTGGGTGATGAGTGGATTGAGAGCAGTGGTATTAGTGGATGAAAAACGGAATACGAGCCAGCAGCAATGTGCACTTGCAACCCAGAAAGCCAATCACACATTCTGGGCTGCATCAGAAGAAGTCTGGCTAGCACTAGGTGATTCTCCCCCTCTACTCTGCTTTCGTGAGAGCCCACCTGGAGTACTGTGTTCAGCTCTGGAGCCCCCAACATAAGACATGGACCTGTTGGCACAAGTCCAGAGGAGGGCCACAAAGATGATCAGGGGGCTGGAGCACCTTCCCTAAGAGGACAGGCTGAGACAGTTGAGGCTGTTTGGCCTAGAGAAGAGAAGGCTCCAGCGAGACCTTATAGTGGCCTTCCAATACTTAAAGGGGGCCTACAGGAAAGATGTGTACTGATAGGACAGGGTGTAATGGATTTAAACTGAAAGAGGGTAGATTTAGATTAGATGTAAGGAAAAAGTTCCTTACTGGGAGGGTGGTGAGACACTGGAACAGGTTGCCCAGAGAAGTTGTGGATGCCCCATCCCTGGCAGTGTTCAAGGCCAAGTTGGATGGGACTTTGAGCAACCTGGTCTAATGGAAGGTGTCCCTGCCCATGGCAGGGGGGTTGGAACTGGATGATCTTTAAAGTCTCTTTCAACCCAAACCATTCTATGATTCTATAAGGGATATCAAATTGATATTAATATGTATAAACACACATACAATTTAATACAGCAGCATATCATCTCTCTCTCCTAATCTTCAGTATAAACATAAACCATGGAACTTCTTCAACTCCTATATCAAAGAGCTATTTCCTACTGATATACTTAGTTCTTCACTTAGAAGACTTAAGTGACAGAGCTCCTCCCTTTTGAACATAGTCTTTCCAGTCCATCAATAGTTAAAAACAAAACTATTTACTCCTCCCAATTTTAGTTTACTCTAAGTGTACCACTACTTGCATAAGTACTGACAGATCATGACAATAAGGCACACAAAAATCATAGCATATACTAATGCAACTGCATCACACTATTTTTTTATCTTAAAAGGTTAGTCTCAGACATGTTAATATTCAGAGTAATTGAAATCTTGCACATAAAACCAGCAGATTTTCACCATAGTTCACTACATTTATTTGTATAAAAATTACTATTTCCTCATCCAAGCTCAGTTCAGGCTACTGCAGTAACAG
Organism: Aquila spilogaster; assembly: GCA_024606505.1. Lineage (NCBI taxonomy): Eukaryota > Metazoa > Chordata > Aves > Accipitriformes > Accipitridae > Aquila > Aquila spilogaster. The sequence continues at coordinate 7,880,730 of JANHGO010000044.1, read as the reverse complement.
TCAACATTCAAAGAATGAAACAACTTGAGATGATTGCATTAACTTTTAATGCAAAACTCACAGCAAGTCTACCTTTTTTTTTAATCCTTTTCTAACTTATGTATTAATAAAACCTTCCACATCACTTGAGCTGGCCATGAGTTTTAAATTAAGGTGCATTTACAAGGGTTGATTGATCTTTCCATTATATTTAAGTATTACTCTGCCACGTTCTTAATTCTTATACTCTCACTTCCACCCCAAAAATAAAATCAAAAGAAACTCACAGTTTACCACATATATAATGAAACTGATCAGCTGGGTAACTTCTAAATTTAACAGCAATTTTCACTCCACTGCACACTGCTCAGGCAAATCATGGTGTACTGCAACACCCGCTTCTGCACAGGCTATAACTTCAGGTAACAGCTCCAACAGCTACTAGCAATCCTAATTTTCTAAGGGTAACAAACAAACTTGACCTTCTCAATTTTCTTGTTTTTAAACTAAGATGATATGACCTTTTTCTAAAATTTACCTGGACTTCAACACCTGCAAAAGACACTGTAAAACTTTGCTCAAGGATAAGTGTTTTTTAACTGGCTGCAAATAAATTTGCATACAACCAGGAAGGGAATAACTTCCCACATGAGTACCTGAACCAAGAGAGTTTAAAGGGACAAAACCCAAAAAACTGGTTAATATCTGAAGTACAAAAAGTTGTGTGCAACTCGAGTCTAGGTCTTACAGCCACAAAACTGAATTCACTCCTACAACCTCTGTTCTTCGGTACAGAGACTGAGTAACTGTCGCATTAGACAATTTAGCCATCTGTTAACATATGTAGTTTTGCAATTAAAAGGTAAAAAGCTACCTAGGAAATTGTGAAAAGATACCCAAGTCACATTAGCTGATGTGCAGAAACTAGAACTACACACTCCTTTAGGACTTTCAAGACCTTTATCTATGACAAAGTATACCTGGCATTACTAATAAAATTAGTAAAAATATAATACATAAAATGTTTGCTTTACAGTAATTTTTTTGGCACTTCAAGGAGCATTCACCATGCTTTCAAAAAGAACTTGAAATTATTGCTGTAATTCACCAAAGATACTTGAAGTTAGCAACACTAATAGTTTTGTTACTATTGTTGCACATTTGCATTTGGCCTATATGACACCACATGGAAAATTCTTGTTTGCTTTGCAGCTGTTCACATCACAAATTCCTCAAATATGCATTATTTAAATTATTAAACTAAGGCTTAATCTATAACCTGAACATGAAGGTAAACATTCCCTGGGGCACTACAAAGTAAGACCAAGGAGCATGTGAACACCTTACACAAGGCTACCAAAATGAAGCTGAAAAGTTATTCACGTTGACAGCACAGAGTCAGTGCTCTTAGACTGGAGGATGTCAGCCACCTTCCCAACCAGGAAGCTGCCTGGTTTTCTCCAATTACTCTATTACTTTCCCAGGAGATTGACCATCTAGAAATGAGCAATACTAGGAAAAGTTGTTAGACAACTCCTCATGCTAAATAAAGCCAAAGGGTCACCCAACTTGGTAATTATTATCAGCAGAGGGCACCAATTCTTTAATCATAGCACTGGAAGATTGAGTGCCTCAGCACTGCTCCCAAACAGGAGGGGGAGGAAAACAGGCCAGAGGCACATTAATCATATTGGACACTCATCCTCACAAATGCCATTGACTGATCCTCAAGGAATGAGGAAAAGGGGCACCTCCACATCATGTCTCTGTGCAAGGGTAATAGAGACACCCTAAGGAACAGTCTGGCCTGACTGAAAACGTAGGTTGAGAGAAACAGAAATGGATTCCTCACTTTTGTCTGATTGGCAGAACACTATCACACTCCAAAAGTAAATGGACTGTTCAAAAAACTCAATTTTTCCAGATTACTTCAAAGAAGCCTTTACCAAAAAGCAAATTGATTAAAAATTTGAAAACAAACAAAAACTGTAAACAAGCTTCAATAGCCTTAATTTCAACAGTTTTGTAACTGAAGATACAAAGGAGTAGAGGAAGACAATTCAGCTAATATTGGTTTTTTATTTGTAGCTCAAACTGACATTACTGTTTTGCAAAGTTTGTTTCAGACACGAATTAATTGGTGTTCATTGGCAAGTAAGCTTTAAAAATCAGAGCAAAATCAAAAGCTTCTTCCAAAAGCTGCAGTTACACGTCAGTCTAAGCCACTAAAATTGCTAGTCACGAGACAAAAGGGCAAGGGTGGCATCAGAACAGACAGATCAGCTTAAACTACTGTAAAAACGATTTCAGAAAGCCTATTAGCAAAGGTAGTTTTCACATTAGCCAGTACAGAGGCAAATAAAGTAAGTTTTGGCATTTTCTAGAGCTACTGCTAGAGTCCAAGTATTTTCCATGAAGTCTCTGCACCAATCATATCAGGTAAGTTATCATCACTAAAGCAGCACAGGATCAGCAGAATATAACAGTTATGCTACGTAACTGGCGAGTTCTTTATATAGCACTTCGTACAGCCTGGATCTGTTTCTTATTTTGATATCTAGTGATCACGCAAGACAGTTTTTCCTTTGAGCATCTTGGAAAAATGTCTTATGACAGTATAGCATGCTTTTCAGTATAGATGAACAAACTGTCTGTCTTCAGGATGCTCTACAGCTTTTAAATTCCTCACTTAAAACTCTCAAGCAACAGTTTGCTACTTAAAACTTTTACAAACTATGCTTTTGAAAGAAGTCATAATTCCATTCATATTTTACAACAAACAAGCATTGCAATACTGCTTTTATGAAGTGCGTACTAGCTTACTAGCCTCAATATGCAGGTTTAATGTTCTAAGAGATATTTTACTAATCCAGATCTTTACAAAGGTTAAGAGACATGGCAAACCCTGCCCTTACAAGAAAGATTTAAAGCCTTTGATTTTAATTTGAAGCTTCCATTTTTGTTCAGAACTTCTACCCACTGGTTTTAGCACTTAATTTAGAAATGCATGTGGCATTGCATAATCATTAACCAACAGACAGTTTTATAAGACACACCTTAAAAAAGAAAAAAACAAAACAAAACACCAAGGAAAAAAAAAAAAAACCAAGCAACAACCAAAAACCACCAACCACAACTCACACAAATAAGTAAGTACAAAACTCCATGGCTACATGTCCTTAAGGCCCAAAAAGGTGTAATTAAGAATCTTCCACTTCAAGGATTCTGGGCAGTCTCGCAAATCTCTATGAACTAAGTGTAGCAACAGAAATTGATACAAAGTTTCTGCATAGGCACTACGGGTACCTCCAGGATGACCTCACATGTTACATGCAGTGTCTCAGTTGCACTAGAACAGGTGAGTGTTTGCATAAAGAAAAGAGGGAAGTCATATTTGACAACATGAAGACGGCATATGGGACTGCACCAATTGTCAGCAGTGTAAACAGGGAAAATAAGTACAGGAGTTCTACTCTGTGTACCTGAATTGTCATGCTAAACATATACACTGTTGCTATCTACATTTTATTTTTTGGGGTCATCTGCAGACTAGCATTGCCTTTTATTTTGGGCTTAAATAATTTCACTTTCAAATCTAATAATGTTGGTAATGGATACTTTAATGGTCTTTCTTGAAGAACAATGTATTAAAAAAAAAAAAAAAAACAGGATTCAGATAGCCGAGTGCCAACTATGTTTCGTGCTTTGCTTGATAAGAAAGCTTATTTCAAAAGCTGCACCTTTAGTAAAATGCTAGTAGATTAGAAGTGCATTGGAATAATTTCAAAAATCCTTTGATACACCCATGTAGCTTTCTGTACATATATTTGGTGCCTGTAAAAGTGCCAGATATACTTTATTAGACAAGAAGCCATCTGTCCAAGTAGTTGCTATTGTACTGGTATTGGGCAGGATTGCTTGTCAGTATCAGCATATTCTGTTTACTGCACCTAAGGCAAGCAAATCAGTTGGTCTGGAAGAAAATTAGACAGGGGTTTTTTTCCTAGGAAAACAGACTGAGGTCACTTGCTAAACTTCAATAGTCATTGGATCAGCTTCCGGGACTTAATTAAAAATGAACACAGAACAGCTCCTAGTGCAGTAAATGGATGGTTTAGATGCTTGCTGTACTGGTTGCACGCCTGTTGGTTTTCTGCCAAGTGTGCTTCTCGGTACCATATTCAGCCCTGTATCTCTGCTGCTTGTTTTTCAAAAATGCAATTGTTTTACTTCTGAGCTTGGAGTTTTTAGGGAACTCTGTTTTTGCTTTTTGGTATAATATTATTGTGAAGTGCTTTTGAAACATTCTGGAACAGTTAAACTGGAAAAAACTATGTCAAAACAATTCTTGACATAGCAAGTACAGACTTTATCTCAACTTTATGCTTAGATACAAGCAGTGGATTTGAGCTCTTTGCTTTCAGTGTAGCAGCAGAACAAAGCCAGTTTTGCTAGATTGCAATACTCCATGTGCATCAAATTGCTGTTCATCTTCCTTCCTTGTTCCAGGCTCTCCTGACTGCAAGTGGCTGATCTTTTCATTCAGACACAATGTGGAGCTACTCAGACTGAATGAAAGCTATTATAAAGCTACAGAGTTCGGTCAATTAAGAGTAGTGAGAATAGGCCGCCTCCTTTTACACCTCACCTCCTAAAGAGAGGCACCTTTTTTATTGTGACAAGGTTCATCTTCACTCTTACTGAAGTGTGGTCTTAGTTTGTTTTTACCCTTTTGTAGACATGCAGCCCTTCTAACTACAATTATACGCTTTGAACCTGGGATTAATCTGTTGTTGAAACCTAGGTTTTCCTTTCAAGATGAGCAATAACCAGTTAACTTGAGAGTGAGAGAGTTCTTTTGAAATCACTCTGAAAAACGAAGCAGAAACTACTTGAGAAAATTTTTCAGTACTTGTGCACAATGTTTTTTTTTTCATTCCTGCTTACTTGCTTCTTATTTCACAGTGCATGCAAGTATAGCCTAATACCCCTGTACAAGTGACAGGCTCAATTTATATATACTTTTCTTCCTGTTATATGCAGAAATAGTTTTGGGAAGATTCTTAACTGAGCATGCTGTTGGTTTTGTAAAACACCTCTTGCTCTTGTCAGTACACTAAACACTGCAGTAAGTGTCACAGTGCATTCGACTTTCCCTCTGTTACCACTTGAGGAGAGGATAAAACTGGTAGAATGTATCTGTTTGCAGCACATTGATACACTTAAAAATAAAGCAGAAGGCCATAGCAAGTTGCAAAAGTTGACATGAAGTCTATACTGTGAAGAGCTTCATTGGATAGTGGGCAGCTCCTTGAAAATGGAGTATTTTTCTTTAGATAAACTTTGAGGAAGTAAGGACATGTATTTGTTTTGTTTGGGTTGTTTTTTAAATAGTAAGAAAACCCCCAGAAAATACAACCAACCAAAACACAGCCCACAAAGGAACTGGCAGTGGAAGGGATGCAGTGAGCCAAAGAAGCAGCAATTACTTGTGAACAGTATTCATTTTGTCTGTACCCAGCAGCCTTGGAACATATGGTCAACAGGGATCATGTTAACAACTTCTTAGAATAATGTTGTCTGGCTTCCGAGACACAGAATTCCTAGCAAAGAGCAAGTACTTGATCAGAGTAGTATGTGATCCCTACATAAAGAAAAGTTGAGGATAAAGTTACTTTCTCCACCCCCGCCACCCCCACCCCAATAATAAACGATGCGATACTAAAACTTGGAAAAATGAGCAATGTTGCTGCCATAGCAAGGAACTTAGGCTTGTCCTTGAAGAACAGAAATTCTAGATCAAGTAATTTCTGCAGGCATGGACCATAATGTAACTCAATAGTCAAACCATATCAAGTTAAACTGAATTTATAGCTGCTGTGATACACACAAGGGCTTTCTGTTCCTTTTCCTCTTCTTTCCTGTTTATAATAGCTTCCTGAGAAGGTTATTTGTCCTTCAGGGAAGTAGGAAATGAAGCAGCATGTGAATAGAGGGGAATTATATTGTACATAATAACGAGGAAGCCAATAGTATCATTTGACATCAGTGCAGGTGAGATTTTCTGTTAAGAAGTAACAGGAATTCAGGAAGATTACAGATGCTTTTAACAGGTTATGGAGAATCTGTTATCTTCTGCTAAAGGAGAAAGTAAGGAAAAAAACATGGTTTATCATAATATTGAAGTGTGGTACGTGCTTAGGTTACCCATGAACACCCACATGAATTTCATAAAGGTTTTCCCATAAATTCACAAAACAACTGTTTTTAAATATAAAATGTTAACTGATGGAATTACTGCTTATCTTATAAGCCATTCAGGAATTAGTTTGAATCACAGAATACTGTAAACTAACCTTAATGAGTTTAGGAAGCCTGTCTTACCCACCCAAGCTTTGTCTGAAGTTCATGAATGCATTATTTGTAAAATATGAAAATTAAAGTTGTATATCTGGTTTACAGATGGAAATTTTACAAAAGCCTACCGCTGTACTCTTTACCTTTCTAGTTTGGGAATGCCTTCATCAAGCTGTAAATAAATTGGAGAATGAAAATGAAACTGCACTGCTGGAACACAGTGGAATAATAAGAGAATGGAGAACTGTAAAGGTTAGACAGACTGCATCAGACATTGCCTGGTGTATTTCTAGCTCAGCCAAGAAATTACATGCTGAATCAAAAGGAGTTTCCTCAGATCACTTTCTTCTGTTGATGAGAATAAAGCAGTGGGAGATCCACTTGCCATGGAGGAGTGGAAAGGAGGAACTGAGGCAGTTCTAGTAAAGAGGATTGCCTGGGACCAACAGCTCTTGCTGCCCCATTATATAATAAGACCAAAAAAAACACAAAGAAAGAAGAATCTGGTTTTATGGGAATTAAGACTGGCAGCAGTACCAGAAATAAAGCACTGTACCAACACCAAAGTTAGGATAAAATCAGTTACTAGGTGCTTCAGTGCTGAAGCTTTGGTTGCAACTTCTATCTCAAGTTTGGTTATAAAATACCTTCTACTAATCCATCATATTCATTAGTTCACTCAATCTGTGAGTGGCTAAGGCTTTTATAAGCAAAGACTTGCAATAATTATAAAAACACTTCTTATTGTATGAAAATTTTACTTCAGTGTATACAAAAATCAGACAGACATGCTATCATATGGCTTACAAAGAGGGACAGACACAGACTAAAGGATCTCAGTTAATTTGAGTTCATGTGTTAACTTTTCAACCTGGACAGCTGACATGGGTTTACCCTTTGAGTTTCAGATTTTGTATTTAAACCTTTTGTTTTTAATGTACCCCCTAAATGTGGCTGGCATAAAAATTAAAATGTATATGGCATCACTGTATATGCTTAGCCTGATATGTTGTCTCTTTTCTGCTTTATGCAAATACTTACCTGTTCTAATGCAACTGGAACAGTATATGTAACTGCCTCAACTATTAATAACTGTCAAGTCCTCATATACTCATGCACTCACACAATTACAAATGCAAACATCCAGCACAGTTCCATTATGAAGCCACAGTATTTTAGAATTTACTTCAATTTTATAGGCATAAAAATAATTCACAGCAGGAGAATATGAAGAACCAAAATGTAGACAGGAAAGCAGGAAACTATGCTGTATACTGTACAAAAACTAACTACTTGTATCTGCTGTTAGGCATCTAGAATCTAATGAGTCTCATGTTGGCTTAGTATTGGTTCCTCACAAAGCTACACTCATTAGAAAAAAGAAAAAATACAAAACAGGCGTCTTTAAAGGTCATACTCTAACAAGCATCATTAGTTCTTACTATATTAAGAAAGAATAATAGACTGCAGAACTAACATTTTTCCTGACCAAAGTACTTATTTTGTCTTGTTCAACCATCCCCGAGAGACCAACATGAATTTACAAAGAGCCACTTGTAAACACATAACTAGTTGTGACAAAAAGGTATCCTCAAGAACATTTAGGGTCTGTGGTTATTTCCTCTCATCTTCATGCCTAAATATGCATTATGATGTGTTGTTGTTTATGTGATCCCATACAGGACAAAGTTATTAACGTTTGACTAGCTAATCCCTGAACAAATAAATGGGAGAGAATGGGCCTATGTACCTTCAAACCAACCTGCATTCACCGGTACCTTTACTGCAATTCCCTTGGCCTACATAACCTAAAGTTACAGTTGCTGCTTTACTGGCTGTACAGCTACAGTACCATAGCTCCAAGTGTTGGGATTCTACAGTACTATTCCCCAACTGTCTCAAACTTAACTTTTTTTATTTAGAAATTTGTTCTAAACTACGAGGTACCGCTGCCCTGAAAGTTTCACATTCCTCAAGCAAGTTCTCCTGTATTTATTCTCACATAAAAGGGTACACTAAATATGTTAATTTGGTTTTGTTATAAAGAGATAACTTTATATTTCCACTACTATTAGGAAAGCAGTAAGACTTAAGTGTGTTAAAAAAAAAATATATATATATATATATACACACACACACACAAAAATCACCGAGGAATAGAAGGCAGGATTCTTTCCAATTACTTTTTTTTTTAATCAGCTGGTAACTTTTACACTTACATTCTACACTTTCAAAACAAGTTTGAACACACAAAATATAAATTGAAAATATTTTCAGTAATAAAAACATGTTTCCATCTTTAATGTCCTCCATATCTGATAACACTATACAAAGAACACTTACAAGCAGCAAACATGCATCACACATTCAGCATACCTAATACTTTCTCCAATACCATCTTGCCTCCAATGATTTAATCTGAGGATCACTAAAAGGTCCAAGAAGGGAACATTACAAGAAAGCCACCTGTCACATGCATCACCTTGAACTTCCTCTTCTCCCATTCTCCCCCCAAACAGTCTGAAATTAATACAAAAATATAGTTTCCTGTTTACACAGGAAGAGCCCATAACTATTAGAAACTCTTAAGAACATTTTTGTTTTATATAACAGAGAAGGTGTGGTGATGTTGCAGTATGCACTACACCTTAAGACCAAATATTACCACACCCAGGTGGACTGAAGACCTTCAGTAGCTGTATCAAACCATACAACATTTCCCATGTGTGCGCTTGTTCAGGAATTGAACTTGCAAGGTATTTCTCTATTTCTATAAATTAGGTGATTTCATGGTTTATATCACGATGTAGGTTACAATATCATTTAATTGGCCTAGCAGATCCTTTTCAGATCTGTCCATGTGCATAAAATGTGTTGCTTTTACACCATGTCGAACTAAACAGCTATCATAAGATAGCTGAAAAGCAGACACAATCATAATTTAATAGTACTAGTGGATGAACTTTAGACAAACCAATAGAAAAAGGAGGAACACTAGTGTGCCATAACACTAGTCTTATTAGTTCTAGCAAATAATAAAGGAGGGGTTTTGACTGGTTCAGTTTCATGATCTTGTTTGTCCCACTGCCACACAAACACTTATGGAGACTGCTTAAGCCCACACTGCTGCCTCAAAAAAAGCTGATACTTTAACTGTCACCCATTTCTCTCACACAATTAATTAATAGTTAACAAGTAGTATGTATTTGCCTTGCAGACTGTGTTAGTACTACTTGTGTCAAGCAATTTATCTACCTACTAGGAAGTTGTGCTTGAAAGTGGGAAACCTAGAGGTGCTCACTCCACCAATACTGTAGGAAAAAGCTACTTGATTCATAAGATCCTAAGTAAAAGATCAGTTTGATAAAAAAATAACATGTAAGTTTAACACAAGTTAGCTTTGCCTACCTGCAACTTTATAAATTGCTACACAAATACTAAAGAAAGTCTTTCAACTGTTAATCTTCTCTCAAAATTATCTGTTCTACCACCATAACCCTTTATAATGACAAACTTATTTCTGCCAAAATAGTTACTAAATGTTTAAAAAAAAAAAACTGAATGTAAAGAATGACCATGATACGTAAGTTGTAAGGAACTGCGTAAAAACATTCATTTCAGTAATTTCCTAACTTCTTGTGGTTTTAAGGCTGAACAAGTAAACTGATGAATAACCAACTGAAATTGTCAGTTGCTTCAGCAGCAACCGCCATCTCTTATTCTACTTTACCTCTAAATTTGAACAGGGATTAGCAGAATTAGAGGAAAGTTATTAGCCATTATTGCTTACCTCTAAAGAACTGGAACTGATGCAGAAAAGATGAAGTCATCTTGTAACCCACCCAAGGTTTTTAAGCCTATCTTTTCCTTCCACCAGGTCATCGGCAATCACAGTATCATTAGCATGCTTTACAAGCTATTTGTAATACAAAAACAAAAGTTCATCCTCAATAACTTGGATATTCAGCACCACAGTGCTTAAAATCTCAGAAAACATCACTTCTATTTGATATGCACACTGTCAATTCTCACTGTAATTGTCTTTCACATAGCCTAGGTGGAATCTGCTTTGTTTGCAAAGCTTCCTGTATTGTACAGAGTTAGCTCTACAGTTTTGTCTTACAAGTAGTTCAGGAAGTTTAAATACCACAAGCAGATAGGCTTATCACTGTATCTATCAGCTCGTTTAAACAGTGTCAGTATCAATTCACATTAAAAGCTAAAGCATTTACCTAAACACCAGCACCAAGCATGCCCTACTCTACCATCATCAGTATATATATAATCAGAAGTAGAATCAGTATACTTTTCAGCAACAGAACCAAATTTTCCCAAGACATCAATTTTACTCTTCAATAATGGTTGCACCCTAACTTACTTCCCTTGCTGGAATATCTTGACTTTGAACTAATAAGACCAAGAGTCTTCTAAAACACAAGCATTTCAGTTCTCTTTTTCTTCAAGCATACACTTGAAGCAAGAAACCTCTGCAGGCATGCACTGATTTTACTCAGACACTGTGATCTCAAACGTAATCTATTTTATTCATTTGCCAAAATTCTCTGCTCAACCTGACTCATAGTTCACGTATGCAGTATATAGACATCTAAGCAAGTCATGTGTAAAAGCACATTAACTCTCCACAGGAGAATGACATCAAACAGCCTTAGGAGTCAAAGTTGATGGTGCGAGGTAGGTCCTGGAGCACATAGCCTGTCTGACAGTGACTGATACACGTAATTTAAAGCCCTCATTAACTCCTGCATTGATATGGGTGGAGCAACGTAGCTGGGAAACATATCCTCCCAAACACACTCTGTTTACTTCTGTTTTAAAGCTAATTGATAAAAGCTTTTATTCCACTGTTTGACGCTAGTTTATGGCATATTAGTCAGAACGTTGAGTTCACAGCTTTTGATTCATCTCAAAGCTCACAGGGTTTAACAGACTTCAGTACTAAGCATAAACAATTTTTGTTCTTACAACAAAGTATGAGTTGCTCCTTGTTTGATGAATCACCAAACCCACTTGCTCTCCTTTATCCCTAACAATATGTTTTTCATGTTATACAAGATCTTTCTGCTAATCCACTTTTTAAGACAGCATCACACTCAGAAGACAATCCCTTTCAGAAATGTAGTTTGTAGGTAAGTGGAGTACCTATCACTGAACAACCACCACACAAACCTGAAGTGAACTTGGGGGTAATGCAGAATGCTTTTAGCAAGGCACTAGCCACCATATGCACAGAGATATTTCTATTTATGCTAATACTACACCAACATGATATATTATTAACTGTAATTAAAAAACACCCAAAAACCATTGGCCATATTAACTTCTAGTTAGCCAGTGTTTTAATAGTCAGGAAACACCACAAATCCTGTTATAACACCTCTTTTCAAGTACTGATTCGTACAATCACAGATGTTCGAAAGGATGTCATTCCTTTCTCAGTTTAGTCCAAACTCCTGTCCAAAAAGCAGGGTCAACACTGAATTCAAACCAGCCTGCTGAAGGCTTTGTCCAGGTTTCCAGGTCTTGAAAACCTCCAAGGACAGGGATTCCAGTGCCTCTGGTCAGCCAATGCTTAATCATCCTTCAAATTATTTTCTTCCCTTTATACTCAGTCTCCCCTCCAACAACCTCTTCTGCTGCTTTTTATGACCTCTGTCTCCTATGAACTTCTGTAAAAAGCCTGGCTTCAACTTCTCAGCTAAACAGATGAACAACTTGATAAGACTTTGGGTTCAGCTAAGCTACAATAGCTATGTCAAATCAGACCCGACACTTTCAAGCACAGAATTATATACTTCACATGTGATACTGAAGTGTTAAGGAGACCAAACAACATCTAAGTTAAGGATTAACAAGCATTGCAAACCCAGCAATCTCCCTGACAACCTTAATTTAGTCTGTTTCCCCTAGTATAACAAGCATACTTTTAAACAAGCAAAACAAGCACATTGCCAAACCCAGTTAAGAATGTAACTGCTCATTGCCGTCTCATGCCAGCCTATTCTCAGGGCTGGCATGAGATCAGATGATTGTTTGCCAAAACAATTAAATTTTTTTCTGCCCATTTCATTGTAAACAAAAATAATGACAAAAACACCAGGCACTCATTCCCACCTCCAGTCCTTGTGCCAGCAAAAAATGAGGAAAAAAAAATTAAATCAGAGCTCTTTCACAGCTGTTATGTGTCAAGGTGCTCACAAGACATTAAATTAAAAAAAAATACTCCCATTTACACACTACTAGTACAAAAAATGCAACTAAAGTCTCAATGTACAGTTCTGTCACATTCAACAAATTATATGAAACTTGAATGACTCTCAAACTGACCTAAAGCAGAAAAGAATTTAGTAGTTCTAATATAGCTTCAATTATTTGTGTGCTTACATATGCATCAATTATCTCACAGAAAAATACTTTAAACCATCGTTTTCTTTTCTAGCATAGATCCTCTCTTGATAGCCTAGTCTTGCTTCCTGTCAATCAGGAATAAATGTCATTGATCAGGCTTCAGTCCTTAAAAAAAAAAAAAAAAAAAAAAAAAAAAAAAAAGAGAGAGAAAAAAACCGAAAAAAACCACCAAACCACTATGCTTCTGCAGGCCAAGCACCATTGCCCACCTTTTACTTTCAGACGGAAAGCATGGGGAAACAAAAAACTTCTACCTTCTTCTTGCAGAGCCTCCCTTCCCCCAAAATAGTGACTTCAGCTTTCCCAGCTCCCTGTCATCTAGAGCCATTTTTAGTCTATCATATAAAAATCATTCCCCTAGACTTCTTCCCAATGACTTGCCTAATTTCAGCTGCTATGCCAGAAGCTAAAAATAAATCCTCTGTTATATGTAGTTGCATACCCTCGCCCACTAAGCCCTTGTTCAGCACTCCACTTGACGTGTGAAATAAGTTCTGGAAAAGACACACTCGCTCCTCTCAGCACACTGTAAAGTTCCTTGAATTATACACAACAAACTGACAGAGTGCATGTTGATTCATCTGTATAACTCTACCGAAACTTGATGAATTGTAAGTTATGAAGCTGAACCAAGAAAATCTCCGGACCAAACTCTGAGAAACTTTGTATACAGACTCTGCAACAACTTAACACTGGCACAAATAGTGTGGCTTCTCTTACAGAAGTCCCAAACATACCTTCGTCTTATTTGCACAGTGAAGAGAACAGGGATGAGGTACAAGTAAAGTTGCTCTCTGAGTCTCTAAAGGTACTGCTAGCCTCAGTAGAACCAATTCCTCATTCAAAATTCAAGCCAGCAAAATTTAGTAAGATCATTCTCCTATATAATGAATGAAGCCTTTCCTGATTACAGTCTTGTTCTTCCCTCACAAACTCATGGCAGTAATTGATAAATCTGGATGCCCACTCATACCACCTCAACTTAAAACACACCTGAATACCATCCCTTTTCTTCCTTAGAGGTAAATTCCTCTTGATGTCAGTTTTATACACCGTTTGTGTACATCATGTCCAGAATGCCTACTTTCCCATTCGACTCATTCACTCAGTTATACCATCAGAGGCTAGTTACTTTATCTCAGGGTAAAATTATCTTTCAGAAGGTAACTGATTCAAGCAACATACCACTACTGTGATTACTGTTGCTGCTGGACTGTAATCATCCCCTCAAGAAACAAAAGCATATGACTGCATATGAAGTCAAATATTAACATAATCTACTTTTTCCATTAAAAGTAACAATAAAAGTCTACTCTAGTGATTCTAGAATAACTGAAAAAAACATGCAATGGAAATAGTTGTCCTGTTCAATCCAATTTTGAGCTCATTTCACTATGATTTTTTAAATTATATATTTCTTTCAGAACGAAGTCTTCTCCTCTACTTGAGCAAAATTCAAATTTGTACCCACAGCTTCCAACAGAAGCACTGTCCTGTGTGATTTTTAAATCACTTCCCTGCAGGCATCTTCAAGCAGCCTTCCCAGCTACTTCAGCTAGGAAATAGTAAAGGTAGTATAAACATAAACAAACATCTTGTTTACATGAAGAAGTTTATTTATATTTATCCTGAGCAAGGAAGTACGAGTTTGTTTCCAATAACACCATAAAACAAAATAAGACATCATATTTGGTTACCTTTTGCTAAGATATACATGGTCACTTAATACAAGCACACTTCAAGTTACCCAGTATTCTGGTTTTCTGTCATCCTTCTAAATAATTGTAACTTTCAGTAACTTTTCAATGCCTCATATGTTATAAATTTAACATCTTCCCCAGATGTATTCTAACTTAGTTTTCAGTAACCAAAAAAACCCCCACAGTTCCCAGGTTGATCAGCCAAAAGCTCTACTGCACTCTAATTGATGAAAGGAACACAAGGTGGGAGCACTTACGTATTGCCTTAGTTTTACTACTACCTGTGAAAATCCTTGCACAGATTAAATAAAGTTTATAACTAGCACTCTATTGAATAAGAAGAGTCAGGTAAGTTTTAAGTGTCTGCTACACTGCTGCTCTTGAAAATCCATCAGACAACAGAGCTAAAATGAGCCGATTCAAAGTTAAAACAAGTAAGTGTAACAGATGTAAACAATTAAAAGTAAACACTGTCATATTAACTGGTTTTGCTGCTATTGCATTTATAAAGGGAGATGCAATCCAGTGCTGTTGGCTTTGAAATGTACCTATATTACAAGTTATCAGGTCTGTAAACAGAAATATCTTCTTTTAAAACAAAAGGCATAGGCATAATGAACAAAGTCCACAGTCCTAAAGAGGATTTGTGTGCTCAAAAGCTTGCCAGATCTTCCAAAAAGACTGGACAACATCCAAACTTTAAAGTTATTTTCACATTAAGTCAGAAGTTCACCCGGGAAGCACATCGTTTGCATCATTATCACCCAAGTTCTGGATGCTTCAACACAGACAGAAAAACAAAAACCCAAACAAATAACCCTGTGATCTTTCACTCAAAAGGTGAGCTGAACAGAGGTTACACCAACAGGCCCTTCTTAAAGAACAGTGTTGGCACCGCACCGCTCCCCAAAGGGACGGCCCGAGCAGCCCCCCCGTATCTCACCCCTCACGGAAAACACGGGAATTCCCGGCTCCTGTCAGCGACCACCCCCGGTGCGTTACCGCGGCGAGGCCCTCAGCGCGCCGCACGCCCCCCTCCAGCTGTCACCTCCCTCTTCCAAAGAGCACCCAAAAACCGTCACGGAAGCTCACAAGATTTATTGGGTTGGTTTTTTTTTTTAAAAGAGACTTTAATTCCCGAAAGCCCGGCGCCCCTCAGGCCCGGCCGCACGCCCCTCCGCCCCAGATCCTCTCTTGGGGAAGCAACAGGGCGGCATCCGAGCCTCCTCCTCCCCCGCCTTCCTCCCCGTCCCCGGGCCGTCCCCTGCCCCGCTCCCAGCCCCACAGCTCGCTCACCAGCTTGGGCTTGTTCCGGCTCTCCTCTTCCGCGGCGCGCCCACTCCGCTTCGGGTTCATCCTGCCAGAGCTCAGGGGCTCCTCGCCGCCGCCAGCACCCGGAGCCGCCTGACCCTCCATCCTCCCCCCGGGCTCTGCGCCCCAGCAGAAACGCGCTCTCTCACCGGGCGCTGTACGCTCAGGGCCCCATAGGACCGACGCGCACCACCGGGCGTCTCCCCGTCCCCTCCCCGCCGCAGCCGGAGCCGGAGCAGCTCCCGGTCCTGCCGCCCCGCCGCCTCCTCCCAATCCACCGCCTCAGAGACGCCGAACGCCTCCACGCATGCGCGCCGGCCGGCCGGCCTCACCGCGCGTGTGCCGGCGCGGTGCGCATGCGCCGCTGAGGAAAGCGGAGGCGGCGGGACGCCGCCCCGAGGGCGGGAGCTGAGGGAGCTTGGCGGTGGCCGTGTGGGGAAATGGCGGAGCTCGGGGGTTTGGAGCAGAAACGGCCGCTAGAAAGATGAAGTGTGAAACAGAACTGAGCCGTCTTGGCTTTGGCAGCACGGAGCCGGCGTGTAGGTGGATTTGTTGCCGGGGCTCCCGGCTGAGTCGTTCCTCAGGTTGCTGGGAGGAGGGAAGGCCGAGACTGGTGCTGCTTGGCCGTCTCCTTTCGGAGGGAGTTGACTGGTCCGTGGGCCGGCAGGGAGCTGAGGCGGCCGGAGCCGGCTTGGTAGTACGGGCTTTCGAGAAAAGCCTTGTCTCCATCTCATCTTCTTCACGCAGAGCTGCTGGGCCCCTGTGCTGTCTTTATTTGTCTGTATTAAGCAGCACCCGTAACTGGAGCAGAAAGGTCAGTCATTCCAGAGTCAGAGAAAATAATTTCCAACCACCTGACATCTCTGTGCACAAATTTAAGGGTTTTTAATCCACACTCAGTAGCACTATTTGTTCAGCATAACTCTTAAGTGCTCAAGAGCTTTTTTTACCCAAATTTTCTGAATTTGCCACAGTACTACTAATACTGCTTTAGCCAAGTCTTCTTCAGTAAAACTTTTACATTGGACTGACCTGTAAGCTTCAAGAGCAGCAGGCAGAACATTACAAAAATACGTTACAGTGTGAGTGAAAACAACTGCACGTGGTAGAACTCAAGAAAATTGAGCAAATGTACGTTCAGGCATTGAGTTAATTTAGTTTTTGATGGAGTAAAACTCGAATCACGTTCATGATCTTAAGCAAAACAGGAAAAAAAGTACTAAAGTCAGGTTAGGGAATATGCACCTTACATTGAAAAGAAAACACAAAACATTTACTATTTTTAGTGCCGGTATGCAATAATAACTGTACCCTTGTCTAAGGGATGGAGAGAAGATATGCAACCGTCAGGCTATAGCTCCATCATATGATGAAAGAGCTACCCCACAAGTATTCTTAGTTCCTCTTTTCCTCCTGCCGTTTGCCTGCTCTCCTGGGACAAATGGCTAGTTGGTTAGCACAGTTATTGTCACTTTTTTTTAACTCCAACTTACAAAAATTTTGCAAGTCTCCACACAGAGTGCTCAGCTGTGACATAAAATAGTTGAGTTGTACAAAACATTGCTACGGGATTTTCTGGAGACCTGCTTTTGAATGTATTACTATAAATCAAGCATCATTAGATCTGCTCCACAGCCTCCTTAGCAGAAGTTAAAGCCTACCATGGGTTTTTTGAAAAATTTTTAGTCATACTCCAGTATTTTAGTATTCTTTTTTTTTCCCCCCAGTTTCCAGGACTGAGAAAAAAATATTCCATGTATGAACCAAGGACCTATGCACGTATAAACTCTGCAGGCAATTCTAAGCAAAAGGAGCGAGGTGAAATAATGCAACTATCCCAATTAGGAAAATTTAAATGGAAAAGCCCCTCCACACCAAAACAAAAAAGAAAACAGAAAACCACAACTCTGCTTAAGGCAACCAGACAAACCTCAGATCATTTTGGCAGTCAGTTTGCAATGCAGTATTTTGGCCTGTCTCCGAGAGCAACATAGTATGGCCTGAGGGTGGAAACTAGTAGTTGTACAAACTGTTCTTAACTTGGCTTCATCTTTGAAGAAAATGTATTTTAAAACTATGCATTTTACAAAAATCACTTCACAACATGAAAAACATGTAACTACAAAAGGCCACTTCTATGTAGATGCTAACATTTCTCCTTGTGGTTTCATGTGTAATCAGTCACATTCAGTCACATAACTGCAACAGCTAACAGTGACAGAAAACTGCAGATGTGCATCTGTAAAAAAAATCTTACAGCAAAATGATCATAGACTGATAGGCACGAGATATTCTGAGCTTCCCCAAAAAATGTACTATTTTATATCTGAATTTGAATGAAATAATAGGCTTTTGAAGAAGACTGGCTGACCCAGCAATATAAGAACTTACTGCTCTAGCACCCTCCCTCTAAACATGTAAAAAATACAATCATGCAAGGTTCCAGAAGACACACACTCCAAGTATATCTGAAAAAGAAAAGGCTTCTGGGTTTATGAGATTTTATAAATTCAGTGATAGAATTTCCATTTAGCAGAAAAGGCATAGGCTTCTGCTTAATAGCAGCAGTTCTAAAACAGCAGTAGTCAACGGGTCACCAAACCAACTATTCAGATTTCAGTCCTTGAGAAATGTTCTATTCTTCGGGTTTCTAGTATTGAAGAAGAAAGTTAATAACGTTGAAGTCTTTGTTCTAACTGCACTGGGGGGGGGGGGGGAAGGAATTGTTCTGTATACTACCATGAGAGAAAAAACAGTAGTTAACTTAACCACAAACAGGAAGCATGCTGCTAAGTCACCCAGTAGTACATTCCCCGGCTTTTCATCCAAAAATTCTGTATCATTAGCACAACCACTCTACCACAGAAAACATACCACAATCCTTCCATTACTCCTGTTGAACTGTAAACTTCCTTCAAATTGTCTTGTCTCTCTTCCCAATCAGTATCATCACCTCAGTCATTTTTTACTTTCCTGCCCCTCTTCCCTTTTTGCAGTTTTAGTTGGAATCTATTTACATTTAGGAATTTAAAAAATCCCAAAATTTATCTTCAGAAGGAAGTCAGTGTAAGATTTTTTGCAGTGCATGAGAATGTGGTAAATAATAAAAAGAAAATCACAGGGTATATAGTTTATCTTAACAGGTAGGAAAATAGGATTAGAAGTATTAACTACTAAGCAATGAAAATCAATGAAGAGCATTATTTGCATGTGAATAGATACTCCCTATTGACAAAATAACCTCACTTTCTAAAAAATACTCCCTTTGACTACTTAATAAATATGATTTATTCGCAAACCTAAATCCAGAGAAAATCCACTCACTGATAAGATAATGCCAAGAAATACTTGTTTGCTAAAGCTTTGTTTAATCTAAAGCAGTAATTTCCTTGTCTGTTAGAGGCAAAAATTGTACATTCTGTAGTGTTTCTGTAAATTAAGTCACAAGAAGTTACTATCATATTTATACAAAATTTGTTAGTGATTTGAAGGTACATTAAAACATTCTATATTAACCATTAAAGTGACATTTCACGTTACAATCATGAACAGTATCACAAATGGTAATTAAAAGCACAGCTAATTCTGAACATTTCTATAGATGGATAAGGATTACAGCTTCAGCAAGGTTAATTTTCTATGGCTACAGCTACATTTTGTTTTTAACCAGTAATGAGATGGCTGCACAACAGTTCACTTATTAGGCTATAAACTTTTCAATTTTAAGTCAACTTACACATTGCTGTACTTATTTATAGGAAGAGGAAGCTGACAGCTTCCCACCTATTGTTTAAAATAAGTGTTCATGTTGCATATGTTAGCGAGGTAATTATCTCTGTGGTCACAGCAGACCTATAGTTCAACTTTACTTACTATGTCTAGCTCTAATTTAAAACCTAAAGCACTGGTGCTAGATGAGATATATAATTATTAAATGATACATTAAAATACAGGGGTCTACTTGTGTCAAGGCACTTTCTTCATTAAAGTGACTTACTTATATAAATCCATAAATAAACTGAATAATGGTTTTAATCTGAACAAATCTTTAGTGATTTTAATTTACTCCAGGCCAGTCTCCTCTAATACTTAGGAATCAAAACATCAATATGCTTCTTAGGTTTATATTTTCCAATGTGTTACTTTTTTGTTACAAGCATTTTCCGTCTTTGAAGCGGTTAACTAATTTAGGTGAATTCTGTTTTCACCATTTTCTGTGTTTTGACCACATAGTCTAAAATGCTAGATCACAACTAGGTTTATCTTCTCCAAATGATTTTTTACTTTCAGGTTTTAACAGAACAGTAAGAAAACAGCATTCATGCCCCATTCATGTTTTCTAGAAACAACACATGTATGAAAAAATTGCACAGGATTACATCAGGGGATGATGTAAAAAAATAAGTAGGAAGAAATCCCTTTACTTGATTTTGGGCTTTTCCCACAGGAAAAACAAAACAAAACAAACAGCTAATACATGAAGCAGCTAATATACATGGTAATTAGTTAATAATTTATTTTCTTTTTTCCCCCTTTGCTTTTAAAATGCCAATCTGTAGTCTTACCTGGTACAAGATGTGGTTATTAGTGCAACTGTTATCTAAACTTTGCATCTAGCAAAGGTAACTTCTCAATATTGCTGGCAAGCAAAATGCCTACTGCCTTTTTTTTTTTTTTTTTTTCCCATAGAATGACCCTAATAGTAGCATACAGAACTTCTTGGGTGAGTACTTCCATTTTTTCACATTTTATGTTCCAGGACACAACTACTCTATGTGAATAAAAGACAGTTATGTTATTATACTGAGTTTTCTTCCCAGCCTGGAAGAACTGGAGACGATCTATACAGAGAGAGAAAAGATGTAGTATTGCCACTAAATACTATGTCTCAGTTTTCAAACATACATTTAATATTACTTATATGTGCTACCTTACCATTTTTAACAATATAGTACATCTTTTTGATTTAGAGTCAAATCCCAATAGTTATTGTGGATTTAAATAGAGTATTCAAAGTCTTAGTAAAAGCTACTAAATTTTTACACTTTTTCTATCATCTGTAGTATTTTATACACCAAGCACCTATGTACTCTCTGTATCTGGCAGTGTAATTCAGAGAGCATGTTCTACCATTACCTGTAGTTCAGCAGAAGGCCGCAGAAAATATGTTTCTTCAGAATGTGGCATTTTTTTCCCCTCTAAGGGTACGGGGGGATTCTGTTGTCTTTTCTGCATATCTCCCTACAGACCGATGGCCGAGTTGCACAGCTTATCATGCTGTGGCATGTTCCCCAAAATGTTTAGAAAACGCTTTTTGATGTTCCTGTCTCACAGCACAATTTACTTCTCAAACATAACTAAACAGTTCAATATAAACTCCTTTAATTTACTACTCCTTTTATTTACTACGCGGGTTCCTGTGACCATATTCACCACTAGAGACCTTTCTATTTGTCTTGCTTTTCTACATCTTCACAGCTTTTCACAAAAACTAAATACCCTACTGCAGCCATTCTCTAGCAAACCCCTCACACATGGCTTGTAATTAATCCAGGGCTGGTCAGAACAGGACAGAACTGAACTGATTATTTAATGGTCAGGCTGGGCTACATGGTAACTTTCCTACTTTGTTTATTTTGTCTACAAAGAAAGCTGTATCATAGGCAAATAGTGTTTATAATTTCTGTAAGTGATATGAAAGCTTAGTAAATAGGAATTCTACAGTACAGGGAATTAATCAGTGGAATAGTTTTAAATGTATCTTGCCATACCCCATACTCCAACGAGTAGGTTTCTGGGTTGAATTAAGTTCATTTTGATGGAAATATACACATTTAAGGCATTAGAAGATGCTAATGAAGAGCTTCCAGGTAGATGGACAAAAATTGGCCTGTTTAAAGCTAAAGATCATGTTAAGAAATCTTTGTTCAAGTTGTGCAGTAGAAGAATTAGGTAAAAATCATGGCATTTTCACCCATAGTAATTGCCTGTCCAGCATATTAATAATAGTTTCCCTTGCTAGAAAGAGTTGTTTCTTTTTTTTTTTTTAACTGTTCTTGTCCTTGGGTGTAGCACATATTGTTTATTGGTGGTATATACACTGTATGAAGGGATTACTGTCACCAGGTCTGCATCAAGGTTTTTTTCCTAGCTATGCTAACTCCACTAAAAACCATTTTGGGGGAGAATGGTGGGACACATTTTAAAGGTGTGTCCTTTTACATGAGCTAACAGTGTGATTATTTAAACAGCTTCTTTAAAGGGAGGTAAGCTAGTTATATGATGCAATTATTTAGTAGGTAAACTAATACTTTTATTATATAATTTCTTCATGGTATTTAAAGGATTTACTTAGTTAAATATCTTGAAAAGCAGGTATTGCAACTTCGAGGAATGAGAAAAATTACCGTGAGCAGGAAGGTATTTGGTGTACTCCCTATATTGGTTTTGGTTCACTTAATATTTGTGTTTCACTTGTAAGAATCTTTAATAACTACTACTGAAATAAACTGTATGTCTAGCTTTTCTGATGGAAAAACCTAGCTCTGAAGTCTAATGTGCTTCCTTGTCATCTTGCACAGTTCTAGCAAGATGGTATTGCGTGAGACTTACAGAAAAAAAAGTATCTTCTCTTGTTCTACATTTTTGGTTTGTTCTGAATTATTCTTTCTTTTGTGTCTGTTAATTCCTTAAATATTACTTACAGTGAACTTACTTGTGAAAAGCAAATTTCTGGAACACGTAATCTAAATTCTTTGCTTGTCCACTTAGTCCTCTTTATAAATGAATGAAGATGGAGTGTGGTAAAATAATAACACCAGTGAGAAGCAAGATTAACTATAATCTTATCCTGCACATGCACAATTGTATGTTTTTAGTCAGACAAGTAGCTGAAGATGAGTTTGAGGCTTAGCCCAAGAGAATGTGATTTTTCACATGATGAGAACACACATTAGACTTCATTTAGTTTAAGAGGAAGTGACTCTTAGGGTAGTGAGTGGTATTTATTTCCCTCTCTTTATCCACATGCAAAGTATTTGTTCAGCAACCTTATGTGATACAAAATTAATACATTAAAAAAATATATAGTTTTCTGCCAGATTAGTCTGCTGAGCTAATTCATTTGTCTGTAGTATCCCTAGCTCTGACATAAGGAATAGGGGACAAATAGGGCCATGAGAGATTCCAGACTAACAGTAATATAATACCAAATCCTCATTACTCTCACCTTTAACTCTCCACTAAAAGTGCTCTGATTCATGAGATGTGACAGTTTATACTGTGACAATTGGCAAGATTTTTATCCTTTCCTGTCTACCACATTGACTTAAGGAAGAATACTGTCTGCTTTCAGGCTGCAACAATTCACAGCCATGTGTTTTAAGATCAATTGAAATTGTGCAAAAAGAGGAAGGTCTATAGGCTGGGGGCAAGTTAAGCTTGTCAGCCAGATCAGTGTATATTATTGCCCATTTCTGGGGCAGAACCCTTTGGCATTGTGTTCTCTGGTGAATCCTCAGTGATGGGAGTATGAATACAAAGCTACCAAAACAAAACACTCTCCAACATATACTTCTCTGGAGGAACATGAGGACAAGCATGTGACAGATGCTTGTTCCATTGCTTAATGCATTATAGGAAGGTGACACGATGCTACAGTGATGAGGACAGTGCAAGAACTGCAGGTTTCTCGTGTAGAAGAATATAGGTTCAGTTTACAGGAATAATTACTATCCAGTTTTTTTAAAAATTATTTTTCTGACAATCTTACAATTTCAGAATAGAAATGGTACAGAAATCTGTGGATTAAATTAGCCAGGGAGAAGACAGCAGGAGGAAAGAGTTAAAGTCCAGAGACTGCGTGGACAGCTGGAGAGAGGTGAGACTATCTGACAGAGTGTCTGAAAGAGAATCAGGAGCAGTAACAGGAAGCTAAGAGAGGGCAGTGAGGTAGCTATGTAGTCAGCTGCTAAAGGTGTCTAATGGCGCAAGAAAGGTCAGAGTTTCCCAATTTGGCTAGAAGGTCATTCCAGACTTTACGGAGGATAGTTTCACTGCAGCCTAAGGAAGGATTGGAACTGGCATGGAGCTCCATGGCCACTGTCTCTGCTGGAATTTGTGTCTCTGCTGGAATTTGGGGTTCTGTGGTCTAAATCATGCTTATGTCTTGGGGGAATTTGTCTCTTTAAATCCTCCAAGGACTTTTGAGCCTCCCATCCCCTTATTAAGGAAATAGTTTTAGCAACCTGAGGGCATTAGAAGTATATATGGGTAGGTGACTGCTTATGTGTAGGTAATAGTTCAGTTAGTTTTAAAGTCTTTGCTGTGAAGTGCTTGCTTACTTTGCCTTTTCTATGTATAGTTCCTATAGTTATACTAATGGAAAGTTATTAGTTGGAAGTTGCTTCAAATTTTATTTGAACTTTGGTTTCACTTCAAAAAGTCAGCGCTGCCATAAAAATAATTTGTTTTCAGTTCCTGCCTGTTACCCTTTCCCATCTCCTGGTGCTCCCTTTGTGTACGCCAAACATTCACGTGACTGTTCTTCAGTAGATTGCAAAAGTGATCTGGGTTAAAATTTACCTTATTTAAGAACAGGTGGTTTTAACTTAGCTCAGTTCATTGATCCTGCCTATCATGCAGTCCCAGAAATACCTGCATTGGTACAAGATGGAAGATAGGTAACAAGGCAGTGTCGAACCCCTTCACCCTTCAGCTGTTGCTTTCAGGAATCCAACTCCCTGCCCTGATCTGTTCCAGCTGCGTCATCTTGGCTCCGGCTGCTGAGGAAATTGCTAAATTTTGAGGAACAGCTGTGAGAAGGCCTGTAAAACAGAGCCATGTGAGGTGAAGAAGCAAAATTATAGGCTGAGGTAGGCTTTTTGGTGGTTTAAGGATTAAAAAGGGAAAATACTGACATCAAAACATATGAAATCCTAACTGAAAAGATTAGGGACTTAATGAAAGATAGCCCTGTAACAATAGTGAGGCTGTATTGCTCCAGCCAGTGAAAGCTAATTTTTATCTCCCAGGCTTTTGCTTGTTTGGTTAGCAAGGATTCTTTGGGTGTTTTCATAGCCTGGTGAGCGTACTGTTCTTAATGAAATGACTTGTTAAATCCAAGCTATGTTTTATGTGTGTTAACTTTTAAATTACTGCTTTTTATTTTTAAGCTGCATACGTGTTTTGTTTGTGCAGTCTCTGTTCATGGCTGAAGGTGCCTAAAAAAGTGACCCAGGAAGTGATGGGGGGTATATTTTTGTAGTAGTATTGGCTTGTACTATGTAATTATAGCAGGGGATGTGCTTTGACTCACTTATATGGGAAGTATCAAGATACAGTACTTCTAGTTTCATGACAACAGAAGAGCTTTTCTGGATTTAATTCTTTTTAGACAAATCAGTTTATATAGTGATAAATGTTTTTTGTTTATTTCTGGTTCTTTTTCAATAGAGTTTTAAATAAACTGGTGTTTGTAGGTCATCCTGTGAGTTCTAAATGGCATTTGTGGTTTTGTTAGTTATTTTCTTTATCCCTAATTAATGAACCTAATGTAGCTGTAAAACACTTAATTTTCTTAAAAGCTTTTAATAACTCATAAAGCACTAGAGTCCTAGTATGACTCAAATTTCTCTTTTTATCCTTTGTGTTCTACTAATTTAATTTTAGTATAATTTTACTAGTCCTGGTTAGCCAGTTAAATTGACTTTTGAAATTACTTCTCTGAAGTAAATCTGCACTTTAACAAAGCTCTTTCTTTTCCTCTTTCTCTAATAAACAAATGCCTGTCCCAAGACAGTATCTATGGTTAGGAATCTATTTAGAGCTTATTGAGAGATTGGTAATAGTACGCTGAGCCAAAACCCTGAGTTAATTTATAAGTGTAGGAAAAATAATAAGAGTTAACTTAGTAAGTTCAAATTCTGTCCTTAAATAGTCTGACTCTAACATCATTGCAATCAAGGGAACGTGTGGTTCTCTGAAAGTACTATGAAACAGTCTTTTTTTCAGAAGAAAAAGGAAAAACTATTGCTCATTTTCTAATCTCTCTTAAGGGTACAATTTAATGGTGATGTTTTCTTGTTAGGTCTTGAATGACATCTAGGCAGACATGAGTAGGTCTGACTGCATATATTTAAACTCTGTTGAAGTTGTTTATTCTTTAGGAATAGTTTTCTTGATATTCTGCATTAGTGGATATTAGAACATCATGGCTTCTCTGGATTGTATAAAGCACAATGTTTCTTGGATTTTTTTTATTTTTTTTTTCCTAACATTACAAAACTATACTTATTTCTGTTTGGAAGCTGGTTCAACAAGCGCTGGCTGTGAACGTGCTCAAACAGGCTAAGGCAGAATAAACATCTTGATGCACCGCAGTATCCAATGTTACCTTTGTCTTACTGAAAAAACCAGTAGTCAGCATATTATCAATAGCAATGACATCATGTTGCTTAGACTCTGAACTGATTAGCCTGAGTTCTCGTGGTTCTTCTTAGTATTGAGGCACACCTAAACAAGCAAACATTGTATCGGAGTATGCTGTAGGAGCTTTTACAATGCTTCCTTTGGAGTATCTCTTCTAGTGCATAATTTTTTTTTTTTTTTAAGTCTTGTTACACAGATTTGCTTTATGACAGAAAAACAATTCAGTAAAACTAGGGTTCAGAGCACAGTACCCCAGTTCTTCTGTGTAGTTTTTGTGAGACCAGTCATTTGAGATGAGTCACTGAATCACTTAATATAATTATATAGTCACTTGTTTGTGGTTGTATAGACTAAAGTTAAAAATATTTTAACCATATGAATGTTTAGATAAGGGAGATGACATAATTGCGAACAAATCCTAGTTTTTAACAACTGGTATGTTATTTAAAGTTTCCTAATAGGCCGTTTGGTTAATTGGGAGTCTCAGGCTTTACATCGATTATATCACACTCTCTGAAATCCTCAACAGTACTTTCCACAGGCTTAAAAAATATCTTATTTATTGTTACAGGAGAGCTAATCAACTAAACATTCCTCTGCTGCTAAATACAGCCAGCAAGCTGCTTATGAGTCAGGACTCTGGCAGAAAATTCTGCTGCATATCAGTGAAAACTTCACTGGCTAGCTGTCATGTTCCTTATGTGAACAAATACCAACTTACTGGATCTTATTTTTCACATTCTAGATTCACATTCCAGTAAGCAATGTTTTCAGTGTTCACTGTAGTAAGCTTATGCTTATAATGGAGTAGAAGAAACCCACAGCTTCATAATGCAGTCATTCTGGAGTGTAATACACAGAAAGCCCGGAAATTTACAATGTTGTATCATTGGTTGATTAGTAATTAAGCTTTCAAATGTGCATTAATTTAATTTCCGTACAGCGCAGCAGTTAAGGGCAAGTTACTGGGTAAACACAGTGATATCCCAAACTAGGACTCCATAATTTTTATAGCAGTTTTGAAAGTCTTTGGATGTTTTTGCAGTTTTTTTAGGTGGGAAAAGTGCATGGTAAACTCACATTTGTAAGTAAAGGGATATATAATATGAATATTAACTAACTACTTTATAGACACTGTGAAATTAATTTCACCCTATAACAGTAGTTTGGGAAAAACTTTCCTGTCAGTTATTTGTATATGTCCTGCCTAGTGTCTTTTCATCTTTCAGTATAACGTATAAAATAGAGAAGGAGATGCTTGTCAGCAGCTTGTTAGAATTCCTTAAATTTAATACCAGCTTTGAAAGGCAAGTGATCGCTCAAGTATGTCCAACACTTACACTTATTTCTGTATAAATGTTTTTATATTTAAAATAAGCTAGCATAATAAGTTTGTTATCATCTCAGATTAGCGGATCAAGACTACTCAGTGACTAAGCAGCTGTACACTTGACTGGGATAGATGAAACAATCTTTGCTTGTTCCTGACCAATTACCTGAACCTTGGGCTTTTACAATGTGGCTGCCCTGGCAGATGGGTTATATTAAGCTAATAATCTTTTCACGGAAACAACAAGAAAATCAGAAGTGATTGCTGTGTTTAAAATAAAATTTTAAAAAATTCTAGTCCAGAGCACTATCTGGGAGATGAAAATGCCAAGTTCAGTTCAGTTGAGCAGAATGCCGGAACTGGCCTTCCAGTGCCAAGATGAATGCTCTTACTGCGGGGATGGCAGGTACCAGATGCTTCATTCTAAAGATGGGAAAGCTTTTTTGGAAACTGATGCCATCTTCTCCAAAGCATGTCATTGCTAGTTCACATGTCCCCTGCTATTCTAGATACTGTTTGTAGTGCTGTGCTTTGACTACTGCTTTTCCCAGTTCAGACTTCTGTTGACAATCTGTCAGCACCACTGATTAAACACTGGCACCAAGAGGGTTAGTACTTAGCAGAGCACTTCCTGCGCTTTGCCCTTCTGCAGTCTACAAACAGTTTGGTATCTCCACACTTATCTTCCCCCTCTAATGCAATAAAGCAGAATGTGTATAATCTTGTTCATTGATAATTCACGATTTGCTCTGTTTAGCTTCACATCTGTAGTTCAAATGCAGAATTCAATGCCTTTTGCTGTCAGTTTCTGCGTATTGTATTTACTAATTAACTGTGGGAAACATAATGGAATAACTGTTGGAACTAGTAGAATATAGTAACTTAACATTAGTTCCTGGGCTTATATATTCTTATTTAGAACTGAAGCTAATGAGGTGTTAAAGTGATGCACAGCAGCCAAGATTATGCTAATCTGGTTTTAATGACATGAACAGGAGAATTTTAGAGCTGCTTTTTTAAAATCAAGTATCCTGTTCAGACAGCTGAACAAAGGAATAGAGAAGTTTGATTCTCTAAAATGAAATATATTAAGAGCATTAATGGTTGCCTAAAATACGTTCCTATGTTGGCAGGTTTTTTTGTCTATTTTGCATAAAAAGATGGTTTAAAAAGATATGCAAAATTATCTTGAAATGAAATGTCTGGTTCTAAAACATGTACATTAATTATTAAAAATGTAAACCCTATTTGATTGTAGAACCATTTTGAAGAAAAGAAGTGGTCCAGGCAGCTAGCATACTAGCTAGCTAGTATGCAGCTAGCATACATGCTAGCATACTAGCATCTTCAGAATTATATTTTTTTTCCCTGTAGAAATGTCTACATAAACACTATATTGTCCTTGTATGTCATCCTTTTTGGAAGTTAAGGTATGATTCCAATGTAATGGCAGTTGTTGGGAAGTTACTGTCACATGTTACAGATGTCAGCTGTTCTGAATCTGCTTCATTATGTTGTACACCTTTTGGCGAAATAAGTCATAACCTCAGGAATTTTACTTCTATGACAGTAACTGTTCATAGATTGCAGAAAGAAAATTAGTGGAGGTGCTGAGTTCATTAAGTCTTGTGAGTAGTATAGCTAGTGCTTTTATCCATGTTAGATGAATCCAAATTACATACTGCAATATACTGTCTAATGTACCTCTTAATCAGATGCCCAAGCTGTATTAGAATTAATTTTTATATTTAATATTTATAAGTAACTGCATTTTTAATAAAATATTTATAAATGTCAATATTTAGATATTGAATTTGCAATACCGTTTGTCTATGTGTCAGCTTACTTTTGTAGCTCTGTAGATTTTGTTAATGAATTTGAGAGTTCTAAAGAATGATGGCCTTTAGTTTAAAAGTGCAAATTAAGATCTCACAAGTATTCGTTCCACCTCCTTGATGCTTTCTACCGATATGCAGTGATTTCCAGATGGCCAGAAAAAAAAAAAAGTTAATGGGTCATTATTGGCTTAAAGAATCCCTGCCAGAACATTTGCTTTGTAGCAGGAACTATACATTCTATGCAGTAGAGCACTCTAATCACATTACCTCACATTTTTTTTACAATCTTGGCTTTATTTTTGGCACTTTTTTCTATCAGTGAAATAGTTTATACCTAGACATATATTGTGCTATTCACATTGTGGAGGAATTAAAACTAGCAGTCCAAAGGGACAGAAGTTAAAATTACAGATGTACTTTCAGAATGCACAGTCAGTTCAAAGGAAAAATTTCTAATGTACTTCTGAAGCAGGAAGGAAAAGAGTTTCATAAATGTAAGGTCATGGAGCAGTCCTCCTTTACTGGCAGAGCTCGTGTTCCAAAAACCCTCAAGTTTCCTCAGCTGCTGGCTGAAGGCAAAATAGCATACATACAAAAAGCCTTAGACAGGGGTGGTGTTTAAAAAAAAAAAAAAAAAAAAAAAGGGGAAAATAAAATGTCCATTTCAAAAAGTGTATTGCCTTTTGATCTGGGATCTGTTAATCTCACAAGTTTAAAATCGCTTCAATTTTAACATAATATACAGTCGGAAATTAGAAAAGTGGTAAAAAGTTGGGATTTTTGGAGTTGAAAGGCTGTGTGGTTTACTTAACAAAGAGAATTGGTTGAAATTAAATAAAATGAATAATTCCCTTTCCTCCCCCTCTCCCTCCAACCTAGATTTTGAAGTCCAGTGGATTGGAGGGGGGAATTTCTGGATTGAAGTTTGCATTTCTGCTTTTTAAATGAACTTAAAATGTGTCAAAACTCTTGGTTGGCATGATTGCTGTCATTTACGCAGAAATCTGTTAACTAGTGACTTTTTTTATTGTGCATGAAGGTACTGGGAGCAATAAAATCATGGCTTTCATTAATTCTTTTATTAATTAATCTTTTACTGATGACTGCAAGTGGTATTCAGATGCATAGGGTATTATTTGTGCTTGTCTGTACCTAAAACTTGACTAAACTTCCCATTCAGCAACTCATAGTACTAAAATACTTGCTTTGTACAAATTAGAGCAACCTGAAACACTAATAGAAGGTTAGAATTATTAATTATACTGATAAATGGCTAGTTCATTTAGGAGTCTCTTAATTAACTAGTGAATGGAGCATTGTTGCTGTATCCTCAGGTTATCTTGGAATTATAAGCTGTTTATTAGGGCAGACACTTCTAAGAAAAAAATTTTGTGCTTCTTGATCTTAACATACTACTGCAACGTTGACTGTTCTAGTAAATGTTCTAGTGCTTATTTTTTCTGTGTAGCACATGGCCAAAAGCCATGAATAAGCTAACTTGGCCTGAGCCATAAGTGATAATAAGAAATATTTTACCATCATATTGGTATCTTGTTTCAGAGGTGGTTTTATATCAGAATTTACACTTGTCGAAGATGTACTGACCTGTTTCTTTCAAGGGCTATTTAAATTTCTCCAGTGTGAAGTAAAAGTTTATTTCAGTTCAGAAATAGCTGCGTGCTGACTCACCATGGGGCAGCACTGCTCCACCCTTTAGATCTGTTTGTTCTACCATGTGCCTAGTTCAGAGCAGCTGTATAGCTTTTTGAACAGTGAGGAAAGATGAGGGAAGGAGTAACAGGAGAATGGGAAAATGTAATCTTTAAAGAGTTAGGGATGCTAGGAATATGTGTGCTTCCCACCCACCTCTTTGCTTTAGAAAAAGGTTATATACCTAGCTAATGCCTGGCAGTGGTTCAGTTTTATTAGCTTAGAGCCTCTCCAGTTTTTGGCTGCTCCTAGCATTCCCCAATTACAATTAATCAAGAAATTCACTGTATTCTGTCTTTAATGACACCAGTTCTCTCATGAAATGGCAACAGCAATGTGTAGACTTCATATAACTGGCACACCAAATGCATTCAACTAGTGTCATACTAGTAAGAACATCACTGTAAGGGGAGACAAATGAGGTCTTGGAAAAAAAAAAACACAAAAAACCCCCCCAAAAACCACCAAAACTTGAATGACAAGTGTCATAAGCACAGGATAGACTTATGTGAACAACAAAGAACAATTCTTTATAGAAAATGAAAGCATATGGATTTTATGTGACAGTTTTACTGAGGTTTTTGCTAGGGTTTTTGTATTTTTACTTCTGATTGGGTATATCAGTATGTGAAAACAAGTGCTTTCTCAGTAGACAAACTTAAGCTGTTGTTAGTTACTTTATGAATAATGTGACCACACAGTTTGCAGAAAGCAGGAAACAGCTTTTTGTCATACTTCCTTTTTGGGGGAATGCTTCATCATGACACTACTCAAAATAAAATGCTAATTTGTCAGCTGTGGGAGACGCCCAAAATTGCACACTTAAGAAAGCAGGTACAAGCAAATCTGTTTCACTTGCTAGAATGATCATTTTTTTTTCCCCATCAGAATAATTGACCAATTATTTAGTTTCTCCTTCTGCAAGTACAGGAACTAAAAGGAAGCTTTCAGTAGTGCCAGTAATCTTTCTACAAATGTAACAATTGCTATATACTAGATCTTTGGGTAATGACATCTGACAAGAAACAGTTAAGTGCTCTGTTTGCTGCAGGATCAGTGAAGATGGGGGGTTTGTGTTTTTGTTTTTGTTTTTTTTTAATTAAAAAAAGGGAAATCTAAAAAAAATATAGATTGAATCAAGATGTAGGTTTTAAGCAGCAAAATAAGCATGTCATTAG
This sequence comes from Aquila spilogaster, assembly GCA_024606505.1. NCBI lineage: Eukaryota > Metazoa > Chordata > Aves > Accipitriformes > Accipitridae > Aquila > Aquila spilogaster. Next base: position 7,848,473 of record JANHGO010000044.1, on the reverse strand, counting down.
GCATAAATTTAAAGTATTGAAATTACTTTTATAAAAATATTCTACTTAAAACAGTGTTTTCCAGTTGACAGACAAGTATAAGTTCATGGAATGCTTCTTAAAAAAACCCTGGGTTTCTACACTCAACAAATTATTTTTTTTGCCATGTAGAGTCTACGCTTCAATTTGAAATGTTTTAGATAGCAGATACTTGTGGCTGAGGGCCTCTTGCTCATAGAGACATAAGTGTTTGCTGCAGATACGTGATAAGAAACAGTCTGTATGATCTCAATGGCAATTTCAATTTTCTATCTGATCCAATTTGTGCATCTATAAAGTGAAGGATATTGTTTTAACTTCCATTGGCAGCAGCGGTATAACAATGATTAACAATAACAGGTTTGCTTTGCGAGTCTTGCATGTAGGTACAAATGAGTAGTGAGTGTAAGGTAGGTAGCAGCCAGCATTTACTGACAGTATCCTTTAAACACTTAGTGTTGACTAGTATGTCAATTAAAACCTGAGTGAATGCAGCTAATGATGTCCCACTCTGTATTTCTGGAGCTGAAACACAGACCGGTCTGACTCATTATAAACACTCCAAAAAAGCTCTTGAGAGGAGCTGCACTAGACCTGTTGCTGCATGGAATTCCTAAAGAACTCATTTGGTGGGGGTGAGGGAGAATGCATAGCTTCTAGGAGACATTTTGAAAGCTTGATGGTATTTATAAAAACAAAATTTTAACAATACAATATTCAACAAATGGAAAAGAGCATTGCTTTCATTATTAGAAAATACTATATATATATATGTATTTAATCTCTTATTTATTTTCTGTTTTTCTGAATGTTCTCCTTAATCTAATTCCTTTTCACGTTAGGACTGAACAAATACTTTTCTTTGCTTTGGAAAAAAAGAGTGCATGCATGTTTCTTTCTACATTGGCTTTTTGCAGATAAGGCTTTTACTTTCCAGACCTCATTAAGCAGTCAGTTGAGCAGGCTAAATGAGTGTTCCAAGCGGTAATGGATACTTACTCCATGTAAGTACAACAAGATTATGAGATACTCAAATGCCGAGTACTTAATAGACACAATATCATTTATATTACAAATAAATGCATCAAGTAAATAATTCAGGCATTTATGGTAGCAACGTGATTTCCTACCTGTTAATAGGGTAGATCTGGGTCACTAGATGAGGGGTTTTGTTTTCTACTTTGAGCCTTGTATCTTCCATTCCCCGTATCTGAGAGGATCTTAGCCTTTTCCAAAAAGAAGTGCCTTCTTTTAAGGTATTTAAGCCTGAATGGAATATGAGTGGGCAGAAAGCTTCCAACAAAACATGTTTGTGAAAATCAAGCTGCATTATGTAAATGCAATTTACACACATGCTAAGTTCTTATTTTGTTTTGTAGCGTTCTATGTTGTTGGTATGATGCTTAGATAATATTGCAAAACTTGCCTTGATTTCTCCAAGCTTGGATTACAGTTATTCAAATATAAGGATGTTCAGATTCAAATAATTCATGCTTTGGGAGTTATGAAAGATCATAAAAATAAAAACAAACTGCAGCTGTAAAAGGATAATTAATCTTATGAGCAGCAGAGTTCATGAAGCCTGACTTCCTTAACTGTCTTGCTCGGGTTCTCATACGTAAGGTATAAATTCTGAAATTATTCCAGCAGATGAGGCACTTACAGCTGTCCCATACAGGTTCTCTGGTGTATAACGGATCAGTTTATGCTGTTGCTTTTTCCTTTCAATACAGAATTTACCATGGATCTCTTCTCTATCTTGCTGATTGTCTTCAAAGTTGTTGTAAGACCTGTCTTCTGAGATGTCTTTGTGAAATTTGTTTAAAAAGGGAATTTAAAAACGAAAGATAGTTTGCGTCTTCTCGATTACTGCCTTTAGCAACTATTGAGTAGATTGCTTATTTTGAAATATCAGATATTTTAACCTTTCCACCAGTCACGACTTCCACGTTCAGAAATATGTATTTTGAGTTTAGTGACTTGGGGAACGTTTAATTCCAAGTAAGTTGTTCTACTGTTTCCCAATGTTGCAGCCAAAAATCAGTGATGTGGATGCTGGCTTCCATAACAGACTCGCTTTCTGGCTATACAGTATGTCGTTTGTTTGCCAAATTGCAGTTGGCACACATAGGAAAAAAATCACTTTGTACTGGTTGCTGTCTCAAAAAATGATGAGGTCATAGAAAGAAAGAATTGCTGGGAGATTAGTCCTGTATGTTTGACCAGGGTGGATGCTTTAACTAGTCAGCCATACATGACAAAAAATATCCTGAATTACAAAGGCATAATGGCACATAACAAGTGGATAAACTCATCTGTGTTACGTAATGCATTGAGCAGTGAGGGAATTCCATATTATATGAAGAGAAATGGTATCAATTCTGTGTTTACCCTCAAGTACATCAGTGTTGCCATCAGGTACTGTTCCACTTGGTGCTGTGCACTGATTTTTAAAAAGGGAGAAAGAGTGAACTGCATGTATCTAATACATGAAAATGAGAATTGCTACACTAGGTGAATCCCTAAACCATATTGACCAGATGTTTTTTCTTTACAATAGTTAATTTGCATAGCAATAAAAATATTGGCAATTATGCCTGAAAATAATAAAGGTATTTCTTATCTGCTCAGGATCTGAATATAAACTACCTCTGGACTATATCTAGTTCTTTGGAACTGTTAAGTAGTCCCATGATGAAAAATAAAATCTACTTTCTTACTCAAAGCAAGTTTTACAGATAAGAATGTAAGTATGTGTTCTGAAGAGTAATGTTGGTTTGTGATGTCTGTTCTACTGCACCCCAAAATAAGGTTGCTTATCCATTGCCTATTTGAATAAGATCGGAAGAAACAAGGATGGATTTTGCTACTGAAAAATAGCGTATACCTTGACAGTTAATTCTGTGGAAAAAAGTATGTTGTAGAACAGATGCTGGATTTATGGTTTTAAGTAGTGAATAACCAAACTCATCAAGTTATTGCAGGGTCCTCCAAGTGATTTCTGGAGTAGTGATTAATATCTGTTTTGTAGGCAGTAGTTTCAGAGATGTTTAAAGCCACACTGAATAAGATTGCCTTCTCAATTGGCTACTCTAAATATGAGCCATTACCATTAACAGAAACTGGATAACATAGGATGTCTGCTTAAATGATTTGTTGCACTTTTGGGCTAGCTCATTTTGTTTGAAATAATTTCTTTTCCTCCCCTGCTGATTAAGTAATTTCTAATGCTAGCTTATATTTGCATGTATGTCTATAGGATAAAATTATTTTAATGACATGGAAAAAGGGGAAAATTGAAAAAAAAATAACATTGATTATTGTAGTCACTCATTGGATCACTAACTTGAATTAGGTATAGCAGATGATTTATACTTACGTATCGCTCACTTATAATTTGCACTGGAAAAAAAATTCTCAGGTGCTGTAATTTTCCAAAACAGATCTCTCAGCTATATGGAAATGTAAATTGCGAATTCAGTGCACAACAGAGTAATCCCTTGGTATGGAGCAACTGATTACGTTAAGCAACCACAATTAAATATGCTGAAATCTCCTACAAAGCAGCTTTTATATCGAACTTCAAGTATTAAGTAAAAATAATTCTGCCATTATGAACTGTGAATTACATACCAGCATGTTAATATATACAGGTTTTTCTTAAGTTTACCTAAGACAATGATGATGTAAGGTAACAGCTGTGGCTGAAGTTACCAGGACTCATAAACAGTGTTAGACATCTTAATTGTTATCTTACATATGAAACAGCTCAGCTTCTGAAATTTAAGTATTGCCTGATACTGGGAAAGGCACAATTGCCCCCACCCCTGCCCCAGGCTGAAACAAGCCCTGCAGTTGTGGCAGCTAGGTACAAGGTAATTCTTCAGAAATGGAAGAAGCTAAGGGTGCAAAAGGCTGATTTTAGCACAGAACAAGGCTGACTGTTCAGAAGCCACTTTAGTAGCCTTTTTAAAAGCAAACCAAAATAACTTCTAAGCTTTCTAATACCTCAGCTTGCTCTGCTGTCTAGGAAGTTAGCTGATGGTTCCTTGACCATAATTTATTTGTGGAGATTTGACAAGAGTTAGGGGCTACAGCCCTATCATTTTAATTTTCTCCAGATGAAAACCAATTCACAGTTGAGTGTTTGCTAATTATTTCCACTTAGCTTTGTTGAATGCCAGATTTTCAGTTGTATTTAATGTTCTTACTTGTTGCTCTGGAAATAATCATTAAATGTAAATGGGGCATCATCACTGTACAGTAGTAATTCTGTGAAATACAGTTTTAAATGAACCTGCCTCTTCATGAACGTGCTGAAAAGCACCAAATGCTTCCAGGCTCTTACAGTATTTTGTACTAGAATGCAAAACAGAGTGAAATAAATATACTTTAAATAAGAAAATTCTGAGAAAAATTCAGATGGTTGCTAACAAGAGGCAATAATATTGTAGCAAATTTTAGTGAAGTAAATAATTTCAGAAAGAGATGCTTTCTATGAAATAATAAAATTACCTAAACATGATTAAATGTGCTAAATGTGATTTCATCATCAGTTTAAGTGGTCTGTTACTTTGCCATGTCAAACTCTTGCTAGTGACAGAAGATCATTTTGGTCTTCAGTTTTTTACGCTGAAGCTCCAAAATTTGTGATCTAGACTTAAATGTAGACTTCAATGGCTAATGTTTTATGAATTTACCCTTACAGTCTAATGCCTTTATACTAATTGTGTTTTCAGGTCTATTTTGTGCTGTGAAACTTTACTTTGAAGCCCTACTAGAAATTGCTGTCTTTAAGAAATACTGTTTTCTAGCATGTAATAGGGGCATAATGTAATTAGATGAAGAAACATTTGGGGGGTTTTTTTTGTTGTTGGTTGGTTTTTTGGTTGGTTGGTTGGTTTGTTTGGTTTCCCCCTGAAGGCCATAGTAGAAATGATTAACAAATTAATGGTATGGGACAGTATTGCCTCTTTAGGTATTTGAAAAGTCAACAAGATAATCGAAGATGAAGCTGAGACTGCACTAAAAACTTTATAGAAATGGTCTCTGACACTTGGAGACTGCTAAGTCATTACAGTTAAAATATATGTCACTAACCTGCAGTAGTACACAGAACATACGGTTTTGGAGAGGTGCTCTATCTCTGAAGGGAGGAGGTACATGTGGATAACAAAAACATCTTTGTATTGAAGAGGCAGGAGTGTGTTCACGTCTTATACATTTATCCTCTACACAGAGAGCATTGATTTCTGTTGAAGAAATTCTGGATTTGACCTTTATCAGCACAAAATGGAAGTCCAGTTCTACACGTTTCTAAGAAGTAAGTTTTGGAAATAGGCACATGAGTAAGAAGAATGTGTCTGCATTGCTGAAATCAGCTGGCAGTACAAGCTGTGTGGAGACAGTACTATACTCTCTGCTAGCTTTTGTAAGTGACAGAGGTAGACAGTTTTATAGTCATCAGCTGAATCTCCTTTATACAGTTCCTTTTTCATTCTATTTTAAGTCCTTTACAATTCTGCCACTACCTAGTGCTGTTGATCTGTATGAATATATAATTTAAGCAGGGAGTAGAAGCAAGACTGTTGAGGCCTAACTTGAAAACGGAAGTAGATCTGTTGAGACTTGCTTATATTTAGTCTGTCCCAGTTGCACGATTCCATAGTTCCTCTTAATAATGGATGCTTGCTTTATGTTATGTAGTGCGTAGGGGTGAAATGAAGGTCTTGGTGTGTGCTTAGATAGTCTCTTCTCAAAAGGTCTCAAATTTGAGTGCATGAAGGAAGGTTAGCCTTAGAAAGCAGAGGTGACTTAGAGTCTAAAATCATACCAATGCTGGTTATTAGGGTGACAGTGAATCCTAGATATGGAAATACCATGGTCATGATGCTAGGTAGTTCTCTTCATTAAACTTTAACTTAGATCCAGACTCACTTGTGTAGGTGAAATCAGTGTTCTTACAAAGCAGCTGAGCCCTTTGTAGGACAGAACAACATAAAGAAATAGAGAACAGTATGAATTAGGAAGTTTGCATAAAATACCATATTTTATCATAATTTTCGTGCCTGATCATCAAGTTTTCGACAGTTTTTAAAGTCCAGACCATGGAGCTTTCCAAACTTTCCAGGAATATAAATTTACGTAAAAAATAGGGTGGTTGGTTGTGTGCGTGTGTGTTTACTTCTGCATGTATAAAATCAGCATATATTTTTTGCATGTCTCGGTATGCTATTATGGATATGAGTAGCATCAAACCACCCCACTGTTTCCTGAGTCTACAGAGAGGACATTAGGCTTAACACTATGTCAAGGATAACATTATGATTTATGTCCTCTGGAGCTTTGTTAGATAGGAAGTGATGGTGAAACAGGAAACCAGGCATTGTATGAAAACATCCATAAGTATGTAACTAGAGGAAAAAGCTGCAAAAATAATTTATGAAAGATATTGCTGTATACTTCCGAATGAAAATATATTTATTATTGTGCACAGCTGGATACTGTAATTGTTGATAATAATGCAAGTGACTAACTTGCTCTAAACCTGACTAAGGACTCGGGAGGAAGAAAATGAACTTGCAGATACTGACTAAAGTAGCAATATTTTGGTGTAATCAGGGGCAAAGAAAGAAAGATACTGAATGTGAACAAATGAAAAGTTGTTCCAACTTATTTAAGCATATTGTTTTCTCTGATATTCACAAACTCATATATGCTTAGCACTAGTATTGTAAAGTATGATGATGATGTTTTGCCCTATGGTGAAATCTATTAAAAGGAAATGTGCCAAAGCAGTTGCATAGTTGTATTTTGTCTCAAAGAACTAACTGAACTTGACCTAATCAAAATGGAAAGATGAAGTTTGTGTGTGTATTTTTTTTTTCTTTTTCTTTTTTTAATGGCTACTGAAGGACACGTGAATATATCTGAACACTGGAAAACACTTCATAACATGCTTAACCTTGATCACCTTTTTGACTTGTTTCACTAAACAGCAGTAGTACTGTATTATGAAGCTACTGTTTAGTATGACAGAATTGCTGATAACTCTTAAGAAGTCAAGGTTAATTCTTACTTTGCCTGGTATGATAGACTTTGAAGGCTACATTTACATTGTACTAACCTGAGGTGGTGTGTGTGAAATTAAATTCTGTCTTCAGCTACAAAGTTTATCCTCCTTACTGTTTGTTTATATAAAATATAATAGAACAGTTTGGGGCTGGTTTAGCATAAAATTCTGTAAGATACTGGTCCCTCTGAAGTACATGAGCAGTCCAGAAGGTGATCATTGTTTCTTTTGCTGTGCAGTCTGGGACTAGTATTTGCAGTATTCAGTACCTCCATACAGCATAAATACTCTTCTGTTCCACTCTTTCTTCCATGTTTCCACACCCTTTCAGGTGTTTACAGTAGAGCATGTGCTTAAAACATGTTCCAAGACTTAAGTGAAAATTACGTGCTTTGCAATAGGTCCAGAGTTGTCAGCATCTTGCTTGTAATCACAAGCCACCTTTAAAGAAAAGTGTTCATAGTACTGTTATGTAGGGGTTAAAAAATATGTTAAGTTGTGGTGAATTTAAGGACAGTAGATCTCCCTTTTATTTTGAGGGGGAAAGAAACCAAACTAGGAGTAAAGACACTTGGTGCATTAATTCCTTTCTTCACTGTGTTTTTCAGTAAAGCTACCCATTTGGTTGTGAGCTGTTTTCTAATTTGATGTTAATCTAGCCACATATTCTAGCCCTTCCCCCAACTTTGTGGCAATTTGATTTAAGTTTTGCATAGTCGTGACTTTACAGGATGATTGTGGCATATAAATCATCAGCAGAGATTTGGCTAGCTGTTTCCCCTGATTTACTAATCTGTGTAACTTTGTCATAACAAGATTTGTCCTGCAATTCTAGGAGTTTAGATACTGAAAACATCTATCTGTCATTACTAGAACTAGACTGCAGTTGCATTTGAAATTATTTCTGGGTTTGTGCTTCAGCTGAATTTTTCAAGTTTTCCAGAACTTCAGAAAACGTGTATCTGTGCTACCCAGGATTTCTGATTTTTTTAAATTATTATTTTATTGTATTTTTTCTTCACTCTGACTCACTTATACATGATAACTGAAGTCATCTGTAATTGCAATACCTCAACTAAATTCAATCACAGATAAGTGGCCTTGTTGGGCTACAAGCAATCCGTGGCTAGATGTTGAGAATGCTTATTCTGCTTGCACTTCGTTCTCCAAACTTTAGAACAGTATTAAGAACCAGCAAAAATGCACAGAAATATCCACATACTGATATCTCCTAGTGTAACAGTTCTTTTGTTCAATACAAGTTTTACTAAGTAGCCTTAAGTAATAGGATGATTAACTTAATGCTCAAGTTTTGCATATGATAAGGAAAAAAATGTTTTTTGAAGCTTTTCCACTCAAGCTTTCTGATGTAATTAATCATACTTAAGAAAAACAGAATGCATTTTGTCCAGACAAAAGGAATTAACTTTTTTGTTTCCCTTTCAGAAAGGGTGGCATATTGAAGGCTTATGCTTTCAATTATTGAACTTGGGTATCTAGGATTTGTGTTTCCATTATTCTTCTAAGGTATGACTCGGCCATCACTGGAAAGCAATACTTCCACATAAAAGAAAACCATCTACAGAAATACTGCTGAATTTAACTTACTGTTTTCATCGCACTGTACTTGAATACACTCATATTAACAGAGTTAATATACAAAAACTTTTTCCCATGACTTCCAGAGACTTGTAGATTGTAAGGTGGTAGGGTGGAGAGCAAGATGTACTTGTGCTGCATAATTTCTTCATCTAATTACTGTGAAAAGAATAAAACAAGAAATTAACTGAAGCCAAGTAATTTAAACATCTCATGCGACAAATACTGGTTTCTGTGTGGAGTGTGATGAGATAGGTACATGTGGAGTTGTTCTTACCCTAGATATCAGCAAAAATACCTGTTTGCTATTGTCCAGACTCTTATAACTCTTTGTATTCTTCCTAATGACATAGGAGCTGAGTGGAATTCTTAAAGAAGTAGTTTCAAGGATGTCAGTCATAGCGATGCATGAGAAGAGATTGCAGACTCTTCAGCTTACAATGTTGAAGGTTTGGGGTGGGGGTAGTGTTGATATCTTTGTAAGTAAATTGGTGAATAGATTAAATGTGATCACTGGGGAATAGAACGTCCTTAGATACGTATATCCACTTTGATATTTGAAATACAGCTTTTCTTCCTTGGGCAATTAGACAGAACAAATAGCCCATTAAAACTCTTGGGAAAACTGCTGTTAAAAAACAACAAGCAGTTTGCATGGGATGCTAGCCTTATTTAAAATCCAAGTAGTTACAACAAAATGAATTAAAATTGAAGCAAAGCTGGTCTCGTACATTCAACTAAAGCCAGCAAATTCATTGGTAAGTAGTTGAGAACAGATGCGTTTGCTTTTTCATACAAACGTTAGTTGGGTGTTCCTAGTCAATGGCAGGCTAAAAATTGCTAGTCAAATTCCATGTTAGAAGGAATGAATGTCAGGAAAACTTTTTTTTAATTATTTCTTTTATTTTCTTCTCCTCCTTAGAGAATTTGCCCTTCTATTCTGAATTTAAAAAACCAAATTCATAGAAAGTTACCAAGGCAATATTATAATGAGAAATAGTGTTTAACACTTAACTAAAATTAAGCCAATCTGAAAATAAATGTGCTTGCTTTACAGACTGAGAAGGTTAAGGCATGACTACACTGAACTAAATGTTGTCTGCAAGTGAACACTACAGCAATCCTTATTTAATAAATATACTGATAGATATGGAGGAAAGAGTCCAGTAACTTGTTTGAGTAGCTTCAGAGAAAGAATTAGAAGAACTAAATCATCCCTTAATCAGTGCTTTCTCTGACTTACTGCCATTTGTAAGTTCTGTTAATGAAAGTTTTCCAAAGAATACTTACAAAATGGACTCAGATGTACAATTTTATGAACTAGTAATAAATGCTCCATATTGAAGGCTAGGATTTTATTAATTTAAGCCTAGTTTTACTTCCTGTCTCATGTAAGCTAACAAATGACTGTGGATTGTCAGCGATAAATATTGGAGGAGAAATCACTGGGACAAAGCATTTCTAGATCTCAAAAAAAAAAATAGAGAGAGCAATTAATACCATTTAAAGCTTCCATGTATACCAGAAACAGTTCTAGCTTGAGTGGTCCTGCTCAGCAGAGAATGCCTGTCATCACAGTCCAAGAGAGAATTACATTTGGACTACTAATATCACTGAAATGTGATTCCCTTATCCAGGTCTTGTCTGTTATTGAAGGTTTGCAGCAAGTTGTTGGCAGTATGACCTCTAAAAATAGTGTTTGTAGACTGTCTATTAGCACAGTAATAAAGAAAGACTCACCTACCTGATATGTGAAGTTGGTTACAAATAAGGTTAGAGAAAACTGGAGATTAACTTTTGTCTCCCCTTGCTGCTTTTGAGCCATGAAAAAGGAGGGTAGTCAGTGTTTATTCTATTATGAGTGGTAGATTGTGTAGGCACTGTTTTATTTGAAGGAAAAAGCAAATGAAACTAGTAGGGGAGTAGGTTGAAGAGAAGAAAGGTTATTGTTAAAGTAGGTACAGCTTTTTCCAGTGTTCCCAAACAAGACACTGCAGAGAGTACTGACATTAATTAGAGGAATGAATACAAAAGAAAAATTTGAAGTTGCAATGGATTAAAAGAGGGGTTTTAATGCTGAAATCTGTTTTGGTTGTTCTTTTTTCCCCTCATAGTGCTACATAACTAGACATGAAGTGTTAGTCTTTCTGTGATTTCTGGAAAAATTAAAACTTTGGGAAAAGAAAAATCAGTTTAAAAATATGGCATTAGTCTCAATTTGACTTCTGTTCTTGAATTGCTTTGCTTTTCAAAATTATGATAGGTTTATGGCACGGTAATGTTCGATATGGGAATGATTTTAGGTCAAGCCAAGTCACTAATTTGCTGCAAAATGCAGTGCTTCTCTGACTCTATGATAATAGCCTTGAAGCACCAACACTTGTTCAGCTGCTAATCTGCTTTTTTCACATCTAATTCTGTTGCTTTGCAAAGAATCTCATTGTTTTCCTATTGTTGAGTGAATGGATCTTCTTAAAGCTGCTGAAACGAGTCATGTTTGCTTTTCTATCAACCTGCAACAAGAGCTTTGCAACATGTGAAATAGTACTGCACATCCGTTCTGCAGCTTTTCCGTACCTAGTTAAGCTTAATAATTTTCCTGTACCTAAAGATAAAATTTGTTGATGACCTTTTAAATTTTGTTTGAAGGAAAGCAAAAAAAAAAAAAAAAAAAAAAAAGTCTTCTCAAGGTAGTCAGCTTGGTTTAACTCTATCTAAGCTAAAGCACCGGAAGGCAAATATCCCAAACTACTGTGTTAAGTACAGAAGACAGAAGGACTTTACCTTCAAATTACTTAGCAGGTTCTGGTAGTAAATTAAAGCAGACAATAACAAGCTGAAATGAGTATTCCTGGTCAAATACACTTCTCACCTAGTTCAGCTTATATTAAGATCTTAGTTGCTATTGACAGTTGATTAGCTGTTCAGGCATTGCTATGAAAACACAGTAGTAAATTTTTTTTGTTTACTTTTTTGGTGATGGAAACAAGACTTAAGCATGAAAGTAACACAGTGTGTGTGCAAATTTGCTACTAATCTGTTAAGTGAACTTGAGTGAGTTGAGACCTGAAATGTGGTAATCTTTGCTAGAAGTATTTTTCTATTATGTGTGTTGATCACCTAATAAAAGTTAATGTTAATGTTCTTATCATGTATGAAATTGTAAATGGGTTGGAATCTTCTTTAACAATAATCACTTGTCACATTATAATTTGCAGCTGAGGCACAGAGGTGCATTAGATTTCTTGGCTTTACTGATAGTAAATATGTGGAGACCTCCCTTAAAGATTTGGCCTCCTGAAGGAGGCAATAACAAACCAAAATCAATATGCTAGGAACAGAAAGGATTTTCACAGATCTGAGAAAAGCACTATTGTAATAGTCAATTCAGTGTTAAATGTCAGGTATTGCTTTAGAAAACATGTATCGGTGGGACACATTCTACTAATTCTTACCTTCATGTGACTTCTGAGCAGAATTTACTGCTTCAATTTATTTTAAAGGAATTTGTATCCCTTCAACTTGGAATTGGAAACATAATTAAGATGAAAACAGGAAAGCATGGAATAGTTATGGATTTGTTTCACCCAATGTTTCTAACTGCCACTGTGATCAGGGAAGAACTGAGTTTTACAATATCTTAAAAAAAACAAAAACAAAACAAAAAACAACAAACAACCACAAACCAAACTCTGAGTCCGAATAAAATATTTGTGCCAAAATTAAACTCCCCCTCATAGAATGCTGCCTTTATGTGTATCCTTCCTCATGCGGCAGTACTTCAGTGGGCTCCAACAACAGATATCATCTGGTGAGAGAACTGCAGCTTTCTTTGGTAGTTTCAGCACCTATCCTGTCTGGTACAAGTAAGTCATAACTTTAAAAAGCGTAATTGGGAAAGTATTTTTTTGAGCTGAATCATAAAACGTTCAAACTTGTGGTGGTGCATTACAGTAACATTGTACTGTGTTAGATTTAGGAATGTGATGCTTCCCTCTACTGGCCGACGCACAGAGAGTAGATTTTATTATCTGGTGAAACAAGCAACAAAAATGTTTTTAAAAGAGCAGCCTATGCTTAGGACTGAAGTAAGAGGATTGTCATTGCAGCCTCTTACACATGAAGAATTAAATCCCTTACCTGCATCACAAAACAGCTTTATATTGTAAAGTGAATAAAATCACATCAGTCAGTTTTGTGGAAGAGTAAATACACTAATATTTTAAGCCACTTCATGTCTACTAGTAACACTAATGCTAAGTATTTGCAGTATCTTACAAAGAGCACGCAATGAAGTATTTGAATTTTGCAAGGAAGGCTTTTATCTAGTATGGAAACCATGAACCATACAGCCTCTGACTGATATTTAAAATGGACCTGTCTTTCAGCTTAACTTCAGGAGTTTAAATGCTCCTTTACTTTGAGATGAGAATTTGTGCATAAATCTCATTCTGTGAGTTGATGCAAAAACCACACAAATTTTGTGGTCAATCACAGTATCTAAGATAACAAGAAAAAACACTTAGCTTTTGATTGTAGTATATTCTCCATGATGTGAGTTACCAGTGATATTAACATGACCATTCAAAGACACTCAGTACAGTTGAAGACTGCATTGTGTATGAGCCTCACACTGTCAAAGCAATTGCATATTACAGGGTGTTCTTTCAAGTGATTAAGAGACTTCTATGTTTGTACCACAATTTCTTCCCTCCTTAAATGATGCCATGTTGCCTCTTTAATGTGTAATGTTGCAGATTCTTCAGCTTTGTAGCTAGAGCTGAACAGTTTGCTGAGAGACCTTTTCTTCCATTTACAATGTAAGTTCTTGTGTTAAACTTGTCGTAGCTACTGAGAGGCTGCTCAGTTTGGCTCCCCTGAGATCCGCAGAGACTGAAGGTCTTCACTCAGGACTGTAAGTTTGTTCGGCTGGATTCGCTGCACTTTCATTGTGCAGCTGTTATCCTGTAGTAACAGGCAGAAGGTTGATTGCTGCTGGTGTTGTGAGTGCACATTTAAAAACAAAGCAAAACAAAAACCCCAAAACAACTTTGCCAGGAATTGCCAAGGAGATTAGTATCTCTTGTGATGGGTTTCCACTTATTTGTTAAGTGCACAGAATTGTGCTTTCTCACTAGCAGGTGCAGGATATGGACAAAAATAGAAATCGTCTTCTGAAAACTTTTCTTGCCTCTCCCAAACAGCAAGCAAACTGGCAAATCATGTGTCTGAGTTCAATTTCTTCATATGTCAGTTTTTGCATGGGAGATCTGAATGATATTTCCTGCTGAAATCAGATTTTTTTAAAATAATTGATAATTAAACCAACTTCTGCTTTGATCCTCTGCTGAATTGCAGTAGCAGGCATCTATATGGTCACTATATATATATATGTTTCCCTTATGTGTCATTTTGGTACTGGACACTAGTCATAGCTCCACTTACCATGAAACTACTCTTCTTGAATCGAGACCCCAAGACTCCATTTGGGTAACAGCTAAGAAACAAATACTTTGTATAAAGTGTGATCCAACTGTCTACCTTCTATTTAAACACCTTCCCTTACGAACTTGCATATATAAAAAGGGGCAAGTGACATTACAACTAAAAAAGTATATTTGCAGCAGGAGGCTGGTAATACCTAATTTGAAGGCCCTCTGTTCCAGGGGTTTATAGCTAAAAAACGCTAATATTTCTTTAAAACGCTTTTCAACACTGAGTCTCTGTAAGATATGCAGTGGAATCCTATGGTTCCTGCAGCTTAAAGTCTTTTAGAATTTCATTTACTTGTTCAAAAAAAGCAAAAGCTGGTGTTAGCATGCATTTATGGTAGAGTTTGAACACTTCAGAATTTCTAGACTTGGCTTATTAGGTTTCTGGAATAGAATTACCATAGTCTGAAGTTAGGAAAAAGAACCTCGTCAGGAAAAATAAATCCTGAACAGCCCATCCTCATGTGTCTCAGAAATTCTAGTTGTTCCCCAGATGGCAGGCAGAATTGTGTAATAAGACGAGTTAAACTTCAATAGAAAGGAGAAGCTTGAACAGTAGTGAAATTTGTACCAAGCCTTAAAACACAGAGGGTTTTTGTCATCTCAAAGCAGGTGTCTAAAGTGACAAATGAATGGCATCGGACAAACCACAGGAGGCTTGAGTACACTCTGTTTGCCAAGGAAGTGTAACCTAATCACTCTAAGTGGATGGTGCAAAATAATTTTCCATGGAATATTTCAACACTTCAAAAGGTGATTGGGTTACAATTTTGAGCAAAGAACAGTAGAGTTTGTAAAAAAGGATAAGGCTCCATTCAACAATTGGATGGACTCATCAGAGGCACTTGACTTTGGGGCAGCCTAGCAGGTGTGCTGCAAAAGAGCCAAGTGAATAAGCTGGTAAGGAAGTGTATCTGGTATGGTTGTTGCTTACAAACAATTCAGAAACAATCTTCACAAAATTCCCTTCGAAAAGATTATTAGCTTGGCCACAGATTTCATCTGAACTACTTTAGCCAGTTATTACGATGATGCAAGCACTTCGAACTCAGATGATACTTGAAGCAATTTTTGAATATTGCATTGTTATAACCAAACCAGGACCAAACCAGGAATTGAAATGATAGTGCATTGAGGGGTTTTTGTTGTCCAAAATAAGTAGGCTAGTTTGAGATGGTCTAGTAAATAAGAGAGAAGTTTCTGCAAAGACTTTTTATTTTGACAGCTGAAAATGAGCTACAAAGCTAATAGCTATAAAAGAGGCACACAATTTCTTTCATTTATATGGGTCACACCTTGGTAAATGCTTTGGCTCATTCACAGCTTTTCTTACCCACTGAGACTGATTACCAGTCAAATATTCCCTGGTGGCAATATCTTAATAAATACTTGCTGATCTCAGTCTATTGATTAATGTAGGTATTTCTTTTACATAACTAGTGTAGATTTCTGTACAGGATAACAACTGGTAAGTACTGAAACTGCAACAACACTTACATTCCTCTTTGAAAGGGGGAAAAAATGCTTTTCAGAGAACTAAATCCTTACTCCTTTAGGATACCTGTAATTCCTATTTTTGCCAAAGAGAAAGAGAAGAATTTTTTGAATGTTGCGTTCTTTGTTTTGTCTTTTTTTTTTTCTCCTCCAGGTGATCTTTTGATACTCCTGAAGAAAGCTTACATCCCATGCCTTTTATGCATGTTTGCTACTATGAGATAAAATTACCATTGAGACTTTCCCACCAAAAGCATCCTTCTATAGTTCCACAAAGTTGCAATTTAGATAATCTGCTAGATAATATTTTGTAATCCCTGAAATCTTGCCGGTTATTTTGGCTTTCCCCAGAATGTTTGCTTAAGTCCAAATCTTTTTTTTTTTTTTTTAAGTCTCCTAAGGGTGAAAGTGGTAACTTAAATATCAAAAGTGGAGAACAGTGGGTTAAAAAAAAAATCACAAAAAATAAAACCCATTATAGTGACAGGAAGTTGAAACGAGCCCATATGACTTTCAGGGCATTGTTCATCCTATAGAAGAGTAAATGAGCAAAGTGGATGCTTATCTGATAGAGGAAAAAAGATAAAAGTATGCAGTAACTGTTTTGTCATCCCACATCTGACAGTTTCTCCTGGCCATGTCAGCAGAGCATCACTAAGAATTGCAGAAGAGTCCACAAGATCTCATGTGCATCATCTGTGTTTTTTGTGTCAAGGAGAGAAAGGCAAAATGTTCTTATTAAAAGCACAAGATTTTAACAGAAGTGTCCTGTGTGCACAAAGAGCTACAAGGTGAATGTCCGTACTGGAGGAGGCTGTCTCCTTCTCTCCTTTCTTTAAACTACTTGCTGAGAAGGAATAAGCTTAAAATAGTGATTGCCATGAAAATGACTATTTGATGCCCCACTTTGGATGACAAATAAGAAGCTAATTTGAATTCTACTGTCTTCAGTTAGGGTGCTGGAGTCCTCTAATGACAACAATTAGTAGACCCATCTGGGAAAAGTACCTTGCAATACCCATTTGGAAGACCAGAGTGGAGTATCTTTGGCCTGGAATTTAGTTCCTTGTGTAGTAGATGTATTAAGCTGGATGGATAAGAGCAAAAAAAGAAAACAAAAATACCCGAAAGGTGTAGAATTAAAGTGGGAATTGAATTTTGTGGTTTCTTCAGAGTTGATTTCCAAAACTCTAGCGCTAATAGCACAAAGATGGGGGGTGTTTTTTGGTTTTGGTTTTTTTGGTGGTGGTAGTTTTGGGGGGGGGGGGGGTGTTTTGGTTTTGTTTTGGCTTTTTTTGTTTGTTTTTAAATCAAACTAGCTATGAGATGAGAAGTTGACTTAAACTCTCAAAATCAAACATGTGGTGGCATGTTTCAATAACTTAACTACAATAATTGCAGTAGCCCAAATATGGAATTTTAGCTGAGAGTTATTATTAGCTGAAAGGTGATTTGTTTATTCAAGTGTTTATGGGACTTTTCCCAGAATGCTACTGAACAAGTTCTGATAAATAGTAGGATTACTTTTTTTTTTTCCAGACTTGTTCGTATTTTTTGTTCTTATGTGAGAGTACTACATTGATGACTCCTCAAACTTTTCAAGGCATGAAAGAGAAAATGGCAAAGTTTCAGCAGTAAAATGGTGTTTAAAAAAAAAAAAAAAAGCATACATTTGTGAAGGCTTGGTTGAAGTTATGTCTGGAAGTTATCCAAAAATACTGATTTTTCCGAGTCCCAGATTACTCTTGCTCAACATGGAAAACATGAAGTTAGTTGGCTATGGGGTTTTTTGGAGGCAGTTTGTAAGAGGTTAAAGCTATTTCATAATACATGTTATAGTGCTGCTTGATACAAGTCAGTCTTGGGGTACCAAGACGTGTCAAACTATGTAGAACAGGGTGCATATAGATTGAAATATGGGACAGAAACTGTCCCAGTTCCAATGAACTGCTGAAACTCTGTGAACCAGAACTGCATGCAAGGCCAGTTACAGAAGGTATGCTCTTGAACTGTGACAAAATTCCTGCAGCAGTAAATCTAAGTTCTGAATTCCAAATACTTGCCTAATATGCTTCAAGCTGTTTTAACTCTTCAGGATTTTCTTTCCTTCCTTTGTAACATGATGGTTTTAATCTTTCCTAATATTTGATGGATGCATTTGAGTTTAATTCCACCTTTGGTAAATGTATGCTTTTTGTTCTTTTGCCGAAGATAAAGTAAAAAAAAAAAAAAAACCAAAACAGAACAAACAAAAAAAAACCAACAAAAAACCCCAAACAACACCCCCCCCCCACCTTCCCATTTTCCTTCTTTTCTTTTAAAGATAAAAGGGGCAAAAAGACTGAGTCCACAGGACTCATACCAAGCTTCAGACCTTTTCCTGTAAGAAGGGGAATATTCTATTATTCCATGAAAATATTGTGAAACCCATTCTTACCAAAAAAAAAAAAAAAAAAAAAAAAATGACACCCCACCCCGTACTGAGTGTCCCTAGCATTTTTTTATCACTACAATTGCAACAATTTAATTCTTGATACATTGGCTTAGTTTTCTTTCAAGTTCTGTGCTTTTTGGAGTGTAACCTAAGCTAATTAAATGATGTTTCCTCCTGAGGGGTGCCAGTTTTGGCAAGCGGGGTAACAGCAGCAGCTGCACCATGCTGATGAGGAATGACAAAACTTGTATTAGAGTGGTATTTCTGCCTGGTCAGATACAAAAGTTAAGTTGCTAGCATTGAGGAATACAGTAAGCTTTCACAACTCTATAGCTCAACTCACACAAAATAAGAATTTATAGCGGAAGGCTGTCTTTGGCCAGGCAAATACACACATTGCTGCCTCTTTAAAAAAGAGTTAGCACCCAGAAGTGGGGTGACACTTGAATTTCATTTCCAGTTGAAGTTTTGACCTTCAGCAAGTCATTCAGAGCTTTTGTGTTGTAGTTTCCCTGCCCGTATCATAGAAACAGGATTTGAATCACAGGAGTGTTGGTATATAATTTTCATAGTACTTCATAATATCTTGATGAAAGGAGGTGTGTAGGTGCAATTAACACTAGTTGAGTCTGAATTGCACTCTCAACAAAGAGAAGTCTTTCAGTTAGTCTACAATAATCGTATCCCTAGTATCCTTGGCAACAGATTGTGGTCCCAAAAGGTGATATTACAGTTCAGTATTAATCACTGATACAGAGATCAAAAAGAAGGAACAACAGAATAATTTAAACAGTTTCCAGGGTGTCAATAAGCACTATATAAGAAACATTAAATGCATCATACTGAATATGTAGACGTATGCTCTCTAAAGAAACAAATCATTTGCATAGTTAGGACAAGAATTTTGAAAAATTTTATGCTTGATGATTTAAATTCATACAAAGAGATGTTATTTATTGGATATGGATTAGTTTCTCAACAGGGAATTGTATCAATTTTTCTTTTTAAGAAAGCCAGCCTGTGAGACACAAGGATTATCAGTTGATGAACTGAGGATAACTTGTTTTATCGTAACTGTTTTTACAGAGGAATTGCCTGATTATAAATCCTTGTGTTGTGGATATATTTTAACCTTTCTGCAGTGTTTCACAATAAAGATTCCTTATCCTTTTGAGCCTGAGCTTTAAGGCCATGTATAGGAATACAGGAAACATTCCCTTCTCTTGTCCACCCCCTCAAAAAAGGTTAATATTGTAAGAAATACTTCTTGTACAGGTACATCTTTTTAAATATCCCTGTCTCCATTTAGTTTCTGCTCCATACTTTTGAATGCTACAGTTCACACCAGCGCATAGTGAGTTTCCTTTGCCTTCCCCTTTTCTCCCTACTCTTTTTGAAATAAGAACCAATGAAAGTAAAAACCTTAGAAGGCAGAGTTCCTTTGTTTATTTTCTAAGAGATGATTCTGTCATCATCTGGATGACAAACTCTATGCATCAATTCCTAGCTGTACCATCAGTAAGGAAGATGGAAGTGAGAAAGTTAGCAAGGTATGTGAAGAATATTTGTGGAAATAAGATCTTGGAAATAGGACAATAATGAATAGAAGGAAAGGGTGGTGTAGGCATGTGAATTCTAAATGCTTTCCAACTTGAAAAAACATTGGCTGCCAGGAATATATTTTAAACTGATTTTTGTGTTACTACTGAGGCAAAGAAGAATAAGGCATAATATAACATTATTGGTGGTATGACATTGTTTGAGTTTGAAAATGATGATGGTGACTGCTTTGAAGTGACTTGCTTCATGGGGGTGGGGGGGGGGGGGGGGGGGGGGGCGGGGGGGGGGGGGGGGGGGGGGGGGGGGGGGG